>OX038898.1:4382224-4982224 GCA_943789525.1 Agriphila geniculea | reverse complement strand
TCATGAGTGAGAACAGATTATTATTACTAGAGACCGGATTATTATGCAACATAAAAAACCCAAAATAAGCATGCAAATATGCAAGAAAAATAGCTAAAATATGCATGAAAATCCATAAAAAAGGGACAAAATATGCAAAATTAAATGATAAAAAAGACGTTTTTTTAAGTTTTTTTTTAAATTTATTTGTATTATTACTCAACGATAACAATCGTATTTGCGAACATATCAATTACAAAATTTATTAGACATTGAAATTTACTGAATTTTATATTTAGGCATTTACAATGTTATTTTTCTCCCGGGTGAGTCGATATTTTTTCTAATATTTAACCATCTTGATTGAAATGTACCTTTATAAATGTATACGACTAAGTACTGTTCCAAATGATCTGAAGACAAATTGTGTCTATATATTTTTGTAAATGGAAAGGACCGTTCTACGACTACTGAGGCATGCATTGAGGTGACTGTTTGAGTGCCATTGTTTGGAAATGTTAGACATCTGAACGATGAACGAGATCGAGCGTAAATATGCATGATTTCCAATTTTTTTGCCAAAATATGCAACTACCACTGAAAAGGGGTTAAATACGCAAATGCATATGCAATATGCATTTGAATATAATCCGGTCTATAATTATTACACTATTCTGATAATTTCAACTCACCCTAACTATGATCCTGTCGCTCGCCTGCGCGCATATTATGAAGTCGTTATGCGCGGAATGCGCCCTCAACGCTACGACCAGTTGGAAGTGTCTCTGGTCAGGGTTGGGCCGCCCTTTCTTCCTCATGTTGTTGTTCGTGGTTTCGGCGAAGTGGAGTCGGCCTACTGTTACTTTAGCACCTTCCCGACGTAACTCGACCCTGGAAAAAGTACAATTTCAGCTTTGGGCACAGAGTAAACACAGATTCCAGTTGTTTTCTCGTGGTTTTAGAATTATTACTTGATGTAAAAATAAAATCATTTATTTTTTTTTAAAACTCGGGCGCTCAGATATTGGTCTTATAACGTATCATATATAGGTATTATAAACGCCCAACCGTGTTTGATGCAATTTGGTATAGAATAGATTATTGAAATATTTATTATGTATCCTACTTTATTCTAAGG
Source organism: Agriphila geniculea (assembly GCA_943789525.1). Lineage (NCBI taxonomy): Eukaryota > Metazoa > Arthropoda > Insecta > Lepidoptera > Crambidae > Agriphila > Agriphila geniculea. Next base: position 4,981,107 of record OX038898.1, on the reverse strand, counting down.
TATCCTACTAATATTATAAATGTCAAAGTTTGTGGGTTTGGATGTTTGGATGTTTGTTCCTCAATCACGCAAAAACTACTGAACGGATTTGGTTGGAATTAGGCAGACAGATAGTAGATAACCTAGATTAAAATATAAAATAATTTTTATCTCGATATTCCCACGGGAACGGGAACCACGCGGGTGCAACCGCGGGCGGCTGCTAGTTAAGTTATATAGATTGGTTATAAGAACATAGACAACTGTTAAATTTAAATAATATACTTAAAAAATAGACTCATAGCACCGTAGCGTGCTACGGGTGAGTCAATTTTTCTAAGTAATATTAATATTTATCTTTCTAAATATAAAAATAGCATTGTGAATGCCTAGTATCTAAAAATGTAGAAATAAAATTGTTACCTATCTCAAAATCACCAAGGCAATCAACATTCCCAAGACAACCAAATGTTTGACCATACTCTAAGCTAATATTATAGAACTGTGGTTTGCCCTAACGAGTTTTTTTAATAAAAAAAGAAAGGAATTTGGTACTCACGGCACTGGATGGAATGGTTTCTTAGTTCTATCCGACTGACTTTGTTCTACTCTCACCTCTTGGCTCGGGTCCTCCGCCTAAAAAGAAGGTTTTTATAAACAGATCCAGTCAGTTACTATCAAAAAGTTTGTTAAACGTTTGGACAGTCTAACATATTTACACTGGACAGGCTTATGTCAAACTGTTTTTGTGCCTATTTGATTACCGCCATGTTGGCGCTGTAGGACGCAGCGTGAGCATAGCGTGCGTACATGGTACTAAAGTTTGAAGTCTGGAGAGACCATCACGTCAACCATTTTCATATTGTACGTCAAAATTAGTTCTTTAGACGCACGCTAGTGGCGTTTCAAATAGGCACAAGAACTTTGCTGTCAAATCATACAGACAGCCTGTCCAGTTAAATAAAAAAAAATTATTCATGTCAGTGTATGAAACGTATAAAATCTCTATGAAAAACTTTTTACAGCAGTAACTTTATTCGCGATTTCAGCGCTGTTTTTATACAAAAAGTAACAAGTCTAGAAATGGTTTTCATGTTTTGTTTGAACATAAAATGTCAATTTTTTAGCCTGTCCCCTATCAGACCCTCTCCTTTAAGTCAACTTTATTTTTATTTTTACTTAAGGTGACTAACCACCCAAAATGGCACCCTCAGAAGTTTTTATTTCATACGTTGTTAATAGAAAACTATTTTAAGTCTAATATTTTAGAAGGTATCACTACATTCCTTCGTAGTCATTCGTAGAAGTAGATAGGTAGCAAATGTGTCAAAAACGGCTACTTTGTAGTTTTGCTATCTACTTCTAGCAGTGTAATGATAACGTCTAAAAATACTAGACTATGGGTTCTAAAAACTCCACGTAAAGTTTTATTAAAATTGTGTATTAGAATTACAATATTGAATAAAATTCGGTCAGGGTGCCACCTTAAGAATGGGGATGGAAACTGAGGAACTAATGGCGCCACAAGCAGTTGTACCAATACATTTGATTGGTTGTTTCAAATATCAAATGTCATTTGTGGCATATTTTAACCAATCAAAGTATTGATAGCGGTTAGATCGCCGCTGGCGCCATCTGCGATTAGCTTTGCGTTGCCAACCCCATTACAAGGCCATGGCATTTGCTAACGCATGCGCTATAGCACTTCACGCATGCGTCAGATGAAAACGCAAGATGTACATGAAAGTGCACTGGTGTAGACGTAACAACACCATAAGGGCCGCTTTACCTTAACTCCGTAGAAATGAATGCAGAAGTTATTGATTTTCTTGAACCCGTCATTAGCTTTCACATAATGAGCATCTCCCTGCATCTGAATTTGACAAGTGACTTGAAAGTGGTTCTTCTTTTGACAAACGAAAGCTTCGTCTATTTGGGAGTAGTTGAACCCTTTGTCGGCACCAACTACATATGAGGGGGACGGTCTGAAAAAAAAAAACATTTTTGTAAAAGGGAATGCAAAGGTACTGCCATTGAGGCAGTTACAATCTATCAACCAACAGAAACTTAGTGCACCTAAAAACCTGATCAGATAAGATCAACACTCATGTAAACTTAACTCAAAAACTCGAGAATAATTTCAGCAAATTTCTGTAGTCACGCAGAGCATGCAGAACCGGGTCCAGTTCCAGGATTTTGATACCCGGTTCTTGTAGTCAGTTAGAACCGGGGGAACTGGGCTTACTCCTTTCGGAACCAGTTCTGTTTGTACCTTCAAAGAACCGGGTATACCCAGTTCTGACGGAACCGGGTAGAACCGGGTGCATGCCTTAGTCACGGTAGGTCAAAATTAAAAACTGTCGCCTAGGTAAGTACGGTAAGGTAAGGATTTTCATGAGCAACGAAATAAGTTATTTTAGGGCTGATTTTTCAATGCCCAGATAAAGCTTTTTTCGCTTGATAACGTATTATGCCGCCAAATTGAAAATGATTGTCATATGTTTGTTTGACAATTTTTTTCATGATTTTTATGTTATTCGGATTATAATTTAACTGACTGATATCTGTTATCTGAGGTTTGAAAAAAATTATAAGCCCTTAACCATTTTATTTTAACACTCACAGTGAAGAGCTTGTTAGCACAGTGCCTAAGCACATTTGGCCTGCGATTACGTTGGTTAAGCAGCTATATCGCTAAGGACGGTCATGGAATGGGTGACCAAAAACTTTTTCTAGTGCTCCAGTCCTCACTGCATCGTTAACATTAAGTTTGCAGTCGTTAACACCCACAATTCCACATTGGGCCCGCGTTTATGGTCCTTATCAAGCCTTATTAGGCTTATGTGCCTACACAGGGGGATATTAAAATGGCTATTGACATCTGATCACGCTATACTCACAGTGGTTTCAAATTGCAGTCATAAAGGGTGTGCCAAACGTTCTGCTGGAAAGGGCCGAACCGTATGCACTGGAGGGGGGCGTCATCCCCCGCCTCTGACCCGTCCACTGAGGGAGGAGGGCGGACGTGGGCCACGCTCTCAGGGGACAATGCCGCTAGAAAAAAGGTTAAACTTAGCTTGCCGTTATACACACGGGTTGACCTGCCGCCTCGAATCAGTCTTTATGTGGCAGCGCATCGCGTATGCGGGATCGTGGATCCCGCATACGCGATGCGGATCCACGGCGGATAAAACAAATACTTGAATGTATGAACGCGTGAGATGGTGGCGCGGATTTACTGGGCTCCCACACATAAAGATTCGTGCCAAGACACGGCGTCATACCGTGTTTGTGTGTGTGGTAGCTTTAACACTTAAATCCAATAAAATAACTCAATCCATTACTATATTTCACTGTAACAAAAATCGTTTTCTCGGAATTTAATGTGTAATTCTAATATCGCATTTAGTTCAATCACGCTTGAAGCACACCTCCGTCGCGAAACAGTACCAGCGAAACCGAGATAGTTCCACCATTATTCCGCCATCAATCCTTCTGTTGATGACGATATAATTATGACTATTACGATATCTACATAGCGGTTTCGCATCATTACTTTCGCGTGTGCCAACGGTCGGAGTCGATCGGGCGGAATCACACGAGAAAAAACTACGCATTAGGACAGGCTGTTCGCATTTGTTTCGCTTGGCGAAATCATGGCGGAACCTACAGCGGCGTTTCCCGGCGGAGGTGTGCTACAGGCGTCAATGAACATAGATTGTTGGTTAGATTAACGTAACCATTAAAAAACCCTATGATTTTCCATCTTCGCTTAAAAAAAGCACTACTGCTCTGCCAAAAACTAACTAAAAAGGTAAATAACAAGTGACATTCGTTCTGTGGAACAATTTTTAATCAAAAAGGTCCCCCGACTGCAAGGACATTAATTAGATCGTTTTTGGCGAGGCAGTCATGTTTTTTTTTTTTTATTTCACAGATTTTAGTGACAAATTACCTATATAGTTTTGGAATGTGCTTACAAGTGCCTTTCATTTGATGCCCATATTGTAATAAAGAAGAAAAAATATTTCATATTTGAAAGTGACGTCGGACAGTCGCCATATTGATTTTTTTTCAATAAAAATATACAGTGTCACTCGGGATGATGTAAAGATTTTAACGATACCTTATACATCCAAATCTGTTAAAGCATTTAGAAGTTATAATGAAATAAAGAAACTCACATACCAACAAACATTATAAACCCTGATCACATTACACTGTCTTTTTGGGCAGCCGCGTAAAATAAAAAAACTTACCAGGTTCACATTTGACTTGTGAATTCGTATCTTGCGAATGCTTCCTCTTCTTACTGCTAGGCTCTTGTAAATTCGTGTATACTGGTGTCAAACCTTCATGCCCCAACGCGACCAACTGTGGGTTGATCATCCCCTGCTCCAAATCTGACATATCGACCCTCATCTGCGCATACCTGGTCTGGTAAGGGTCTCCCAGACCCAAATCCTGTCTAACTGTCCTGATTCCCAGATCCACGATATTCGGATCTTGGGGTAATACCACCACATCGTTTAGGTTGTTCCTCAGCACATCATGGTCTAAATTATCTGATTTGAGTTCTTCGTATATGTATTCTCCTTCTGGTTGTAAGATCTCGTGGTTAGCTATATGGTCATGGACTAGCATGTAGTCTGATCCGAGGACTGTTTGGGATACTGTGATTGCATGAGGAACTTGTTCTGAAGGGCTGTATGGGTTCTCTGAGCCTGAGTCTGGTGGACTTTCTGGTAGCTGGTGGCCCCTGTAGGTGAAAATTAAACGTCAAGAGTTATGATAAGGATGAAGGTCCATACTATCAAATAATTATTTTTTTTCTTTATCATTAGGCTTAATTAAAATCTCTTTTTTCAGGATTTGTAATGTATGTGGATATTTAATGGTGCTCCCACACTGAAGCGACTGTTTGTAACTTAATTTAAGTAACATTGAAACATTCAACGTTCAACAACAAAAGCTGGTAAGATTTGTTGCAGAATATTTGGAAATTAAATACAAAAGTGCGTATTCCACAACGGAAGATGAATGTGAAGCTCTTGGCATTGGCTTGTCGGACCTGTGCAAGGGAGAGTCCTGAACTCGCCGGACTGATTCCCAGCAGTCCGGAAGTCAATAAAAGAGTACCCCTGCGATAACAAAAAAAAATGGTGAGTTCGGGTTGAGTTTGAGTTGAGTTCTGGTGCGCGAAGCGTGTGCAGTTGCATCGACAAAATATAACAAAGCTTATTAATGTTTCATAAAACTCAAAATTTGTAAGCGATATATTTCAAGATGGGCTGCGGTTGAGTTGAGCTTGAGTTGAGTTCGGGTTAAGGTCGGGTCGTGTGTTATCGTCTGAACGCAGCCTCGACACCCACTGCTGGGTATAGGCCTACCCCAAGGATCTCCACAACGATCGGTCCTGCACTGCCCATTTGGTTTGTAATAAATCATATATCAATAATTTGCACAGTGGTGCTCTTCGCGCCCGATTTACCTCAGTGTCTTAAGACTAAAGTCTATGACCAGTGTGTGTTGCCAGTGATGACTTACGGCAGTGAAATGTGGTCGCTAACTATGGGTCTCATAAGGAGGCTCAAGGTCACCCAGCGTGCAATGGAGAGATCCATGCTCGGCGTTTCCCTGCGTGATCGAATCAGAAATGAGGAGATCCGCAGGAGAACTAAAGTAACCGACATCGCTCGTAGAATTGCTCAGCTGAAGTGGCAGTGAGCTAGACACAGCGAGAAGAACCGATGACGGACGACGCTCCATGGGTAGGCCCCCGACAAGGTGGACCGACGTGAGGGTGAAGGTTGCGGTGTGCCGCTGGATGCTGGCAGCGCAGGACCGATCGACGTGGAGATCCTTGGGGGAGGCCTATACCCAGCAGGGTGTCGTGCGGCTGATATGATGATGATGGTGCTCTTACCCTAATCGGCGCGCGTCTAGAGGCTGCTGAGGGTAGCAGCCATCGCCCACGGGGGCCATGAAAGCCTCCAGCTCGTCGATCAAGCCCGGGCCTGCAACAAACAAAAAAGAAAATAAATAAAAGTTAACACTACAAGAAGCTCATAAAATCCTGGGAAATCCTGGAGGAAAAATTTTCACTTAAAACCAAATAATATCTAACCAGTTTCGGACATACAATGTTATTTTTAGTTCATTCAAAACCTCTCGTGGGGTTGATGAGACCATCAAACTGAACAACTTTCATTATGGGACCAACCTCGAAATAACGAAAAAAAATCAGCTGTTCCATACAAAAGTACAATGCCTACTCCATCGAAATGTATGAAACACCTGATTTTTAGGGTTCCGTAGCCAAAATGGCAAAAAACGGAACCCTTATAGATTCGTCATGTCTGTCTGTCTGTCTGTCTGTCTGTCTGTCTGTCTGTCTGTCTGTCTGTCTGTCTGTCTGTCCGTCCGTATGTCACAGCCACTTTATTCCAAAAGTATTAAGACTACATAGTTGAAACTTGGTAAGTAGGTGTATTCTGTGAACCGCTTTACGATTTTTATACAAAAATAAATAAAATAAAAGATTAAGGGGGGGCTCCCCATACATGGAACTGAAACTGAAAATATTTTTTTCATCAAACCAATACTTGTGGGGTGTCTATAGATAGGTCTTTAAAAATGATATTGAGGTTCCTAAGACAATTTTTTTTCAAAGTCAACCGTTTGAAAGATATCTGCCGCCAAAGTGGTAAAATGTGTGTCCCCCCCCCTTTAACTTTTAAAGTAAGAGGGTGAAAAATCTAAAAAAAATATATGCTATAGATCTTAATAAAAACTTTCAACGAAAATTGGTTTGAACGAGATACAGTAATTAGTTTTTGAGATATAGTACATTTTCCAAAACCGCAAATATAACTTTGTCATTCATACAAACACTGTGAAAAACAAAGTTATTTTTTCAGACGAAAAATGATAGCGGTATTAAAATATGGTATGGTATATAATGTACCTACGGAACCCTACTGCGCGTGGCCCGACACGCACTTGGCCGGTTTTTTTTTTGCTGTTTCAAGGTTGATCCCATAATGAAAGTTGTTCAGTTTGATGGTCTGATCAACCCCACGAGAGTTTTGCAATGAACTAAAAATAACCTTGTATACGGAACGAATAATCAGATAACACTGACTGAAAATCCCTTAGAAATAACTCCCTTCTGTTCTTGTCCCTGTCCATCAGCCATTTTAATGTCCCCACTGCTGGGGCACAGGCCTTCCTTTTGGGTGGATAAGGAGGACGGGCCATAACCCACCACGCGGGCCCAATGCGGATTGGTGGGTATTAACGACTGCAAATGCAGCCGGGACCAACGGCTTAACGTGCCTTACGAAGCACGGAGGAGCTCGAGATAAAAAATTTTTGGTCACCCATCCCATGACCGACCTTTGCGAAAGTTGCTTAACTTCCGCAATCGCTGTTTCTGTTCTTCGTTTGCTTCACCGTTCTTGTCCCTAGTCCATACTAATTACAGGAAGAATGAGTTTATGTGACGTGCTATAGTGATAAATTCAATGAACTGTGTAGAATTTTCAATTTTGACCTCTTTAACACAAGTACACAGTGCGAGGATTGCGATCAGTAGGCATTTTTTCAATTCTTAATGATTTTACGATATTATATTTTCTGTATAACTTCATTAAGCTATAGTAGTGTTCTAGTTCGTAAGTGATAATAGGGTATTTGACAACATTGAAAATATACTGCAAATTGTGGTCATCCTAACAGATAATGGCGTAAAAAACATATTCAACTATTATATAGACTAAATTAAGTCTATTGATTGATTAATTACTGCCTTGAAAAATGCAATAATTTTTGAATTTTTTTCTGTAGCGAAAACGCTCTAAGATTACTGATGACGTCACTAGCCTGTAAATAAATATGGCTTCAGGCGTTTGACACGACCATAGACTTAGGATCCGAGATTGATGGCTGTCAAATGGCTAAGGATATTACAATGTTTACAGGCTAGTGACGTCAACAAGTGACGTTTCCAGTGCCATAGCGTTTTTGGCGCGGTTTTAAATTTTTAAACTTTAACATTGATTTTTTAATAAAATACATTGATTTTTCCTGAAATATCAATGTGGTGCGCTTATTACGTAATAAGGAATAATTTTAAATGATTTTCCAAAATTAGTCAAATAGCCTATTTAATATTATTAGTTGCTATTTGTGAGGGCCTTTAATTGGCTATCTACTGCTATACCCTCTATTTATTATTGTTTGATGCTGTTGACCTTACTAAAAATAAAAATAAAAAAATAAAATAAAATAATAAGTAGTCACCACAAAAACTTTTACCACGAAAGTGCAGTTAACAATGAAAACCTTGACAAATAAACCGCCTCTATGGTTTAGTGGTTCGCCCACACGCGTAAGTCGCAGGGGTCCCGGGTTAGAATCCCATCAGGAAGCTGGTATATTAAGCGTGAGTTGCACCAAAACGCTGTCAAAGTTAAAGTTATCGTCAAATGGTAATGCTACCTATTTGTCACGTCAAACTTGTCAAACGACACCATGCTGGCTGACAACCTCTTTTTTTGGCTAACTTATGCTTAACCGGTACTATAACAAGCTTGTTATTGTTAAAGTAAGATGGTGCAACTAGTATTCAGTTTGGTTAGTGGTAGGGCTTATTTCAAGTCCCTTTAGCTAGCTACCGACATCTTACCGAAGTCTGACGCCATAACAACAATTTAAAAATTATTGTTTTCCTTCAGTTAAGAGGTAAGAGCCAGTTCGTCAGTGGTGAGGATTCTGGGTGTCAGCATATTCTACACCCACCGCTTGCATTTTCGGCCTTACCGTCACTTATCATCAGGTGAGGTGAAGGTCAAGCACTACCCGTTGTGGATAAAAAAATAGGGATATCATGATAATTATTAGCTAATAATAATGTTCTAAGTAAATCATTGAACTTTGTAAAACGCTACTTAATGATCAAAGGTGAATGATATCAGAAATTGTCTGATATAATGACTGAAGAAAGCTTCTAGCGCCCGTTCTTCTTGTCAGTTAAAAAAGTCTGGAACGGGCGGTAGGAAAATATAGACGATTCAAAAGTACTTATTAATTAAGTTTATTTTAATAAAGCTATTTTTAGGGTTCCGTGCCCAAAGGGTAAAAACGGGACCCTATTACTAAGACTCCGCTGTCCGTCTGTCTGTCTGTCTGTCACCAGGCTGTATCTCATGAACCATGATAGCTAGAAAGTTCACCGCTATAACAACAAATACTAAAAACAGAATAAAATTAATATTTAAGGGGGGCTCCCATACAATAAACGTAATTTTTTTGCCGTTTTTGGTACGGAACCCTTCGGGCGCGAGTCCGACTCGCACTTGGCCGGTTTTTTTTTACTTTGACTTTGACTTTGATTGGATAAAACAGAATAAAATTAATATTTAAGGGGGGCTCCCATGCAACAAACGTAATTTTTTTGCTGTTTTTTGCTCGATTTTAATAACGACAACAGGTAGACAGTTGTAATTTTCACAGATGATGTATTTTTGTTGCCGCTATAACAAAAAATACTAAAAACAGAATAAAATTAATATTTAAGGTGGGCTCCCATACAATAAACGTAATTTTTTTGCCGTTTTTGGTACGGAACCCTTCGGGCGCGAGTCCGACTCGCATTTGGCCGGTTTTTTTACATTGACTTTGACTTTGATTGGATAGCAGCTTTTTCCAAAACGATCCAAAACTGGCGGTCTCCAACAGTCATAAAAATTCGAAAGTAGGTACATAATATTAATTAAGACTTTGTACTAAAGTTCAAAAGAAATAAATATCATTATACAATTTATGTTAATTCATGGCAAAGTTATTAGACTGTACAATTTTCACTTTAAAAAGTGACACTTGAAAAACGCGTGAGCGCATAGCGTGACAGCCACGTTATTGCGTCAATGCGCACGTTAAAGAGCTACATTGCGTCATCGTGTTAATCGTGTATGGATGAACAGATACTAACGCGTGGCTGGTAGAGTAAAATTAAAGGGTGCGAATGAATGAATGAATGAATGAATAAAAAATATCTTTATTTAAATGAGCTCACATAATCAGCGTTTTTATATCGTCAAATCTTTTACCCTACCACCCATTATGACGTCTTTTAACTGACAAGAAAAATGGGCGCAATATCGTATTTCGCTATACAGCTTGACTGTCGATCTGTCATCATGACTACTTCGAGCTGCCCGTGTATGACCATTCTAAGACCATGTTCTGATGTACGTGTGATTAAAATGTGTTAAATCATACGAGTGTACATTGTATTATTGGGATCAGCTGTGTCACTAACTTGTACAGTATAAATAGAACAAGCTTAGAATAATAACGCCTAGAAACCTATTGCAAGCACAAATAAAACCGGTCAAGAGCGAGTCGGACTCGCGCACCGAGGGTTCCGTACAATCATAAATATATTTGGATATGTTACTTTAGTACAGTCTTTAAAAAAGTAGGATAAACGGCAGACAGGTGGAAGGGCGAAGAGGCAGACAGTTTATTTACAAATCTTAACCACAGCTGCTTATGGTGACTGAAAAACGTTTCAGCCACTCCACATTGCAAACTATTTATTTATTATTCTTCGTTTATTCGTACGGCAAGTAGGTAATTATATTAGAACCAGCCACCAATTTATTATTGTGGTATTAGGTTGCGCTATCTCTTGACTGATAGTGGAACTATTTTTTTTCTTAAGCCCACCGGTAACGATCAATTGCGATTGTCAATTTTCCCGCAATTGACGCCCATTGACGGAAAAATTGATAGTTTTCGCGTGCAATTGAAGCGATTGTCAATTGCTCCAACAATGGCATTGACGGAAAAATTGACAATCGCAATTGATCGTTACCGGCGGGCTTTAGGTTAGCATTCTTAGGACAGCACCATCTGTTGACTGGTAGTGAAACTAAAGAATTTTTGTTTGTTTTTTGTATTTCTAAAAAAGTGTGTTATATTGAGTCATCGTTTCATTTTTCCTGTAATCTTTACATAAACTACTATCACATAGAATTATTTCAGATTTTTCTCTTTGCAAACTTCGGAGATAAGGGGGGGGAATGGGTTTTTTTTACATTTTTCATCATAAATCGAAAACTATGCGGCCTAAGAAAAAAGGAAAAAATGTTTTAAAATGTGCAAACAGCGCTCTTTCATATGATACTCCACATGCCTTAGTCACTTCACTTCAAATTTTTAAGACCCCTTTTCAGTCCCTGTTGTAAAAATTTTTTTTTTATTATTTCTTTCTTATTCGCAAAATAGTTGGGCAAATGTCATCTTAAACTATTCCAAATTTCAAGTTGATACCATTAGTAGTTCTCGAGATATCCAGCTGTGACAGACAGACAGACAGACTGAGTCTCACCATAAGGGTTCCTTTTTTACCATTTTGGTACGGAACCCTAAAAACGTGCAAATAAAATTTGGCCATATCTGGCTAAGTTTTTTGTATCTAGTCTTTTATAAAACATAGAGAAGGCCACATGTATAGTCTGTGTGAAGTGCATAGATAGGTACTGCGCAGACGACGATAATCAAGATGATACGCGTTTACGCCTTTGGTTATAGGCGTTATTATTCTAAGAGAACAAGCTATAATATAAAGGCTGCAGTTTCGACGCATATTACTGGGACAGTTATATCAATTTGTACCCCCCTACATCAATCGGGAATGTCCAAAAAAATCAAATTAGCTGAATATTTTTCTATAGGTAGGAATAAGCTCCCTTAGTAATAGAAAAAAGTTTCAGAATTTTCGGTTGCGTGAAAAAAGTAAAAAGTATTTAAAAAGAAAGTTTTGACATTTTTATTGAAACTTTTTTTTAATACCATGTTGTGGTTGTGACAGGTGGTGGCAAAGGTATTATTTCCATTCTGCTGTTACTTTCGTACATTTGTGAAGTTGAAGAGACTTTAATTTTTTTTTAAATTAAAGGTTGTAGTAGCACCACAGAATACATAATAGTACAAGTACAGAAGATCCACTCCGCAAAGTAATTTAAATAAATAGCGAATCTATCCCGTATACAATAAAGTGCAATTCAGGTCGCACACCGCTCCCATCCTAAAGTTATATTCACCTAGAAGTTGCCTCTCCTTCTATCGCGTAGCTCTTATCTCTTCTAACGATTTTAGGGTTTGTTCTTCTAAATAACAATCAAATAATAGGTACTTAATGTACTTAAATACATTTCAAAAAAACCTAGACTTGGTACAGTCGACGCCACATTAGACTATACATGCTGACTTTGAGGCAATTTGCTTTCTTACGAAATAACGTTGTCATTAATAATTAACTTTATTTCGAAAGTAGGTATGTACTAGTACCTACCTCATCTATAAATTATTATTGCAATAAATACCTATGTAGTTGCGTGAAGATTGTTTAGCAAATAAGTCAAGTAAGTACCTAAGAATAAACGGATACTAAATAATATCTAGGTTTCTTCTTACGTTTCGATGTCGTTTTGAACTTTTGGAAGTGTGAAAAACGTGAGGTTCGGATCCTTTATAGTAGTATTAAGATGAACGCGGCGAGTGAGTGACTATCGAAATTGAACTGCTAACAGCCAGCCAACGGCGGCAGCCCTCTGAAATTAGTCCGTCCGGACGGACCCGCTGGCTACTTGTAGCTTCGTACCTAAAGCGCGGAGTGCGCCTAGCCTGGTAGCACCCGAAGAAAAGACATCAACGCATTACTAAGTTCGCAAACAATTGTGGCCCGCCACTTTATTTGCATCGACAGTTATTTTTCTATCCCTCGGGATGAAAGGTACACTATGTTCTTCTCTGTACCCCTGAAAACTTGTATGCAAAATTTCATGATGATCGGTTGTGTAGTAAAGTAAAAAACGTTACAAACGAACATAATATTAGTTGGATTCAATGATCCAAACGATTTACTTCAGTATCGATACAACAAGCCCCCGAAATTAACGTCGAATGTATTTCACGGATCACAGAACAGGGTATAATGTTCACACAATTTTTTAACGAATTAGCGATATTGTGGGGTCGAACGCATTCAGCCGTGTGATTTGTCATTAGTTGGGCAGGTGTTATATCTACAACAAATGTAGAGTCTGTTCGGATAGAGAACCGACTCGGGATTTGTGTTTGATTACCGTTTTTGTCATGTTGACGACACTGCGTTTTAATGCGACTATGATATCTTGATATCTATCAAGTCAAAGATAGTCACAATGTAATTTATTTATTTATTTAAGTAAGACTTACCAACTATGTATGTGTATACATGACACTCATTATTTATTTATAGGAACAAATAACAATAGTGTATACAAGATTATTTTTAGTTTATACAAAACCTCTCGTGGGGTTGATCAGACTATCAAACTGAACAACTTTCATTTTGGGACCAACCTTGAAATCGCGAAAAAAAATCAGCTGTTTCATACATTTTGATGGAGTAGGACTTTTGTATGGAACAGCATATTTTTTTTGTGATTTCGAGGTTTGTCCCATAATGAAAGTTGTTCAGTTTGATAGTCTGATCAACCCCACGAGAGGTTTTGTATAAACTAAAAATAACCTTGTATATGCGTCTAAATTAAAAGTATGTACAACTATATAGACCAATTAAAACAAATAACATAATTTGAATATAAGAAATGCAACACAACATCGATATTGTATAAAATAACTAGCGGCCGCCCGCGACTTCGTCTGCGTGGAAAGATTTTTGCTATCCCTCGGGAACAATCGTTTTTTTTTTCGGGATGAAAGGTACCCTATGTCATTTGCTGTACACCTGACAACGTGTATGCAAAATTTCATGATAATCGGTTCAGTAGTTAAGTGAAGGCGTAACAAACAAACAAACGGACTTTCGCATTTATAATATTAGTAAGGATAAGGATAGGAGTTAAAGTATGAAATTGCCGATTTTTTCTCACAGACAGAGGCTCTTATATATTTTATGATGTTAACGATGCTTCTGTTACTTGTTACCATTTTGAATTATGATCATAACAGCCCACTATCAGCAATAAAAAAAATAGATTTTCACCTCTCCAGCACGAAAAGGGTGCTTTTGGCGCGTAAAAACTCGCAGCAAATTCGACTTTTGCTGCGAGCGTGAGGCAAAGTGCTTTTTTAATTTCTAACACCTTTTCTCGCTGGTAGAGGTGAAAAGTTGTATGTTTAACACGAGAGCAAATTTTTTGATGTCTCGTGCCTTTAAATCACTCACTGTGCTCAGTAGTCTATATTAGAATCACTCGCTACGCTCGTGATTCAATTCTAGACTACTTCGCTAGTTCGTGATTTAAAAGTCAGCACTCGCAGCAAAAAATGACTTTGCTCTCTTGTATAACAAATAACTATTATTTTCCTGAATGTAAAAAAAAGCCTCTTGAAAGTGACTCCTTTTTTTGTTAGCAGAAATGACCACTTAATTAGTTGTAACTTAGCCGATACTTATTTTTTTCACTTAACACATGTGGAATTAGTAAGCTGAGTGTTTAAACTTTTGCACATAAAAGTTTTAAAAGATTAGCGTTCACGGTTGTTTAAGAAATTAAGAAAATGTCAGTATGGAAAATGCATTTTTTTTTTATTTCATATAAAAAACGGCAATTTTTATTCTTAAACCCCTAATAACTCTACAGGAGCTGAATTTAGAAACCATACGTCATCCTCCGTACTCGCCAGTTTTCGTGATTTAGACAATTTTCTACGTGGTAAAAAATTGTCTGGCAACACACACTGTTCATAGACTTCTATGAACTACGAAGTCTATGAACAGTGTGTGTTGCCAGTGATGACTTATGGCAGTGAAACGTGGTCGCTAACTATGGGTCTCATAAGGAGGCTCAAGGTCAGCCAGCGCGCAATGGAGAGAGCCATGATCGGCGTTTCCCTGCGTGATCGAATCAGAAACGAGGAGATCCGCAGGAGAACTAAAGTAACCGACATCGCTCGAAGGATTGTTCAGCTGAAGTGGCAATGGGCAGGATACATAGCGAGAAGAACTGATGGCCGTTGGGGCGGAAAGATTCTGGAATGGCGAGCGCGCACCGGACGACGCTCCGTGGGTAGGCCCCCGACAAGGTGGACCGACGATCTGGTGAAGGTCGCGGGAAGCCACTGGATGCGGACAGCGCAGGACCGATCGTCGTGGAGATCCTTAGGGGAGGCCTATACCCAGCAGTGGGTGTCGTGCGGCTGATATGATGATGATGAAAAAATTGTCTTCCCAAGGTGCAGTACAAAATGCCTTCACACGGTTGGTCAAATCTAGAGCCCCAGAGTTCCATCGCAAAGGCATATATTAAGTTCCGATTAGATGGTGGCAATGTATAGATAATGAGGGTAAATATTTTTATTAAATAAATATGTTATATTTTAGAAAAAAAACTAGTTTTTAGTACAAAGTACAAAACAGCAATTTCATACTTTAACCCCTAATACTTTGTTAAAAATTAAATCAGATCAATTAAATTTAATAATAAAAGAAAAGAAAGAATCGTTACATCAAAAATTATTGCAAATTATAAATTATTTGTGTAAATAAATAAATTAAAAAATATTAAAAACACGACTGCCCTGCCAAAAACGAACTAAAAAGTTAAATGACAAATGTCATTGCAGTCGGGGGACCTTTTTGTGGAACAATTTTTAATCAAAGAGGTCCCCCGACTGCAGTGACACTTGTTGTTTAACTTTTTAGTTCGTTTTTGGCAGGGCAGTCGTGTTTTTAATATTTTTTAAATTTATTTATTTTTATTTCACACATTTTAGTGACAAATTATACAGTTTTGGAATGTGCTCATTAAGGCCTTTCATTTGATGCCCATATTTAAATAATTGAAGAAAAATATATTTTTTTCACATTTGAAAATGGCGACGTACAGTCGCCATATTGACTTTTTTCAAAAAAATTATAGCCAGTGTTACTCGGAATGATGTAAGGATTCTAACGATACCCCATACATCCAAAATCCGTTGAACTATTTAGAAGTTATGGTGGAATAAAGAAATTCACATACCCAGAAACATACATGAACCTCCTTTATATACACATACACTCCTTTTTGGGCAGTCATGTAAAAAAGAAAGTATGTTTCCTTTAAATGCACCCAGACTGTCACAAAAAATATCAATGTCACAGTTTACCCACAAATCATTGTAAGGCCGGATTTCCACCTGCAAGAATCGCCTGTCAGTATAAGTTCTCGCAGAAGTTCTTGCAGGTGTATTTGCGGCTTAACACCTCATCATTGTACAAAGACGAGAATGGCTACCATATTTCCTTTTATTAAAAATAGTGTTGAATGGTCTGAAATTACACAATCTGATTGAGACTCTAGGCACTTGAATATTAATTTGTGATTGGAGGTAAAGATACCCCGTCAACATGACAAAAACGTTGATCAAGCACAAATCCCCGTACAGACTCAATCTATCCTATCACAATTAAATGGCAAGACTCGGCTGTCCACTATTTGTTTACATCGTGTACTCTCATACTTTGGCTACATAATCCGAAGAGGAGATGAGAGTCTCAAAAAGCTGGTCGTGTTTGGTAAAATAGAAGGCAAGAGAGCCCGAGGTCGTACGCCAACCAGATGGCCTGACCAAGTAGAGTAGCAACCTCCTCGAGCAAATTCCATCAAGCTGTGAGAGCAACTATGGACCGAGACCGATAGGCAAAACATAAAATAGAAAGAAATTGGAGTTTCAAACAAAAATACACGAAATTTATCATTTTTCAATTTAAATGACACACGGTGAATATTTATACAGATAATTCGACATTAAAGTCCACAAGTTGACTATTGCAGCTTTCGAACAATATCAATTTAAAAACAAAATCAGAGTTAGCTATTTTGTATGGAATATTATACGGGCCCCTTTTTCTTTTGAGCATACATAGGTCTGTATCTCTAGGCGTCTATATGGACTAACAAACATTACTATGAGGTCTCACAGTACCCTCGGACGCATAACGTCCCAACTACCAATCACATGTAATACGTAAAACAAACGAACCATCACAAAACTTTAATTCAACGCAGTGCGTTCGTATAGGCAAAGGGTCGTTTGAGTCATCATCATCATATCAACCGCACGCACCCACTGCTGGGTATAGGCCTCCCCCAAGGATCTCCACGACGATCGGTCCTGCGTGTCCTACATCCAGCGGCACACCGCGACCTTCAGCAGATCATCGGTCCACCTTGTCGGGGGCCTACCCACGGAGCGTCGTCCGGTGCGCGGTCGCCATTCAAGAACCTTTCCGCCCCAACGGCCATCGGTTCTTCTCACTATGTGTCCCGCCCACTACCACTTCAACTGAGCAATCCTTCGAGCGATGTCGGTTACTTTAGTTCTCCTGCGGATCTCCTCGTTTCTGATTCGATCACGCAGGGAAACGCCGAGCATTGCTCTCTCCATTGCACGCTGGGTGACCCTGAGCCTCCTTATGAGACCCATAGTTAGCGACCACGTTTCACTGCCGTAAGTCATCACTGGCAACACACACTGGTCATAGACTTTCGTCTTGAGGTACTGACTACTGAGGTAAATCGTTTAAATATTTGTTCATGAATGCGGATGACAGTCTAGTCTAGCCCTTTCATTAGTATATTGTTTTCATTTGTTCTGTAGGAAAATCAATTGAAATAATAGAAACAAAAAATGTAGGATCACAAAATTCCATTGACGCAAAAGTGACGTTTAAAAAATAAAACGTCATTTAATTTAACACATTGGCGCCGCCATTATCTAAAATATCGCCACAGATAACATTAAATACTAGTGTATCATGTTTCAGAACGTAGTATTTCATGTATCACTGTGATTAGAACTGAGGAATTTGTATAAACTGATTGTTGTTAAATACATGTTAATAATTGTGGTATTGCGTGGGAAGCATAGACTTATTATATTACATGGTGGGAAGTATTTTTTATATCAATGACATTATTGGTATTTCATTATCCTTACTAATATTATAAATGCGAAAGTCCGTTTGTTTGTTTGTTTTTTACGTTTTCACGTCTTAACTACTGAACTGATCATCATGAAATTTTACATACACGTTGTCAGAGGTACAGAGGATGACAAAGGGTACCTTTCATCCCGAAAAAAGGAACTGTTCCCGAGGGATAGAAAAAATACTATCCACGCAGACGAAGTCACGGGCGGAAGCTAGTTAATTATATCATAATATCACTTCCTAAGTTGCTCGTTTATTTGTGAAATTTAAAGAATTCTACATCAAAATTCACTGCGAAAGTGACGTTTTGCGAAAGTGACCTTTTGCGCCAAAGTGACCAGTTGCAAAAATGACATTCTGCGAAAGTGACCATTTGCGAAAATGACATTCTGCAAAAGTGACCATTAGCGTATTGTGAAGTTGTTTCAATTACTTTAATTCAAGAAAGATAATTGTGATAATGATAATGATGAAAAAAAAACAACGAATAACATCGAAAAAGTGTAGAAGTGAATTTATTGTACTTACTCTTTACATATAAAGAAAAAGACAGAGACAAAATGTTCCAGCGATTAGAGACAATTTGAAAATAGCATAGTTACCTACCAAAAAAGATACATGTATACACGTGAACACATACATAATTTATGTAAGAAAACAGTGAAATTGTCTGTTGACAACCATATTGACAAAAAGTCAAGGAAGGAAACAGTATCATACCATTTCTAAATTTAAAAAACAATCATTTATGCGCACGCGACGACTTCGTATCAAAACTAGTTGTGTTAATACGAATGCCTCTTATGAAAGTATTGACGCTCTGTTTGGTAATACTGTAATGTTAAGTATTTAGTATAGGTTTTACGTTCCGTTTCACGTAGTGTCACAATAATTATTAGGGTCTCAAAATAAATTGTGATCTTTTATACGCAAAAGAGCTTTTCATATAAAAGCAATAAGTTTAATTTTTAATTTAGTGTATTTAATGGGAAATCGATAGTTTTTTTTCACTAAACTAATTTAGGTGCCAATAATTAACTTTTTAGAAAATTTTAAGTGTATTTCTGGTTTTAGGCCCATGTGGTGGATTCTTCACCTACTTAGGAAGGCCTGTGCCCAACCAGTGGGGACATGAAAAATAACTGATTTTGACATAATATCTCAAAAACACTTGTTTTCGCACGAGTTTGGAAAATAAAAAAATCTGCCAAGTGCGAGTTGGACTCACGCGCAAAGGGTTCCGTACCATAAAACGGAACCCTAAAAGTTATCAACAGTGTCCTTTGAGAGTGGTTTTTACCCAAGTTTGCAACTTTGAAAACCCTGTGATGCTGGAAAAACTTGGCACTTGTTTCAGTTTTTTTTTTTTTTTCGAAAAACCAAGGTAGGTATACCTTAAGGTAGCGTTTTTCAGGTACCTATCTTTATTTTATACCTCTGTAAAGCTACCTTATTTTGCTACAATTTGAGTCTATAATATTATTTTTATTATTTTAAAAATATAAGCATAAATAGAGCTTCTAGAAGATATTATGTTTCTTTGTCAAAAATCCATGGATTTCAGAGACAAAAATAATTAAAGCACAGCTAAGTTTTTTTAAAGTAAAGCTTTATAAAGTTGATTTTTAAATGTAAATTATAGAGTTGCTTAGATTTGTATACAACGTGTTTCAAAAAACCCTAATGCTGAATATGGTAGATAGGGACCATCAAACTGAACAACTTTTACTATGGGACCAACTCTGAAATCGCGATAAAAATCTGCTATTACATTTTAATATTTTCGAAATTACTTTTTTATGAAACAACAGGTTTTTTTTCTTATTAATTTCCGATTTAACAAATGAGATTTAGCATGGAGATTGTTTTTTTTTCTGTTACTTTTTTATGCCAATACAGCTCTGTATTTTACCTTGATTTCTCCCTTGGAGTCGAGCGCTAGTATTTCGTATATTGTTGTCCTGTCCAGCTTCCTCCATATGCCAAGTATATTCCATTTTAATGTCAATTTTCCATGTTTAAACTAGACAGCGTTTTAAATTTCGAATGACATTTCAAATTTAAAATGTCAATCACATCCACGAGCCCTGCGGGGCACATCCTCAAGTTCGAAATTTGAAAAGTTTTTCTTTTTAATTTACGACACAGAACACTGCATAATTAAGCATCAAAGTTACGCACAGTTTTCACTTTTAAATCACATTTCACTGTGAAATTAGTATCGCCGGCGAACCGTCACACTTCAGTTTCGCGTATTTAAATATGCCACTAACTGTATTAATTAACAATATCTAATTCATCAACAGTTAAAAAATTTGTCAGTTCAACAACCGCGAAGATTTTAATTAAACACAAAAACCTCTTTGCTCGAATTGGATCGATGGTCTTTTGTTTAAAAACAAAGAATGGGGAAGATACACGTTCTATATTTGAATTAAAAACTTCAGAACCAACGTCAGTCAACAACATTGACTTAGAAGACACTGACAGAGAACGATGCGGTGATGCACCCTTGCGTGCGAAAGAGGCAGTCAACGGAACGAGTGACGTGTCAGAAAGAGACAGGCATAGTTGACTTTTCACGGTTTTCACGGAAAACAGTGGTGGTTTGGGGTTTGTTTGCTCCAATCAGAGTTGGTTATTTGCATGCGTGAGTCCGCGATTCCTAATTTAAATATTGGGGGATGTTTATAGTAGTTAGTAACCTACATAAATGTGTATAGGTATTTATATAGACGTATTAACGTTGAAGTACTTACCTACTTAATTCATGCAATGTTTGTAATTTGATATTATCAGTAGGTACCTATAAATTTTTAGATATAAAAAATACACTGAATAACGAAAAAGTCACACATACTATTTTGGTCTTAGACCTAATAGCTTACATTGCGACATTTGCGCCTAAAAAGCGAATGTAACTAGTGATTCAAAAAACTCTAGGCTAGCCCTAAATTTGAGACTCGAATCTTTTTAGGACTAGCCTACAGAATAGAACTTCAAGGAGTTCGTGGCACTAAAAAGCCTATATAGCCTTGTTTTACGTCTATCTAATAAAACTTAACGTTATTTAATGTGGTTGAAATCCTATTTTTAACCGACTTCAAAAAAGGAGGAGGTGCTCAATTCGATTGTATGTTTTTTTTATCGTTGTTCGCGCATTTCTTCGTCATTTATGGATAGATTTTGAAAATTATTTTTTGTTTGATTGAGTCTTGTTGCGAGATGGTCCCATTTTTTTTTCAGATCGGTTCAGTAGTTTTCAAGTAATCCTGAAAATACTATGATTTTGCATTAACTATCTTGATGACTTTTTTATCGTTGTTCCCGCATATCTTCGTTATTTATGGACTGATTTTGATAATTCTTTCTTTGTTTGATTAAATTTTCTTGCAAAATGGTCCCATTTAATTTTTTTTCAGATCGGTTCAGTAGTTTTCAAGTAATCCTGAAAATACTATGATTTTGCATCAATTACCTTGACGACTTTGTATATTATATATGTACCCTCCTGGGAATCGAACCCGGGACCTTTGTGTCTTACACGGGTGGGCAAACCTCTAGACCACAGAGGCGGTTAATTCACAGGCAGGTGAGTATTTTAGGCTTTATTGTGAAAATGGTAGTTTGATCGCCCATGTCCTGATCTGACCTGTTAAGAGCCCGTTGTGTATTACCTAAATATTGCTGGCTTGTACCACGGGCTCGAAGCGCTCATGGTGGAACTTGACAGACTGATCGTTAAGCAACGCTCGGTCCGGTCAGGTGTCGGATGGGTGACTGTTAAAGTGGCATTACAACTGAGCGCTTCCGTGCTTCGGAGGGCACGTTAAACAGTCGGTCCCGGCTGTAGTCACCTGATAACAGTCGTTAAGCCGAGTTAGAGGCCTTACAGGCGGCTTGATAAACTCTAACACCAGAGGTGGCCTCTAATCCTCATTCGATAAGAAGAAGTAGAAGAACCACGGGCAACAGCGTCGATTAACTACTCCTAAGGTTAAAATCGCTTGCACGCCGCTTGCAAGCGGCTTGCACGCCGCGCCTCACAACATACATTTAGTTCGTGCAGGGGCGATACGCGCGCACACGAATTTTGTTGACGCTGTTGCCCATTACCTACGTTAGGTTCGGTATTAAAGATTTATGCAGGTGGTCAAAATTGATCATGAGTTATGATGTTACATGATGATGAGGTAACTTCATCATATCAGACGTCTATGTTATGCCTCCCTTAAATAACCCCATAAACAACCTAATGGCTTGTCTTCACCAACTCGCTTCAACGTTCAACTTGCATCAGACGCAAGTATTGCCTCCAAACCATGCGCTTTCCTTTTTAACTTTCTGCTATACGAAACATTTTTTTTACCGTGCGCTTTTCCTTTCATGCCTGTAGCACATCGCAGCGGAACACCGCAGTAGGCTCCGCCATGACTTCGACAAGCGAAACAAATGCAAACAGTCTGTTCTAATGCATAGATATCCGCAATTCAAAGAAATTTGCGTTTTTCCAGAATGAAAGAATTGCTATTCATGTAAACTTTAGTTTTAGGAAGCAAAGTCTTAAATTAGTGCCGTATAGGGAAAAAAACATAATAAATTGTCAGGTATTTTAAAACGAAGATAATCTGTTCAAGTGGAATTTCAAATTTGCTTGTCAGATGTATTTTTCACAAACGTTTCAGCTGTAACAAATAAGAATACGACTCATATTTATTTTTGTACTTATTGTTTGTATTATCAAAGGGTGCACTATAGAGAGAAAATTAAAAAAATAAATATTTTAGTCATATAGAAATAAAATATTTAAAAATACTTAAATAGGTACACTTTGACATGTTTTTTTACCAGTATTACAGATTCTAAAGTCATTTTTTTAAGAATAATGAGGTATTTGTCTATTGTATTGCATGTTTTGTAAATACTTATATCTATTTAATCATTTAATAGGAATTTTCAAAGTTCGCCCTCATTACGGCTCGCGCAGAGTTGTTTTGATCATTTGTATTGAAAATTTAAAAAAGGAACGTGATGTGCGTCTACACCCTGTAGCGTTGTTTTTCGTTGTTTTGGTCGATTTCCTTAAAGGGAAAGCTTTTTTGTAGTATAAAGATACTTGTTCCCATTAATGATAAATTTTTATTTCTCGGCAGTATGTTTGATGTCTTTTTCCTTATTTCCGTAAAGAGTCCAATTTAAATTTTCGCGTCATCGACTTAAAAAAAAAAGATTAAAATCGTTATTTGTTGTAGTATACTTCCCCCACTCCGAGGGCCTTTGCTAGGAGCTCTTATCGCAAGGGTTGTTATCCAATTTGCTTTACTTTTTCATACTATGGAGCTCAAAAGTTAGTATGAGTCCTGTTTGAGTACGTTCTTGGACCGTGATTTCGTCGTGTTCGCTGACACTGCTTCGGCGGGCCATGCAGCGGGATCGATTGGCTGCAGTTTGACAATCTCTGTATGTCAAGTTGGAAGGACGGTTTCGATGCGATACATGCATCGCTGAGCCAGCGCTTAGCCTGACGGAATACGTCTGAAGTAATGACTCGAGGTGTCTGTGGAATAGAAGGGTCGTTGATCTTTTGAAAAAGCAAATTGTGTCTGCTAATTCGTTGTTTGGTTGATTTTTCGCTGAAATTAATTGCATTTGGTTGCTGCATTCATGTCATAATTCGCACAATACTGCTAAAATAATCCTTTGCGACAGTACCATAGAATTCTCCAGTTACAGAGGATTTTTGGGCTAATAAACACCGCTAAGAGGAACATGAAGTCGTCTTGTGATATACGATTACTAATTTCCTGGATTTCAACACATAGTTAATGTAAACGGGGAGCCAAGGTGAAGAGAACGGATACGGAGCCCATTTAAGCCAACTGCTCTGTTCGCCACTAAGCCCAAGTGAGCGAGAGAAAAGGTGAAATTAACCGAACTTGGGTATTCACGTCCGGCTCCTAGGAACTGATAATAGCAAGCAGCCGTCGTAGCGTTTTGTCAACCTGACTCGCTGCACGTTATCCAAATAGGTACCAGTTAACTTTCAAATCTATTTTAACCCTTAACAAACCGAAGTTGAAAAATCCAGCATTCCGTTCGTAGACCGTCGAGGGCAACGTACGAGCTTGATTTAAGATAGATAAATAAAAACACTCTCTGATATCTCAAGAGCAGGCAATTCTTACCCTTAATGCTCTGCGAGCTTGGATGAATTAACCACTAATTCATCCAAGTCTGCGAGTCATTTTAAGTCTAACCATTTAAAATAACCCCTGTGGGAAAAATATTAGATTTTTAGCTTCGTTCTTCGTGTCATATCTCCGTGTAAATTTCAGGATCTTCGATTGCCACGTTGATTATTAGTATTGTATAGAATCAAACCTCTTTAATTAAATAAAAACTGTAGTTTGGTATTGACTGTACATTAAGTTGTTTATTTATTTTCCCTTGAGTTGTTATCGAGGTGAGTCAGAATCGTATGAGTTTATTTATTAATTATTGTTTCTTAAGCCCAAAAGGCTAAAAGAAGGAAAAATCATATGACAACCCTTAACCGTATCGTTTCGACTGCGTAGTGAAAAAAGAGTTCACTCACACGACGCTTTAAGAAGGGCATGCCCTATTGAATGCAATGAGGCATGCCTCTGTTAAAAGCGCAGAGAAACGGAAAAGTGAATGTGTGAAAACACGCCTTAATTGTTAACAATTTGGTACCCACGCCCTAATGAAATTGACCCAAATCTAAACTGAATTGACATATCCGCTGACAAATTAGCGTATCCATAATTACTTTTAATACGCTAAAGTAAACGGTTCTCACCCCTTTATGGACTTACACGCGATATCATATCGCGATACTGTATAAAAAATATTGACCATCAACCATTTCCTCACTGATGGGGCACAGGCCTTCCTTATGGGTGGATTGGGAGGATGGGCCATGGCCCACTACGCGGGCCCAATGCGGATTGGTGGGTATTAACGACTGCAAATGCAGCCGGGACGGGACCAACGGCTTAACGTGCCTTCCGAAGCACGGAGGAGTTCGCGATGGTAAATTTTTGGTCACCCATCCCATGACCAACCCTTGCGAACGTTGCTTAACTTACGCAATCGCTGGGCCAGGCGCTAAACCACTACGCCACCGATCTCCTCGTTCTACTAAAATTGATCACGTGATTTCTTTGATTTGTATGGAAAACCCGTACTCAGCATGGGATATGGTGTAAAAGCTTGTAAAGCTTATAAAATAGTTTGCATAACCTTATACCATTGTGAATGCAATGATCTGAATCTAATTTAAACGACTGCTACTATAGAATACACTTTGGAGAATGAACGAGGGAACTGCACAACCTTGTTCCTCCAGCCCCTTTCCACCATCGGGATACCAGACGCAGATTAGCATATCACCCTTATATAGTAGATACTCCAAGGGTCCGTACCAAGCGCTTTGCCAATACATTTCTTATGCGAGCTGCTAAAGAATGGAATGCGCTACCTGCTCATATGTTCCCCGATAATTACAACCTTGATCTTTTCAAGGCAAGAGTGAATAGGCATTTCCTGGGCATACATGCTACACCTTAGACCACATCCTGTTTACCAAGCAAGATGGTGGTCAAATGCCTGCCCAGACTATAATAAAATAAAAAAACTGCCCAAAAAGGAGTGTATATGTGTTTAGGGTTCATGTATGTTTGTGGGTAGGTGAGTTTCTTTATTCCACCATAAATGATTTGGATGTATTGGATATCGTTATAATCCTTACATCATTCCAAGTGACACTGACTATATATTTTTGAAAAAAATCAATATGGCGACTGTGCGACGCCACTTTCAAATGTGAAAAAATAATTTGTCTGTTTTTAGAAAAGTCGTAGAACAAAATGTTGTTGTATTATTACGATGTCACAAATCTACTCCTGCGAGGTTTTTGATGTTTTAAAAATAACACTGTATATCCAGAAATTAAACTTATGATTTGATAATTTTAAATTTTTAAACAAAATACTACAAGTTTTCGTTTATTCTATTATAAGTTTCTAAGTGTAAACAGTAAGGGGTAGATTAATAGAGGTATAATTGCTACCGTGGGACTAAATTCGGACAATTTGTTCAACTAAAGGTGTCACGCAATGACCATTATAGTAATTATTTAAAACGATGTATTAATCGAAATGTAGAGCTATTTATTGGGGTTAAAATTTTTACTAGTATAAGAATAGAGATAACGAGATAATACTTCATCATCATCATCATCATATCAGCCGCACGACACCCACTGCTGGGTATAGGCCTCCCCCAAGGATTTCCACGACGATTGGTCCTGCGCTTCCCACATCCAGTGGCTTCCGGCAACCTTCACCAGATCGTCTGTCCACCTTGTCGGGGGCCTACCCATGGAGCGTCGTTCGGTGCGCGGTCGCCATTCAAGAACCTTTCCGCCCCAACGGCCATCGGTTCTTCCCGAGATAATGATTGGTATTATTAAAAAAATTCTTACGGCGAGTGGCATGATATTACACAAGGATGAAGTCGCAGGCTGAAGCTAATCAAATGTTCAAGTTATAGAGAAGAAACTTTAAAGTCAAGACAATTTTTTTTTGTCTAAAGTTGATTTTCCTTGAGTGTAATGGTTTTGCATTTGGCAGATATGCGAGAATTTCTATTATATGAACATCGATTCTCTTTCCTTTTATAAAATTGACCCATTTTTCAGGATAGTTTAAATTTGAAAGTTTGTATTATTTTGATGTGTGATATGTATATGTGTTACTCAATCACACGAAAACAACTAAACGGATTTGGATGTTCGGCACACAGATAGTTTATAAGGCCTGGATTATTCCCTAAGATATTTTTGTCTTGGTTAAGGTTCCCTAGGGCTTTTTCGAATATCCACGTGGACAATGATGAATGAATGAAAGCTCATGTCAGATCTATATAAGCTTGTTTATCATCTAGGCTTTTCCTA
The DNA here is from genome assembly GCA_943789525.1 of Agriphila geniculea. Classification (NCBI taxonomy): domain Eukaryota; kingdom Metazoa; phylum Arthropoda; class Insecta; order Lepidoptera; family Crambidae; genus Agriphila; species Agriphila geniculea. The sequence continues at coordinate 4,954,156 of OX038898.1, read as the reverse complement.
AAAAATCCTACCAAAGTAATACTTAAAATTACCAGAATCATGTTAACAGTTTTAATCAAAATCAATGGTGCATGAAAAGGGTGACCATACAGGGGTTAAATACAGGTGGCCACCCGATCACGCGTGACCAGCCAGCTGGTGCCTAAATACGGATTTTATAAAGACAAACATCATTTTTTTTATTAACAACGGGTCAGTGATTGGCTTTCATTTCACCTAACGTTAAGTAACATCACCATCATTATCATATCAGCCACACGTCACCCACTGCTGGGTATACTCCCTCAAAGATCTCCACAACGATCGATCCTGCGCTGCCCGCATCCAGCGGCTTCTCGCGACCTTCACCAGATCGTCGGTTCACCTTGTCAGTGGCCTACCCACGGAGTGACATCCGGTGCGCGGTCGCCATTATAGAACCTTTCCGCCCCAACGGCCATCGATTCTTCTCTCTGTGTGTCCCGCCCACTACCACATCAGCTGAGCAATCCTTCGAGCGATATCGGTTACTTTAGTTCTCCTACGGATCTCCTCATTTCTAATTAGATCGCGCAGGGAATCGCCGAGCATGGCTCTCTCCATTGCACGCTGGGTGTCCTTGAGCCTTCTTATGAGACCCATAGTCAGCGACTACGTTTCACTGCCGTAAGTCATCACTGGCAACACATACTGGTCACAGACATTTGTTTTGAGACACTGAGGTAAGTTGGACGCAAAGATTTTTTTGTGATAATAAGTCCGAAAGTAGATTCGCACACCCGAAATGGGATAGTTGTTAGTCAAGCAGGCTTGTAATCTACCAAACTGGGTACAAATGTATCTACTCCTAGGAATTGAACTCGGGACCCCTACTTACTCTCGTGGGCAAACCACTAGACCACAGAGGTACAGAGAAGCGTCTTCGTTCATACAAAAGATAATAGTTCATAGTAAGCGTTATACATTTATTTATGAGATCGATACTATTACCATTTCTTGCCACGTCATTTTGTAACCATGGCGATTAGTTGGGTCGATGCTAAAAGCTACTATAAAACTGTAGGCGTTTTTGACATTTAGACATAATTGTCGCATTAGCTAGTTTGTTTGTTAGTTAAAAAAATGCATAATAATAATAGTTTTATTTCAGACCATAGATCCATTTTTTAGTACATACACTTAAATAACTATGTTAGTAGTAGGGGCCCCTTAGTTTTAAAATTAAATAAAATTAAAATTACTACATCATATTATAACAAATTACTAATTTAAATATGTTTGGGATCCGTTCATATGCCGTTGGATCCAGTGCCTGAAAACTTTACAACTGTCAGGATGCTGTTGGTACTCCCCCGAACTCTTCTTAAAATCGAAGCTGTTCGCTTCCTCATAATGCAGTGAAAATCATCCACACCCGCCTCTGCGAACATGGCAGACGCACTGCAGTATCTGGGGAGCCCCATCAGCATCCTGAAGGCATTATTATACTGAACACGGAGTGCCTTGACAGTCTTTTGCGTTTAATCACACCACAGGCTGCAAGTGTAAAAACTCTGACAATATGCCTTAAATTGGGTTACTTTTACTTGTCTTGTACACTTAGCAAACTTGCGGGCAAGCATATTGCATCGGACTGCCAATGCTCTCCGCTCTCGTTCTATGTGTATCTTGGAACAAATAGGTAATTTAAGTCAACTCCCACAATCATATAGTTTTGTCCTAAATAAAACGTTTCGAATGCTTCCACATTCGATCCTACATACTAATACTTAAATTATATGAAAGTTTGTAAGATTAGAAAAAAAAAATTATGCTTAACAGGATGGTGCTTGGCCTTCACCTCACCTGATGTTAAGTGACGATAAGGCCGAAGGCGGAAGCCCACTACACCCGGAATCCTCACCACAGGAGAACTGGCTATCTTACCTCTAACTGCCGTAACACAACAATTTTTAAATTGTTGTTATGGCGTCAGACTTAGGTAAGATGGTGGTAGCTAGCCAGGTGGACTTGGAATAAGCCCTACCACCAACCAAACCGAGTACAAATTGTATCCCCCTGGGAATCAAACCCTGGACCCCTGCATCTTACATACACGGGTGGATAAACCACTAAACCACAGAGGTGGTTTTTATTTCAACAAACAAATGTTACAAAAGGCGGACATAATGCTATAAGTATTCTCTCCCAATCTACCTTTAATAAAGTAGGAAGTTTTAGTACAGTAGCCCGTAGAACATTTAAATCACTAAATAGGTTATTACCGTTTGCCGTTGTGATATGGTTATATACTACGAAATTATAGTTACTTTAACCCAAGTTTTACAGATCGCAACCCGCCGTAACCTATATTTGTATATCTCCAAAAGTTATTTTTATTTTTTTATTTTTCGAGGTTTACCACGTGGTTTAGCTATTGTCGTGTTCTACAGCTTTGTTTGATTGCCACTGATAATAGTAAGACTATAAAAAGCGACTATTTAAGACTAATATTTAAGACAGATTTAAGACCAGATAACGTCCATCCATTTTCAACTGGTCTTAAATGTGTGTATGGCTACTTTTCACAGTCTTATTTTTATCTGTGGCAATCAAACAAAGCTGTAGGACACGACAATAGCTTAATCATGTGGTAAACCTCGAAAAATAAAATAAAAATATTTTTGGAGATATACAAATATAGGTTACGGCGGGTTGCGATCTGTAAAACATGGGTTAAAGTATATATAATTTCGTAATAAATAACCATATCACAACGGCAAACGGTAACCTTATTAGTGATTTAAATGTTTTACGGGCTTCTGTACTATTTGTAACCTACTCAATCAATCACGGCAAAACGGCTGAACGGATTTGGATGAAAGACACGCGGATAATTAATAACCTAGAATCTAGATAAACACACATGATATTTTATATCCTGGTCAAAGGATCCCTAAAGATATTTCGAATGTCTAAACTATAATAACTAAACTATTGGGATCAGATCAGAAATTCTAAACTATGTTTATTCTGAGGCGAAATTAGGCGTAAAATATTTTTTTGAAAGTTTAATAAGGGATAAGGATAAAAAACCCAAGCAGACAAAGTTGCGGGCGGCTGTTAAAATGGTTTATTTTATAATAATCAAGGCAATTAATTTATTTTCTCCCTCTTAAAACGTCGATATCCTTTTCTCAACGGCTACCTTCAAGCCAAAAGCTGACCTTTCAATATTAGATTTCAAGGCTGCTTCAGAACTATTGACCAAACTTGAACCTACCAACCCTTGGAGGCGTGGCTTCCCAAACCACTAGCCACGTTTTGACCAATCACAGCGCAGCATTCGAATCGGGAACGCGTGCTTTTGCGTCGCAAAGGGACGTCTAAATAGATGTATTGGTGGAATCAAAACAGTTGAATATAGGGTGTTACAGTTTTGTTTTTTTTTTAACTTTTTGAGCAGTGGTAATAGAGAATATGCATAAGTCACCGATTTTGATAAATTTGAGCTTGATTGCTGCAGACACGTATAAAAACATAACCCTCTTGCAGTCGGGTAAAAACACTATGGAACAGAAAAATTTAAAAATAAAATGCATTATTTTAGTTTTATCACACGATGAAATAAGGAGAAAATAAAGATTTTTTTTTTCTTTCATTTTGGGATATAATGCACTTAACAGTGTTATAGAATATCGTATAAGAAATAATATTTTGTATAACACGTATGTACTTAAACGCAAAATTGAGGAAGATAATTGAAAATTCTTGGCTAACTCCATAGTAAACGCGCCTGAAACACACTTGAATGAAACGTGACAAGTGACGTAACAAATCATTACCGTTTTGTATAGAGCGTTTTCGGTGGGTGCTGCTGCGTGCTAACTTCGAGTAACTATATCACGAGAAAAAAACGCAAGAGAAAAGTTTTAATATTACAGTTGATTTTTCTCACGCATTATACTTTTGATTTTGATAAAAAAAAAGATGCATAGTCCCTATTCGAAGCAGTGTTATGGTATCACGCTAAAGTAGATTGGAAATTTGGAATGATTGAGTCGTTTAACAGATAATCAGCTTTATTAGTTTAGGTTTCTACATTATCTTGAAAAGAATCAAAACGATTATTTTTCACTCTACTTTACTCACCGATATTTAAAACACTTCCCTCCTGAAAAGGTAGATGTCTTATTTATTTAAAAAGGAAGTACCAGGGGCAATCTACTAAAAAAAATATACCTACATTCAAAATTGTTAAATGAATTGTTCAAGTCGAAACAAAACCTTAATACCTACTGTAACTTTTGGTAGTTTCCTAAAAAAACAAAAAAAAATATTATTAAATAGTTGCATTCACAATGCTAGTGATAATTATATTAGAAAAAAAACGATTCGTCACCACCAACAGACAGGACTCGAACCCACGATCTTTGGATGCCCGGTCTAATGCTCTTCTAATTATTTCTATAGTGACTTGGTACCTTAACATTTATTTAAGCTCTCTCAATAATATTTTTATTCCTTTTTTTATGTTTTATAAAATATATTTAAAACGATCTTATCATGAAGAATACGAGTCCTTAAAAATTTGTTGAAATAAAAATAAAACCTTTTTTTGCAACATCCTATATAATGCCGTGACATCACGTTATCATGCCAAACGCCATGAGGCCGTAAATTAAACATACCAAAACAAAACTCCCGTCACAAAACATAAAGAATACAGAACAGCCACTCGGCACAAAATATACATTTTCCGTGCACACACACAAAGACATTACCATTTTACGCACGTATACGCAATCTCAGGTCAATCCAGGCTATACTATTTAGTACTGTAGCTGCCAGCGTCGTAGCTAAGGGCTAGGCAATATAAATAAAACCGGTCAAGAGCGAGTCGGACTCGCGCACCGAGGGTTCCGTACCATCATAATTGCACCATCAAACCTCACTGCAGAGTAGAATAATAAAATTAGTATTGCAATTTTAGGTCAGCGCCATCTCTTGACCGATAGTGGAACTAATGTTAAATTTTTTTTAGAAATTTGATAATTTCTGAAAAAGTATGCTATATTGAGTCATCGTTTTATTTTTTCTGTAATTTTCATATAAACTGCTATCACATAGAATTATTTCAGATTTTTTTCTTTGCAAACTTCGGAGATAAGGGGGGGAACGGTATTTTTTTCATTTTTCATCATAAGTCGAAAACTATGCGGCCTAAAACAAAAAAAAAATGATTAAAAACGTGCAAACAGCGTTCTTTTATATGATACCCTACATGCTCTAGTAGCCCCACTTCAAATTTTTAAGAACCCTTTTCATCTCTGTTGTAAAAAAGATTTTTTTTTTTATTTATTTCTTATTTGCAAAATAGTTGGGCAAATTACATCTTAAACTATTCCAAATTTCAAGTTGATACCATTAGTAGTTCTCAAGATATTATCTAGCTGTGACGGACAGTCAGACAGACAGACTGAGTCACACCATTAGGCTTCCTTTTTTACCATTAACGGAACCCTAAAAATCAAACCAAATTCATACTAATCACCAAAATGTTGAAAAATGAAAATTCGCATATTTATGATAGTTTATTAGATGACACGTAGTTATTTTAATTTTTAATTGCATACTTATATTTAAACTAGCTATTGACTTCCAAGCACGTATAATGTGTTCAAAAATCTGAATTGTGACTGCCTAGCATATAAGTTATATCTGTTTAAAATGTTTTATTTTATTAATGTTTTAGCCCTGATCATCTTCAGAACAGAAATCAAAGAATTCAAAGCAGCTAAATACCTACCTGTTAAAAAATATTTTTTGACGATGGTGTCATGTTTTTATTTAAGTATAGTTTATTTTTTGTTATCACAAAATCTAAAAACCATTTGTATAGATGATTATTACGAATAGCTTTTTATAGATAAACTGAAATCACGAAAAAAAAAATCAGCTGTCACCTACACAAAAATATTTGAACATTGGTAAATGTAAGAAAATTTCTGCCATTTCATACAAAATTTTGATTATTACAAACAGCTTTTTGCCTAAAAATCATTAAAAAAAATCAGCTGTTTAAACTTGGTTTAAACAAAATTGAAGTTTACTGCTCATGTCGATGCTACTGTAAAGCGAGCCGCACAGCTTCTAGGCTTTATAAAGCGAAACACTCATGGATTCAAAAAACCTGAAACCAGATTAATGCTGTATAATTCTTTAGTTCGTAGCAGGCTGGAATATGCTAGTGTCACTTGGAACCCTGTATATATTACACAGTCACAAAGAATTGAGTCAATACAACGTGCTTTCACAAGAAATTTGGCCTTTCTATCTGCCGGCATATCTCACCGCCATCCTTATCAACAAAGACTTAAATTCTTTAACTTAAAATCATTACACGATCGTTGCTCTGTTTCTGATCTTCTTTTCCTCTTCAAACTGGTTAATGGTGTGGTGAAATGTGAACATTTGCTAGAAAACCTGTCTATCAATGTTCCCTACAAATATCCGCGACATAGGTGTGGTGAAATATTTAATATATCGGCATCAACCTCTCTCTAGAATATGTGCCGGGTACAATTATATTAATACAAGAGTGTCTGGCATCGATATATTTAGTGACAGTTATAATAACTTTTAGAAATAAACTGCTGAAGCACATTGGATGTACTACATAATTTTTGTGAGGAACCGGAGTCCTAAGCTGTTAAAAATTTAAATATTTATTTATTTTAACATCATTATATTAAGTTTTGCTTTATATACTTAGTTTATTTAGTTAGCTTAGGTTAAAAAAACTTATACCTGTTCAGTAAATGTTGTGTATACCTATTATTGACATGCATGTAAGAACTATACCCCTAGCTAATACCTAATAATACAAGAAAGAATGTATATGTTGTGCTGTTGGTGTACCTTAATAAATAAAATAAATAAAAATAAAATCTTATTTGAACATTGGTAAAATGTAAGAAAATTTTAGCTGTTTCATATAAAACCATCTTAAAGTTAGTTATAACGAAAAACTTTTTGTAAGTATAGAAATCACGAAAAAAAATCAGCTGTTTAAACAAAATGTTGTTTGAACATTGGTAAAATTAACGTAAGAAAATTTCAGCTTTTCAGTTTCATTACAAAACTTTGCTAATTATAACAGCTGAAATATTGCTCTATAAGCTTAGAATAATTACACCTAGAACGATAGTTCTATACAAAGCGCACTGTCAAAAGTGAGGCAACTAAAACAGCCAAAATGGCTCCGTTTTCAGATTGTTATTCTACATTATTATCTAATCATACCTATTAAGTACAAAACAGTTTCAATTCTCCTACATTTATAAGACTAGTTACTATATTATTGGGTTTCAGTTACGATTAGTTAACGTATGAAGGATATAAATTTGAAAACTAAGCCATTCTGGCTTGGTATTAGTTTCCTCACTTTGCATACGAGGACACGTCTTCTAGGTGTTATTATTCTAATGGCCGATTTCACCAACATCCCCTAAACCGTTACCTAACTATGTGCCCCTTTAAATAAAAGAGCCCCCTAACGAACCTCTTGTTTAGAATACGTTTCACCAACTAAACAGCCCTTTAACTATGAGACCATAGCTAGGGGACAGTTTTTTCATCATTTTGGATGTCTTAACCGTAACTTTTGACCTTTAACTTAGTAATTATTACGTTAATTTAATTCTATTGATTTATTGTAGCAAATTTTTGATCATAGATTAAAATATAAATATAAAAACACTTTTTCTAAACTGTTTGAAGCCTTTGGACTACCGTAGAACAATATGTGTTCAGATATTCCTTTAGAAAATCTGAAATCACCATGTTGATTTTTCTTATTTATTAAGCCGTATTTCACAATTTTTTCAAATAAGAAATAAAATATAAAAAATGTTTTAAATAAAATATAAAGTAAGTATTCAAATAATAATCACAATTAAATGTAAAAAATCACTATGTTGTATTTTATTAAGCCGTATTTCACAATATTATCCAAATAAGAAATAAATTGTTAAAAAATATTTTGAATAAGATATTAAGTAAGTATTCTAATAATAATCACAATTCAATGTAAAAAAAGCTTTCTCACCTACGGTCACGAAAATCCAAATTCTTTCCAACCTTCTCTAATATAAATAAATATTTGATAACCTATTCACTATTAGGTATCTTTATTCTCTTTATTTTTAAAGAAGCTTTTGTATTAAGTTACATGTCAGCCCCATCGTAACTTTAATTTAATGTGGAGTTATGCACTTATATTAAAATAATTATACTTATATTTTTTCATTGTATTTTTTATATTTTTTTATAGTATATTATATTTATATGACTATATATTTTTAAAAGTCCACGTTATCACTTTTTTTTTAAACAGTCCAGTCATTGTGGAATTATTCGATGTCGTCTAAATAATGTATTTCCTAGAATTAACTCAGAAATTTTAAAGCTTTCTACAATTCAAAGAAGTACCTATCCATTTTCTTCAGTAATTAACAAATATTACTATAGAAAAAAGATTTTTAATCTGGCACATAACGTTATGGACCGAATATTGCACCCCCTAAACTTAGCAGTCCTTTTAGCACCATAGGGGTCCCATGTGCGTTGGTGAAACGCATGAACGCGGTTATGTGGTCCCCTAACAGATTTGCGGGTCCTGTTAAATTTAGGGGACGTTGGTGAAATCGGGCATTAGGCCTGGTTTACATTAGTCAAGTAGACGACCGAGTCGAGTAGCGAGTAGAAATACATTGCTTGGCATGTTCGTCGATTTTAAAAGAACGTCAAACACACCACGTAATGAACTTCTACTCTCCTAAAGCACTCTACTAAAGACTAAGATAATGTAAACCAGCCCTTAGTCTATAAGCGATTTCAATGTTAAATTCATCCAAAAAAATTACCCCAAAAATAGTAAGCATAACCACAGGATACAATGTGTTACAATAATGCCGAAAATGGTAGAAAGGGACCATCAAACTGAACAACTTTTACTATGATACCAACTCTGAAATTGCGAAAAAACAACTGTTTCATACATTTTGATATTTTTTCTTACACTTTCCTTCTTTCTTTTAACAAAAAAAATCTTTATAGTTAGTTTGTAATACACAATCATTCAAGTAAGTAGTTTCCCTAATTAAAACATAAATGAAAAAAATGTACGGAACAACAAAAAACTTGGCATCAACCTTGGATTATAAGTGTGACCACGAAAACTGTGGAGTTAAGCGCTAATCGGTTTGATCAAAAGAAATTCATTGTTGCAGAAAATTCATTTTAATCTTGAAATAACTTAACGATGTCAGTGCTAGTTACCAAGGTTGGTTCGCATGATTGGTGGTCGAACTTAAGGCTATTAATAAAAAAAAATCTAATAAATTATTTTTTCAAGGTTTCCGGGTCATATTTTGGCAAGGTTGTTTTATTAAATTGATAAGATTAAATGGAGCAGAAAAAGTTTTGGTTATTCATAGTAATTAGGTGTAATTTCAAAATAATTTAAGGACATCACCCATCACCCATAGTTCCGATGTCATTGCACGAAAATACGAGTAAAATACACTGGCCTTCAAAACTAAGTACCACACTTTTAAAAGTTTAATAACTTTTTAAATAAACAAGATATATTTTCGTAATAAAAAGGATTAGAAAGGGAATTCCATTTTTTAAATAATTTCATAGTCGAAAAACTTCTTGATGTAAAACTTTTTTTATAGTTAACTACTTCTATAGTTTAAAATAAGTTGCAATTTTAAAAGTGTGGTACTAAGGTGCATAAGCACTAAACTAAAGAATCGCCTAAGTCTTTTCTTATCTATAACTCGACCAAGATAACTAGGCGAATGACAGCTACATGACGGCTAAGTTTAATTATGACACCGTTTTAATTTGGTCGTGTTAACTCGTATTGTAGTTAGGAAAAGACTTAGGCGATCCTTAAGTTTAGTGCAATCGGGCGTTAGTTTTGAAGGCCAAAGTAGATCGAAATCAAATCGCTATTGAATAAATATGAATATTATAACCTCCTTGGTCAAGTAGCTTATTATACACCGTTTTTCAAGTTGCCATCTCTAAGATCCCGGGTTCGATTCCCGGCTGGGACAATTTAGAAAACGAACTATTCTATATTGGCTCAGTTCTGGGTGTTTGTTGTTCAACTGTTGTCTATGATTTTATAACACATTACAATCGATGCAATGTTTGTGATATTATCTTATGTTTATTTATTAATAATGGAATCAGGGCATCTAATTTAATATATTTTAAACACGTTTTTATAAGGTAGCTTTCTCGTTTGTTTGTTTGTTTCTCCACAAAGTTTACGAACAATTTTGTACTAGCTTCTGATTAACTAGATTTGAAACTTTTTTTTTATCCACAAATGTATAGTGCTTAGCTATCACTTCACCCGATGTTAAGTGACGATAAGGCCCAAAATGTAAGCGCACTACACCTGGAATCCTCACCACTGAAGAACTAGCTATCTTACCTCTAACTGCCGGAACACAACAATTTTTAGTTTAATTTTTAGTTAACAATTTGTTTTCTGTAGCAGGTAGACCCCCATCTGCGAATCGAACCCGGGACTTCTGCGTCTTACATGTGTGAGCAAATCAGATTATGCAATTATAAAAGTTGTGCTACTATCTCCAAGTAATCAAAGAACCTCACAAGTGGAATAAAACTTTCACTTCAACTGTATCATAAAATTAATTAAGATGGGTAGGTACATTTTCGATTTAATTAAAGCATTAAATGCAATAATTCATTTCCTGATATTTATAGCGTGTTTACTTTTTATCTCGTATCTTTTGTATTGATTTATGTCAGTATTGATTGTTTCTTATTCATTACACATGTTCTATCTTACGACGCCCGTTCGGCCATGAATGTTGTGAGGCGCGCACATATACATTATTTTAGGGTATAAAGTTGATTGAAAATTTTAATAGACAACCATATATAATACCATATTAGAACTGATAGAAGAAATATAAAAAAAATATTTACTAGTTATTCAGTAAATATTAGATACACTTATAAGAACTTGGTTGTTTTATTTTCAGTCTTTCATACCTCAAAAGGAAAAATGGAACCCTTATATTTATTCATTTATTTATTAAAAGTTTACGTACTGACTTACAGTAAAGCCCAAATCGCCAGCAAGTTAAATATTAGGTAGCACATTACAAAAAAATAACATTACATATAATTTCAAGCAAATTACATTATTAAAATGTCAAAAATTAAAAGTAAAATACCTATATATGGCGAAAATAAAAATATAAATTGTCGAAATAAAGAAAGCAAGATATGTCAAATTCTATCTTAAATGTCAATACTCTAAAAAAGGCAAAATTTAGTCCTATGAAAATATACAAATGTCAAAATATTATAAATCCATGTCAACAATTCATCAAGTCATTATTGATCAAAAATTAAATTACTAATATAATATATAATAAAGCTGTGTTACATAATTGTCCAAATCTGTCAGCAAATAGATCGGTCTCGGAATCGTGGGCGAGCATATCTCCGATTAGGCGTAGAGCACGAGTGGTAAACTATAGGATCACTTTGTTGTCCGTCTGTTTGCTTGTCCATACCCTTTGTCTCGGAAACGCGTGGACGTATCGAGTTGAAATTAAAACCACGATCTACAGTCCCTTAAAACTGTAATCAAACTTCTAAGTCAACGTAAAATAATACGACCGTTTATGCCGCTAAAAACGCATATTTCGACACTCACAAGGGAATCTAAATTTATAGGATACTTCCCGTTGACCTAGAATAGAGCTATGAAATTTGGCAAGTATTTTATATTGATCTAGTTTTAAGAGTAATATAAAATGTATCGGTGACTTGTAGGACCCTTAAATATTTTGGTTTAAACATAAACTTCTTAAACAATAATAATTATCGAATAGTTTGGTGATAAAGAATTGTTTACATAACAAGTTATCAATTAATTTGTCCAAACAAAATAGCAATGACCTAATTAAAGTTATCGAAATATCATGAACTAATTCGGTCAAATCTGCGAATGGAGATAACATAAATTCCGAGCATTATATTCACAATCTTCTGGTTCAACTTTAAAAATGAAACTAGCCATAAGAGTATTAAAACATTAGTTTTCATTCTAAGACAGAAATTATACACGCAATTAAAATAAATTGTACTGAATGTGTTTTTTTATTTAAAAAAAGACATGCACACTTATTCCTTTATGTTATTATTCCATTACACCCTGTATCCTCTACCTACAACTTATAAACGTGTTAAAGTAGGGCCACTTTAATAGATCACATTTGACACTTCATCGAAACTCAACAACGTTACCTTCTAACGGCCGGCACACAATATTTATTTATTCAAAGGCACAATTGCTTACTTTTTTTCAGTAAATAATACATATTTATTGTAATTAATCACGAAAGAAAGCAAATTTACGATTTATTTTGACAAATTACACTATGGACTGACAGATGTCAAATGTGATCTATTAAATTGGCCCTACTTTAGTAATTAATCTTCTAATAGTTTTCAATATCTGTGTCAAGTCCATAGTTTTTGTGTCGTAACTAGTCAACAAAGTCGTGTCGTGAACGGTGCTCTCGATATACTCTTTGTGCGCCTGTTAGTCAAATTGTCAGTCTGTCTGTACAGTTTGTACATAATGCATCTTTTCAATGAATATCATTCTAATGGACTTCGTTAAGAAATAACAGGCGAGTAGCTTAATTATTGACCATGGGAAGGACATTAACCTTTTGTTTTTTTTATGCACAACGGGATAACGCTTGGCCTTCACCTCACCTGATGTTAAGTGACGATAAGGCCGAAGGTGGAAGCGCACTACACATGGAATCCTCATGACTGAGGAACTGGCTATCTTACCTCTAACTGCCGGAACACAACAATTTTTAAATTGTTGTTATGGCGTCAGACTTAGATAAGATGGTGGTCTAGCCAGGCGGACTTGAAATAAGCCCTACCACCAACCAAACTGAGTACAAATTGTACCCCCCCTGGGAATCGAACACGGGGCCCTTGCGACTTACACGGGTGGGCAAACCACTAGACCAATAGATAGACTCAATTCAAAACTATGTATTTTTGAAATACTAATAATTGTAATTTGTTTTTTAATAAGGCGTCCTCTCCTCCTTCAATTGCTATACCCTAGTGCTTCGAGCAACAAAGGCTTCGTTTCGGTAGAAGCCCGTCTTACTCTAAGCCCTAGTGGGTCCATAATGTTCTCTTTCTATAAAATTACCACCCATGTATTTACTTTATGGTATGCAATAAAATACTGAATACCATAAAGGCGGTTAGAACCTTAACTTCAATCTTTGCATGTGAATTTTCGATACATTATGTACTAAGCGAGCATTAAATTTAATTAAGATAAGGGAGCCACTTTAAGGGCTATAAAGTCAAAGTCAAAGTCAAAATAGCTTTATTTAAATAAACTCGATAATTAAGTTAAGTAAGTCTCAAGACAAAAGTCTATGAACAGTGTGTGTTGCCAGTGATGACTTACGGCAGTGAAACGTGGTCGCTAACTATGGGTCTCATAAGGAGGCTCAAGGTCACCCAGCGTGCAATAGAGAGAGCCATGCTCGGCGTTTCCCTGCGTGATCGAATCAGAAACGAGGAGATCCGCAGGAGAACTAAAGTAACCGACATCGCTCGAAGGATTGCTCAGCTGAAGTGGCAATGGGCAGGACACATAGCGAGAAGAACTGATGGCCGTTGGGGCGGAAAGAATCTGGAATGGCGATCGCGCACCGGACGACGCTCCGTGGGTAGGCCCCCGACAAGGTGGACCGACGATCTGGTGAAGGTCGCGGGAAGCCACTGGATGCGGGCAGCGCAGGACCGATCGTCGTGGAGATCCTTAGGGGAGGCCTATACTCAGCAGTGGGTGTCGTGCGGCTGATATGATGATGATGAATAATTAAGTACTTTTGAATCGTCAATATGGATCTTTACAATGGATTTTAGTGGATCTAGGGATATTTTCCTACCACCCGTTCCAGACTTTTTTAAGTATGTCCATTCCCACATCAGCCATTTTAATGTCCCCACTGCTGGGGCAGAGGCCTTCCTTATAGGTGGATAAGGAGGACGGGCCATAGCCCACCACGCGGGCCCAATGCGGATTGGTGGGTGTTAACGACTGCAAATGCAGCCAGGACCAACGGCTTAATGTGCCTTCCGAAGCACGGAGGAGTTCGAAATAATAAATTTTGGTCACCCATCCCAAGACCGACCCTTGCGAACGTTGCTTAACCTTCGCAATCGCTGGGCCAGGCGTTAAACCACTGCGCCACCGAGCTCCTCAAAATCCTTTTTAAGTATAATGAATTTTAAATAGAATTAGGGCCCAAAAGTGTAATAAATATCATAAAGGTCTGATAATAATCTGTCATCGGCTTAAAGTCTATAGGTACCTATATAACCTACACGTAATACGCAGGTGTACCTCTAACAGTTGGCATACAATGCTACTTTTCTAAATGCACCTATTTTTGTTGCCGTGGGAAACATACAACCTATTGTTTCTACAACAATAGTATAGATAATACATTAGGTTGTAACTCTACTGTATTTTAAGCCAACTTGTTTGTTGAAAATCGTGAATGTTAAGTCATAGAGGTTGGATTGAGATGGGTGACTGTTTTTTTTTAACAATTTTGATTATAATTAACAAGAATTTCGGTTAAAGTGTGTTTGTTTATTACGTTATCACGTCTTAGGTAAACTAACTCAAGAGATCATCATAAAAAAATTTAATAGAGGTGTCCAGAAACTAATGAAACTAAAGTAAAATTATTTTTACTAAAACAGCAGGCTGATTATCTAATTAAAAACCACCTAGCGACTGGTTGCAGTTCATACATGATCGTGATCCATTGCTACTTCTTTTTGGATTAAAAAAACATACCAAAAAAACCGGCCAAGTGCGTGTCGGGCCACGTACATTATACCATACCATATTTTAATACCGCTATCATTTTTCGTCTGAAAAAATAACTTTGTTTTTCACAGTATTTGTATGAATGACAAAGTTATATTTGCGGTTTTGTAAAATGTGCTATATCTCAAAAACTAATAACTGCATCTCGTTCAAACCAATTTTCGTTGAAAGTGTTTATTAAGAGCTATAGCTTATATTTTTTTTAGATTTTTCACCCTCTTACTTTAAAAGTTAAAGGGGGGGGGACACACATTTTACCACTTTGGCGGCATATATCTTTCAAACGGTTGACTTTGAAAAAAAATAGTCTTAGAAACCTCAATGTCATTTTTAAAGACCTATCTCCCCACAAGTATTGGTTTGATGAAAAAAAATATTTTTAGTTTCAGTTTCATGTATGGGGAGCCCCCCTTAATATTTCATTTTTTTTATTTTTAAGTAAAAATCGTAAAGCGATTCACAGAATACACCTACTTACCAAGTTTCAACTATGTAGTCCTAATACTTTTGGAATAAAGTGGCTGTGACATACGGACGGACAGACAGACAGACAGACAGACATGACAAATCTATAAGGGTTCCGTTTTTTGCCATTTAGGCTACGGAACCCTAAAAGTAGCAATGTATGGGGAATGAAACCGGTCGCTAAATAGTTACTATTTAGATAATCAGCCTGCCGGTGATTGTTGCCTTACAAAATTAGTTAAGTGTTGTTTATACAATAACACTAATGACAAAGAAAGTAATTTATGACTTTACCTTTCTTGACAGACTTACAACAACCAAGTGTTTTTAGTAAAAATAATTTTACTTCTGTTTCATGAGTTTCTTGACTACCTTTATACCTTGTCAGTTGTATTTTAGTCGTTAGTAGAGTGCTTTAGTAGAGTTCAAGTCGTACTTGAGCGAGTGCATTAGTGGTTTTGGTGCCTTTCCAGTGAGTGTTTACATTCTTCCAGTAGAGTGTAATTTCGTCAATAAGATGGATGAACATCGTCGTGCAACACGTGCTATTTTACATAAAATTCACGCGTCCACTGGTAATTGACTAAGGCACTCTACTAATACGTTATTAAAATGTCTATTTACATGCTTCCAGTAGCGAGGAGATCGCTCGGGGAATAAACGGGCGCGCAAGAGGTGCTTGTGGTGAAGTTGAAAGACGACTAGAACATCAACTCTCTTTAGTCACTAAGACGACCGTTTACACTTTTCTACTAATGCACTCTCCTAAAGCACTCTACTAAAGGCAGGTTTATATTATCTTAGCGGATAGTAGAGTGTTTTAGGAGAGTGCATTAGTAGAAACGTGTAAATAGTCGTATTAGTGACTAAAGCGAGTAACGTTCTAATTGACATTCAACTTGAATCAAAATTATTTTTGTTTCAAGTCAAGTAGCACCTCCTGCGCCCCCGCCCATGCCCCGGGCGACACCCCTCGTTACTGGAAGCATGAAAATCGACATTTTAGTAGCGTATTAGTAGAGTGCGACACTCTACTGGAAGAAGTTTGAACGCTCACTGGAAAGACACCAAAACTACTAATGCACTCGCATACAAATACGACTCACACTCTCCTAAAGCACTCTACTAATAATTTAGATAATGTAAACCAGCCTTTAAATCCAGAAAATAAGTAGGTAACTCTGTTTTCGAGGGTTATAAAAATGGCGACCACTAAGCGTGCCCGCAATACAGACATTCTATCGATCGATAGTTGGCCGATAGTTGATTTTTATATGAAGAATCGGCCGATACCAAATCGTTGTAGTGTGCGCACTTGCATACTTCTTCATACTGATTAAAGGCCCGACCCAACTATCGGCCGACAGTTTGGTCTGTAGTTTGCGAGGACTCTAGTCAAAGACAGACAGATCTACTGTTATTTACATTTTAATATTAGTATGAATGGGCCTTCTAATGTAACGGTATATTGTTTGAAACAATTGTGTGACATCAATATTGTTAACGTGTAATGAATTTTAAGTGTACTAAGTAATATCAAGTTAAAAGTAATCTCTTTTTACCCGACTGCAAGAGGGTTATGTTTTTCGCGCGTATCTTGTATGTATGTTTGTATGTAATATTCTTTATTACCTCATATCTTTCAAACGGCTGAACGGATTTCCATGATTAATATATCGTTAGATTTGTCTCGTCAGCCCAAGTGTTCTTAAGAAGGTGGCGTTATAAAAAAACCAACATGGCGGCTGTACGGTGCTATTATCGTAGTGGAAAAAATTTTTTTTTTTAGAATTTTGCAATATTGGTGTCAAATTAAAGGGTTTATTATAAGGATTTCAAAAAGGTATATCATATAAATAATAACTAAAAAGAAATAAATAAAAAATATATTTAAAAAAATTAAAAACCCGCCTGCATAAAAAGACAAGTCAACTGAAAAGATGGAAACAAGATTAAATATTAAAGGCAACATTATAACATGCAGTCGGAGGCATAAAACTCAAATCATTCATAATGTCACTTTCTTTATGCATGCCTCCGACTGCATGTTCTATTGTTGCCTTTAATATTTAATCTTGTTTCCATCTTTTCAGTTGACTTGTCTTTTTATGCAGGCGGGTTTTTTAATACATTTTGTATATCAAAAGGAAATTAGTTTTAAATGATTACCTACTTTGTCTATCCTAGTGATGTAATATTTCACAATGAAAAGCTTTTCAAAATGATAAAAAACTGTGGAGTTCGATAGATGGCGTTGATAAAAATGTATCAATGTATTTTTTTACTAAGCTTCGAAGAGTACTCAGGTAGGCAGGCAGAAGTAGCCCTAAAATGTTTCTCTTTGGGCAGATGTCAGCCAGCGAGCGCTTACTTGCCTCTTTGGTACAGGCCGTTTATTTTTAAAAGCCAATTTTGACTCTTCTCTTTCCATCAACGCCATCTAGTGAGGCAAATATTTACTAATTTTTATTTTTAAATGTCTTTTGAAAAGCCCTTATTTCCTGTTAACAGTAGGGGGGCAGTTTATTCATGACTAAATAATTGAGAACGTGACAAAGGTCATACTGTATTATGTCACATTGAACAATAGATAACAAGTGACCGATAGAAAACCCCGACCAGTGGACAATCTATCCGTCATCATTCGAACGAATGCCATTTACACCTCACGATCCGACACTGACACGATCACGATACGATCAATGAAATTAGGACGAAATTACATCACTGCTGGTTACGACGTAGCACACTTACAAGACTTAGCACAATCAACAACTTATTAAATGCAATTTGCAAATTCTTTGCCATACATGATGTGGCTTTGTCTCTTTAGCACAGAATACATAGGTAATTTTAATTAAAGTTGCAATATTAATTAAAACAATATAAATTAAAGTCATTCTGTCAAAGTCAAAACTGTTCACTGTCTATGGGAATAATTGATCTACAAACTTGTACTTACGTTTTTTTACTCATGTGCTATTAACACACTTGTAGATTATACACTAAAATATCATTGAAAAAACTTGTTTTGCTTTGTATGATATATTGCTAATGATCGAAAGAGTATAAGTCGCGCTCATAAGGGAAGAAATTCCCTTATGAGCGCGAAGTCTTATAATAATATCGCTTATATTTTATTTTCAAAATGGATCACATGTTTTTTTCTACAGCCACACTCATTTCTTTTGACTGTGATCCATTTATATTGTAAGTTTTCTGTTCATAACGTTCAAAAAAAGTATTGTATTGTACAGCAGTTTTTTTTATCTTATTTAACTAAATTAAAAAAAAACTTGACAATGATCTTTCTTTCCGTACCTTTCTTTGCAGTGTTATCGTAACGTATAAATGCGACTATTCACATACGATTCTTTGCCTAAGTAGATAATCGGTGGATATTATAGGGAACAGACTTTTATTGGTGAGCATTGTCGACACTATACTATACATATACAGCCATTAGAGCCATAGCGTAGCCGTACGTTTCCACTAGTCAATATGTTGTAGACATTTTTTCGAAACAGAGTCAGATGGGGGGGGGGGTTACTCTCGAAACCCGAACGAGAATCTGAGATCAAATTGGTATCAAGTAAACGTCAAAACAGTACAATTGAAACCATGGCAGCCGTTTTCAATGTACTACAAAAAATGTTTTAAAGAACAAAAAACCGACTTCAGAACCCCACTCTAAAAAGCAAGAAATAATATTCGAATCACTAGATACGCATTATCATTGTAATAAAACACGTCTATTGAAGTCGGGTGGGGCTGAAGGACTACTTTTTTTTCTAACAGCCCCACCCGACTTTAATAGACGTATTTTATTACAATGATAATGCGTATCTAGTGATTTGAATATTATTTATTGCTTTTTAGAGGTAGAGTGGGATTTTAAAGTCGGTTTTTTGTTTTTTAAAACATTTTTTTATTTTTTCTTTTTAGTGTAAGTACCTTCTGTATGAGATATACCTTTATTATCTAACTAGGCAGAAAAATCGGTTTGGCCAAACGTGAGATAATCGTGGACAAACATGCATACGGGTCAAACTGAGAAGAGAACCTCCATTTTTGAAGTCGGTTAAAATACAAAAACCTTCTCCTAAGTGTAACAAATACTTTTCTGAAAACCGCATCAAAATTGGTTCAGCTAAACGCGAGATAATCGCGGACAAACATACATACAATACGAGTCAAACTCAGTCTGAGAACCTCCTTATTTTTTTGTTTTTTGAAGTCAGTTAAATAACAAATTTTTGACGTTTATTCGATCGATATGAACTCGATCTCGTTAATTCTCGTCGAGAGTAGGGCACTGTCAAAAATGTTTATAATTGACAAGTTGACTTAACAAGTCGGTTACCATATCAACGCACACAAAATAGTGAGGACAGAAGTTAAGCTTAGTACTACACGCGCTCGAGCAACACACACACACACATAGACCCGTATTTTTAAACCGCTCTCAACGCTTTATACGGGCCCAAAGCTGGACATGCACGGTCAGTCCATTTGAAAATCAAATGGATGGACGCCAGTTTTTGAGGCCACACACGGCGTCAATCGTATGGCATCACACCAAACGATTTGCGCCTCCGTGTGTGTGAAAACCCACATCCATTATGTAGATATTTTCGATATTTTATGGATTTATTTTTTGTTAATAAATATTTTTTTTAACATTTTACTAATAAATTATTTTCTATGCATTACCTACTGTGACTTTTTATCTTTTAAATAAAAAAATAATTGCTGTTCGTTACCGTTAGCCTGGCACTCAAAATCCTTACGTCTGGCAGGACAAAAATCCTAAGATCGATGTCTCGACACTAATCTCTCGTTTTGTCATCCACAGAGTATTTTACCAAATTCTAAACGCAATAAAACACGCAAAAAATTACTGGTATTTTCTTTTTTAAGTTAATTTTTCTCAGGTTTATTAATTAAAAATCCTGTGATTTTATGGTCGCTTTATGACAAAATGTCCATATTTTGTACGATCAGACATCCCTAATTTTTTGAAAGAGTGGTGATTTGGCGTCCATCCATTTGATTTAATCCATTTGGCGCAATGCCAAACGATTGACGGTATGCACTCTCACGGTCAAACGTTTGGACGTGAGTCGTGGTTTTACGGAATCCGTTATTGGAAGTTTGGATTGCAAATTCGATACTCACAATCAAATGGATGTACTATGGGCAACAGCGTCGCTTAACCAGTTTGCATTGCAACAAAATTCGTGTGCGCGCGTATCGCCCCTGCACGAACTAAACGAATGAGACAGCGGGCGCGGCGTGCAAGCGATTTTAACCTTAGCAGTGGTTAAGCGACGCTGTTGCCTATGGTACATCATTTCATTTGGCGCGATGAACTGATCGTGAGTGTCCACAAGACAACTCTCACCGACACTTCGTAAGTCGGTCGTAAGGTGTCTATGTGTGTTGCTCGAGCTCTATTTTGTGGTAATGATAACTATAACGGGATACCTCGGCCGTATTGAATGAAAGGGCAACGATGAGGTGGGGTGCGGGGAAGGGGGCGTCCCTCACCGCTACCGCGCAGGCGACAACTACCTTAGGCGTGAAATGCACAGAAGTGACGCGGCGCGGATACGGCGGCGATATGGCGATACGGTGCAGATGTGAGACTTTCGGATGCTTTCGGCCAATCAAATACACGTATCGCCGGCATCGCCGCCGTATCTGCGCCTTATCTCCGCCGCATCTCTTCTGTGTATTTCACGCCTAAAGAGCTTATTAGACCTTCCTGAATAACGGATCCTATATTCAGAGTCCGATTTAGGACGAGAAATTCACTCGCCAAAGGTCCTGAACCTTCCTAAATAAAGGATCCGATATTCAGTCGCTCCTAAACTCAGAGAAGTTTAATTGCATTCAAAAAGGCAGGATCCGATTTAAGCGAGTATTAGACTTTCCTGAATAATGGATCCGCTATTCAGAGTCCGATATAGGACGAGAAATTCAGTCGCCAAAGCACCTGATTAGACTTTTACTTCCTAAATAACGGATCCGATATTCAGTCGCTCCTAAATTCAGAGAAGTTTAATTGCATTCAGGAAGGTAGGATCCAATTTAAGCGGATATTAGACTTTCCTGAATAACGGATCCGATATTCAGAATCTGATTTAGGACGAGAAATTTATGTCGCCAAAGCTCCTGATTAAGCGAGTATTAGACATTCCTGAATAACGGATCCGTAACGAATGCTAAATCGTATCCTACCTTCCTGAATGCAATAGGCATGATGACTATTTTTATTTTGTTATATATTACCTCTCAAAAAAATGAAACATTGGTAAAAAAAATATTTCGCTAGCATGAAAACTGCCCGAGATATCACAGTTTGAAATGTACAAAATTGGACTCGCCCAAAAACGCTCCATACTAACGGCTACTTAGTTACGACGTAACGCTTAAGAAGTTTGTATGCAACACGTAGGAAATTTGTTCGGCAGCTATATTAAATATTGTGTTTATCAAAATGGTTTCTTACACAAATTTGCCATAAATTGTATGGACTAATTAAAGGTATTATTTATTTAAATAAATTTTATACTTTTTAATTGGACTTGTCCACCCAACTTTGAAATGTCATAAAACAAATAATACGCAATATATAAAACCAAGAGGTATACAAGTTACTCTAAAAGTTTAATATGTTTACGATATTTATTATCATTTCGTTATTTTATTCATTAGTCATCAACCCTATTAAACTTGTCTGAATTTAGGAGCGACTAAATATCGGATCCGTTATTTAGGAAAAAAATTCCCTACTGAAAGTGCGGTACTGTATTTTACACTATAGTACTACAACAGTAGAGTAGAGTCGTCATTTGTCTACATTCATCACCGAGACACAAGAGTTACCTCAATATAGAATAAGTTAACCATTATTTATTACAGTCGAGTTCAAAAATATGTACGCACTTTTGACAGTTCATCAACCTTTTGCCTTTGTAATAAAAGTTGCTTTACCTCCGCAATTGCTGAGCTAGAGCTCCTTTTTAGGGTTCTGTACCAAAATGGTAAAAAAGAAACCCTTATGGTGTGAGGTGTGATTCAGCCTATCTGTCTGTCACAACTGGATATCTCGAGAACTACTAATGGTATCAACTCGAAATTAAGAATAGTTTGAGACGACATTTGCCCAACAATTTTGCAAATAAGAAAGAAATAAAAAAAAATCTTTTTTAAAACAGGGACTGAAAAGGGGTCTTAAAATTTTGAAGTAGGGCTACTAGGACATGTGGGGTATCATATGAAAGAGTGCCGTTTGCACGTTTTCAATAATTTTTTTTAACTGCATAGTTTTCGACTTATGATGAAAAATGTAAAAAAAATACCGTTCCCCCCCCTTATCTCCGAAGTTTGCAAAGAGAAAAATCTGAAATAATTCTATGTGATAGCAGTTTATATAAAAATTACAAGAAAAATAAAACGATGTCTCAATATAGCAAACTTTTTTAGAAATTATCAAATTTCTAAAAAAGTTAACATTAGTTCCACTATCGGGCAAGAGATGGCGCTGACTTAAAACTGCAATACTAACTTTATTATTCTACTCTGCAGTGTGGTTTGATGGTGCAATTATGATGGTACGGAACCCTCGATGCGCAAGTCCGACTCGCACTTGGCCGGTTTTTATGTTTTTTTTTTATCCACAACGGGGGGTAGTGCTTGGCCTTCACCTCACCGGATGTCGGCTGATGTAGTGACGAGGCCGAAGGTGCAAGCGCACTACACCAGGAATCCTCATCACTGAGGAACTGGCTATCTTACCTTTAACTGCCGGGAGACAACAATTTTTAAACTGTTGTTATGGCGTCAGACTTAGGTAAGATGGTGGTAGCTAGCCAGGCGGACTTGAAATAAGCCCTACCACCAACCAAACCGAGTACAAATTGTACCCCCCTGGGAATCGAACCCGGGACCCCTGCGACTTACACGGGTGGGCGAACCACTAGACCACAGAGGCGGTTAATATGATGATTTTCAAATTTACATGACGTTTTCATGGGTACTAAAGTGGTTTTTACGGTTCCGTAGCCTAAATGGCAAAAAACGGAACCCTTATAGATTCGTCATGTCTGTCTGTCCGTCTGTCTGTCTGTCTGTCTGTCTGTCTGTCTGTCCGTCCGTATGTCACAGCCACTTTATTCCGAAAGTATTAAGATTACATAGTTGAAACTTGGTAGGTAGATGTATTCTATTAACCGCTTAACGAATTTAACACAAAAATAAAAATAATATTTTTTTAGGGAGGGCTCCCCATACATGGAACTGAAACTGAAAAATTTTTTTTTCTTCAAACTAATACATGTGGGATGTCTATAGATAGGTCTTTAAAAATGACATTGAGGTTTCTAAGTAAATTTTTTGTCAAAGTCAACCGTTTGAAAGATATACACCGCCAAAGTGGTAAAATGTGTGTCCCCCACCCTTTAACTTTTGAAATAAGAGAGTGAAAAATCTAAAAAAAATATATGCTGTAGATCTTAATAAAAACTTTCAACGAAAATTGGTTTGAACGAGATATAGTAATAAGTTTTTGAGATATAGCACATTTTCCAAAACCGCAAATATAACTTTGTCATTCATACCAACACTTCGAAAAACAAAGTTATTTTTGCAGACGAAAAATGATAGGTGGTATTAAATATGGTATAGTATAAGGTAACTACGGAACCCTACGGCGCGTGGCCCGACACGCACTTGGCCGATTTTTTTACATAATTTTTTTTTAGGTTTCTTATTTGATTTTTGTGCTTTGGAAATTAAATGAAAAAAGTTACATTTTATTGTCTTAACTAGTTGTTAGTATTATTAGTTTAAAATCATGTAATGATTACGAAAATTAAAGTATTTTCAATATTCCCTGAAAACTACTGAACCAATTTAAAAGTTCTAAAGATGAGACCAATCTGGGAGTACCTATATTTTAAGAAACAAAAAAATAATTTTCCAAATCGGTCCGTAAATGACGAAGTACTGAGGTAACAAACATTAAAAAAGACACAACTGAATTAATAACCTCCTCCTTTTTTATATCGGTTAAAAACAGAAATTCTGAACAATTTTGTACCATCTCAAGATAAATGAAATGAAATGAAATGAAAATGAAATAAAATGAAAAAAATCTTTATTCAAATAAGCTCACATAATGAGCGTTTTTAAATCGTCAAATAAGTTTTTTGCCCTACCACCCATAATGACGTCTTTTAGCTGACAAGAAAAACGGGCGCAAAAAACTTACCAGCTTTATCAAATGGAACGATATTTACAAATATGTATATCGTTTCCAGACTTTAACAAAGATTAACAAATAAATAAAATTATAATTAGATCATTACTTAATGAATTACAAATTTTCTTAATCAATTTACAGGGTTCAAGCTAAATTCAAAGTTTGAAGTTATTATTCAGTCTAGGCTGTTACAAGAGAGAAAAAAAAACTTTACAATTCTATATGCGTTAAGATAGGTAGTCAGAAGCAGACCCATTCCCACTGGCAGCACCCGTTCACGAGCATGACGCATGAACCAGCCATCGCTTCGCTCAACCATATTTGAGGGAACGTAACGACCCGCCTCACGCGACACCACCGCAGAAATGATTAAAGAGAGCATGACATACTAAGGCTACCCATGTTAAGGCACCGAATTGAAAACTAATATCCAAAAGCTTTTCATAGGCAATATTTATTATTTATTTTATATTTTACTTTCCATAGTCAGCATCTATGTATTTTATAATACACAAATACTGACCATAGAAAGCAAAAATATTTCAATTAAATAAATCAAAACAAGGTAAGTTATTATGATATATACGTTTCGAGTAAGAAGTGCCATACATACAGACAATATAAAACAGATTTTTTATATACTAATATAAAATCTAAAATCATCCATAGCCGTGCTAGGAAGTCCAACACCGTAAAAGCGTGTTACGGTACTTCAAGATAAGAATGGGCATCAGGAAACATCGGAAACAATCGTCTAATGCCGCGATTACACACTCGGCGAGACACCACGAGACATGCCGAGGCCGAGTGTGTAAATGGTAGCTCTCGCCTCGCCTCGGGTGTCTCGCCTCGCCTCGTCTGCTCTCGGCTCCGGTGTCGGTTTTTCGTGCACGAGTCAAAGGGTCTCGCGAGGAACGCCAAGCGTTCGTTTACACATTCGCGCGCTCTCTTCATTAAGGGAGCAACAATGGATATATTTTTTAATCAATAGGTGTTTAATTGTTTGTCAAAAAGCAACAATTTCGTGTTTGAGTTAGTGTCTAAGAAAATCTTACAAAAATGTATTTTATGAAATCTATTTTACAATAATCTGAGCTGAATTCAGTGGAAATCACTTCGCACGTTAAACGTATAATTACCTACGTCCCGTTTTCTATTCTCGGTATTTTTTTACAAAGCAGAAAAATAACTTCTTCTATTTCTATGTATGGATATTGGATACCATCCATCATCTACGTTTATACTCTTTTTTATTTATTTGCGTATGATATGCGTTTAAATATGCATAATAAATAACTGCACACACCGCTACAGCTGAAGCAAGCTCTACCTCATACGCCGTCCTCCCTCTCAGAATGCACAGCCGTAACTGACTACACGAGTGTGTAAACGGTCGGTCTCGTGATGGGCCTCTCGTGCGAGAGCCTCGGCGAGACGTCTCGGCGAGAGGTCTCGCCGAGTGTGTAATCCCGGCATAACATAACAAAGATATTTAACAAAAAGTAGTTTGGCTTTAAAAGTCATTTACAATTTCAACTTTATTGCCAGCGAGATAAAATCTATGGAAGTGTAATTAAATTACAAACAAATATTGCTTTAAAATGGCTCTACGGGGCCGAAATGGTACAACCCGCTTAGCTAGCCGGGCCGCGATATTAGAAATGCCTGTGGGGTACAGACACTACCTGCTCTGTACCGCCCTGGGTTTTTCTGATTAAATAACTCGAAAAAGCCTGTGTGTTTCAGAGCATCGTCTGCTCTGTAGCGCGCGGGGTTTTTCGACTAAAAATTCAATAATATCACCCTAAAAAGCCTGTGGAACATAGGCAATTCAGAAAATTACAGTTCATAGTGATTAAAGTATTCCTTCTTCGTATTTCGGTAAATTATATAGATTTTTGTTATATTAGTGATATTATTTTAACTAAAGTGGTGTCATTTTTAAGTTTATCCTACTATTAATATTAATTTATTGTTAATGTAAAAGATTTTTTTTCTCTCAATCACATAAAAACGGCGGGCTATGCTAGATGGGATTGATTAGGATGAAATTTGGCACACAGATAGTTTTTTCAACCTGTACTATAAGATAGCAGACTTTGGTTCCTAAGAGCATCGCGGGCGGAAGCTAGTAGCTATAACAGAACAAGCGATGCTCTGAAACACACAGGCTTTTTCGAGTTATTTAATCAGAAAAACCCAGGGCGGTACAGAGCAGGTAGTGTCTGTACCCTACAGGCATTTCTAATGTCGCAGTCGGGCCAGCCACGCACCCGGTGACTGACGTTAACGTTCTTTACAATAATTGCAGTTTGTATTGTAGAGAAAAGAGAGGAAGAGAAAGTTTATTAGAAATGACGTCCTGTGTTGTCAAATGGCGTAAAAGATGCAAAGGCAGTAAAAAATATGCAGAAATAACGTATATCATATTTTTTCGTTAAGGGTCCATAATAGGATAACATGGTTTGCGCGGGCCATATTTTTATATAAAAAACGTAAAGTTGGAGGCACAAAAAAAACATACGACAAGCTAAAGAGATTATCTAGTTGTTACAAGTATTATTTTGCGTATAAACCTCACAGATGATTGTGAAAAAAATCCGAATATCATCAAAAGCACTTATCGCAGGCCATATTTTTAGCGTAAATAATAGCGGAAACGATTAAATTCTACATCAAAATATACTTTTCACCTCTCCAGCACGAAAAGGGTGCTTTTGGCGCGTAAAAACTCGCAGCAAAATCGACTTTTGCTGCGAGCGTGAGGCAAAGTGCTTTTTTAATTTCTAACACCTTTTCTCGCTGGTAGAGGTGAAAAGTTGTATGTTTAACACGAGAGCAAATTTTTTGATGTCTCGTGCCTTTAAATCACTCACTGTGCTCAGTAGTCTATATTAGAATCACTCGCTACGCTCGTGATTCAATTCTAGACTACTTCGCTAGTTCGTGATTTAAAAGTCAGCACTCGCAGCAAAAAATGACTTTGCTCTCTTGTATAACAAATAACTATTAACGTACTGTGCAGTTGCTCCAATAATTTTTTTTCAAGAAAGATAAAAATAATGATGAAAAAACAACCAAAAACATCGAAAAAGTGCAGAAGTGAGATTATTTTCCATACTCTTTACACGTAAAGAAAAAGACAGAGACAAATGATTTTGCATAGCCGAGCCTTAAGTATAGAAAATATCTACGAGTATACAAATTATGGTCGCTAATAAGCAACCAGTGGTCAGACGCTTTGTGCTGCATAATTAAATTCCAGCATTTTTAGCTCCATACACTTAGTTAGTACTTTTCGCGTGGTGACATTTTTTGAGCGCAATGCTTGTTCCATTGATTTTTTAGTTCGCTGTTTATTACCATGAAATAAAAATCTACGTAATTTCTAATAAAATAGTTAGCCGATGCCCATTCGTTATCTTGAAGTCTGTAAATCGTTTGCCGCCCTATTAGTACAGTAGCCCGTAGAACATTTAAATCACCAAAAAGGTTACCGTTTGCCGTTGTGATATAGTTATTTATTACGAAATTATAGATACTTTAACTAAAGTTTCACAGATCGCAACCCGTCGTATCTCCAAAAATGATATTTTTTTATTTTTCAAGGTTTTCCACATGATTTAGCTATTGTCGTGTTCTACAGCTTTGTTTGATTGCCACTGATAATAGTAAGACTATGGAAAGTGATCATACACAGATAAAGTCCAACCATTTTCATCGGGTCTTAAATCTGTGTATGGCTACTTTTTATAGTCTTACTTTTATCTGTGGCAATCAAACAAAGCTGTAGAATACGACAATAGCTAAACTATGTGGTAAACGTCGAAAAATAAAAAATATCATTTTTGAAAATATACAAATATAGGTTACGGCGGGTTGCGATCTGTAAAACTTGGGTTAAAGTATCTATAATTTCGTAAAAATTAACTATATCACAACGGCAAACGGTAACCTTTTTGGTGATTTAAATGTTCTACGGGCTACTGTACTATATGCAACCTTTGATCGTTTCGGTGTCTGGATATATCGGGATCAATCTCACAAACTGGATGATTGACCATTGACCAATCGTTGAATCGTGTCAAGGAACTAAGGTTTAGAATGGGAATACAATGACAAGTAATAGGTACTGTGTAGAGCTCAATGGCGCAGTAGCTTAGCGCATTCGCATTGCCCTGCGTTTACACGAGCTTAGCTACTAATGATTAGTACTTGTCACTAACAATATGTAAACATATCTTCGATCAACAATACCCTAGAAGTCCGGTCAGTCTCAAAAATGGCACCTCAAATAGCGTCTCACTAACTGGGCTCTTATTTTGCACAAAGTTAGTGTTTTTGTACAAAATAAGCTTATTTTGTACCAAATAAGTGATATAAAATATGGGTTTGTACAAAATAAGAGGTGATTATGTACAAAATAAGCGCCGAGTTTGTAAGTAGGACGCTATTCGAGGGCCATTTTTGCGTACTGTTTTAGTTCGTGAAGCGTTATCTAGGATATTTATTATTGAAGAAACATACTGAATTGACTAAGCACTTGTTTGGTATACACGCAAGGTATTAATGACAAGTAACAAGTACTAATAATTAAGAGCTAAGCTCGTGTAAACAAGGCATTACGTAAGCTAAAACGTATAGCAAGTTATTTATATGCTATGCTCCTTATCCACCTATAAGGAAAGCCTGTGCTCCAGCGATTTTTTTACATCAGCCACTTTTGTTATCCCCACTACAAAAAATATGACTGAAGTTAAAAAAATGTCTAATGATAAGGAAAACCTTGATTAAGGAAATAACTGTTAAGAATGCTATTTTCCCATAGGTATTGCAAGATTGTATTGAGGTTTAAAAACTTTCAAAATAACGTCTTAGAAATTATTGTATTTTTAGATTTTAGGCATTCACAATGCTATTCAAAGTCAAAGTCAAAGTCAAAAATAACTTTATTCAAATAAACTTAATTATTAAGTACTTTTGAATCGTCTATATTTTCCTACCACCCGTTCAAGAATTTTTTAACTGACAAGAACCGTTCTTCTTGTCAGTTAAAAAAGTCTTGAACGGAACGGGAACAAGAAGAACGGGCGCAAGAAACTTATCAGCTTTAATAGCAATAACTTTATATAAGTATAAGATAAATTAATTATCTATCGAATACTTATTACAAAAAATACTAACCCGTAACCTCAGATCTTAGAAAACGTTTTTAACTTATCAAAATAAAGGAAACATAACTATCAAAACTTAAATGAATTTTAATAATATACACATCAACTTTGTCTAGGGATACCAGGTGTTATTTTCATACAAACGAGGTAACTAAGAAGCCTTGGTTTCCTGCCAAGGATGTACTGTGCTGTGATCTGATGACGGCTATCCAGGGAGTGAATGGAGGAGATACAGATCGCTATACACACCCAACTGACTGACCAGCATTCTCAAAACGTAAACGACATGTTTAAAATACCGCGAAAATAGCATGAAAATGTATGGAAATCATCAAACTGAGAACTCTGACCCATTAATCTTTTAGAATGCTGATCAGATCAGTTGGGTGTGTATTACGATCTGAATCTCCTCCATTCACTCCCTGGATAGCCGTTATCAGATCACAGCACAGTACATCCCTGGCAGGAAACCAAGGCTTCAAAGTTACCTCGTTTGTATGAAAATAACACCTGTATCCCTAGACAAAGTTGAAGTGTATGAGATTCTTCGGAAAAATTATGCTAATGATGTACATTAGCATAATTTTTCCGAAGAATCTCATGTCATATCAAACAAACCCAGAATAATTTCAAACATTAAAGGCTTAAAGGCTTCTTTAAGGCTTCCGCGCGTAAAATTCATTAGAAATAAAACATTTTTTACGACTAAAAGCGTATACTATTAATTCAGATGTTGTTTTAGAGATATTTGTTTTGCATTTATTAGTTTTAATTTCTCGACGTTTTTACACATTTCCAGGGGCCGTAAAAAGTGTTTTATTTCCAATAACAAACAGCTCTTTTCTCAAAAAAATGATTACTCATTGAATAGAAGAATAGTAAGTGAACTTTACTTACGGCCGAATACTGGCAAAGGTCAGCCAAAATCTTAAGTTACTGTCTCATTAACTTTAAGAAACCTGTCAGTTTCATAGAGTTTCTGTCAAACCTTTTTAGGGTTCCGTAGCCTAAATGGCAAAAAACGGAACCCTTATAGATTCGTCATGTCTGTCTGTCTGTCTGTCTGTCTGTCCGTATGTCACAGCCACTTTATTCCGAAAGTATTAAGACTACACAGTTGAAACTTGGTAGGTAGATGTATTCTGTTAACCGCTTAACGAATTTAATACAAAAATAAGAAAAATAAAAGATTAAGGGGGGGCTCCCCATACATGGAACTGAAACTGAAAAAAATTTTTTTTTTCAAACCAACACGTGTTGGGTGTCTATAGATAGGTCTTTGAAAATGACATTGAGATTTCTTAAACAACTTTTTCTCAAAGTCAACCGTTTGAAAGATATTCACCGCCAAAGTGGTAAAATGTGTGTCCCCCCCCCCCTTTAACTTTTGAAATAAGAGAGTGAAAAATCTAAAAAAAATATATGCTGTAGATTTTAATAAACACTTTCAACCAAAATTAATTTGAACGAGATATAGTAATTAGTTTTTGAGATATAGCACATTTTCCAAAACCGCAAATATAACTTTGTCATTCATACCAACACTGTGAAAAACAAAGTTATTTTTACAGACGAAAAATTATAGGTGGTATTAAATATGGTATGGTATAAGGTAACTACGGAACCCTATGGCGCGTGGCCCGACACGCACTTGGCCGGTTTTTTTTTTAATTTAACGTGGCCTTAACGTATTGCTGTTAATAAGGGCTTCTCAAAGTGACATTTAAAAAAAATAAAAATAGTAACTTTTTGATTCACTAGATGGCGTTGATGGAAATAGAAGTGTCAAGATTGGCTTTTAAAATAAACGGCCTGTACCAAAGAGGAAAGTAAGCGCTCGCTGGCTGACATCTGCTCAAAGAGAAACATTTTAGGGTTACATCTGCCTGCCTACCTGAGTACTTGAAGCTTAGTAAAAAAAATTACATTGACACACATTTTCATCAATTTGTCACTTTGAAAAGCACCCATTACGAACTTTAAATATGCGCAAATCATTTCACATCTTCGTAGAAAATTAAAAATCTATGTATACGGCACAGGAATATGTTTTAGGGCCGATTTTTTTTCTTATGTAGGCGAAGTTGAATTTGAAATGTAGAGTTTTGTTTTCACCTTAATTAACTTTATGCTGATGTGAAAAAAAATGTGTAAGTACTTACCAACTTCAAAAACAATACGTAAAAAATACCATGTGCAAACATTTAAATTAATGCGAAAATACACAATGTAAAAAAATAACCTGACATTATTCCATTGGAAAAAGAAAACAAAATTCGTGTTTCAAACTCTTTCAAAATTTCGCTTTTGTAATAAAATGTTTTTTTTTTTTACGTTTTTTGGACATTTTAAATACTACTGCTAGTAATTTCGAGCAACGACGGCTTCGTCCCGAATCTTCGTCTGGTACAGAAGCCCGTCTTACATTAGGGTAGTAACTATGGGTTAAGTTAACGATTTGAACCTCTTTAAAAACATCTTTTGTTTCACATTGACGCGTTTTCCTAATCAGTTTTGGTAGGTAGGTAGGTAATACAAATTGTTCAACAACATAAAACTTCGTTTGCGAATTCAGAAATTAGGTACCTATTTAAACATTTGCATTTTGGCTAATATTAAGAACACAATATTTCTTATACCTACTAGGTTTACAATATTATAATAGAGGTTTCTCGATTAAATTATACGAATTTGTAAATTTTATCAAGAAAACTTTCTTAGTGGGAGTAAAACGACTCTACATTATTTAGAAAAGATGAGGAAATTAAATTTAAAACCCTTATCAACTTTAATCCTCTTTTTTAAGTATAATAACGTTCATATTTGATTTCCAAAATTGGTAAATTGATAACTTCTAAAAATATTATCGCAAATTCTGAATATGGATGTTTTCGTTCGAAATAAAATTGTTGTGAATGTTATTGAAAATGTTTTGAGATAAATATCACTATTGTTATCAAAGAATCATCCTATTTAATATCATAGCGTAACTAATTTATACGATCATTAAAAAAACCGGTAACTAATTCGTATGTAGAGTCAATTTAGATTCTCAAAAAACCCAGTGTGTTAAAAGTTCTTCAAAAATAGAGACATAAAGTTCAAAATGTAGGTTAAAAACTTTTTGCTTTGAACAAACAAGCAAAAAGTTTGTGACAAAACAGGTTCCAACTAGCCTAATACTTACTTAGAGGCGACAGGTCATCAATTAAATCCATTTTTCAAGAAATGTATCATCCAACTTTTTTGGTTTTACTTTGTATGGACGTTTCAGTATGTCATCCATTTCTATTCACTTTATTTTGCTTCGACATCTGATCCTTTGCAATACATCGTAGGTATGTACCTATACAAGTGTCACAACGCACTCATTTTTTCCGTGTTTTACGTACAACAGATACAAGAGACGATCACAGCACTTCACAATTCCAAAACAACCGAATGACTACGCAGAAAACAGTCTAAAAACGTGTTTTTGTCACGATAAACAGTCTAAATAAAATGCAGTTAATGGTTTTTAAAAGCTTAAAATCTTCTCGGAACACGCACAGCACAAAAACACTCGCGAAACGTCACCGTGCACTGAGCAGGTTTTTGTTTTTTTTTCTCTCTCGCTTTATACCACGTGACTCTATCGATTTATCTTCTTGTGGTTCCGTTGCGCTACAACAGATGGCGATACTTTGTATGGGAAACTGCAATGCGAATGTAATTAAAAAAATCTATCGCCTGATTGTTTTTCACATGTAACTAACCGTGAAAATTCTTTATTGGCATAAATTCCGACACTTTTATGTTGATTAAAAGAACACTGTGCAGATATTGAATGCGAACATGATTTTGATATAATATTTCGTTCCGACTCTACATTTACGGTTCATTGAGATATTAATTTTATTATATTTGTATTATTTATTTTTTTTGTATTATATTTTGAACATTTTTTTCCATTGTTTTCTTAAAAATAAACAACTTTAGTTAAGTCACATTGTGTATCAATTAGTTTATCCAAATTCAAAACTCAAACTGCTTTTTTGAGATTAGTAAATAAATTGTGTGGATGAATTAAAAAATATAATACGTATAATATTAGTTGCAAGGGCTTTTAATATTTAAGAAAAAATAAATTATGATGCAGATACTTAACGGGTAAATATTTTTTTTAACTTTTTGGCTTTTAGAAAAAAATAAGTGTTTGTTCTGTTAATCCTTCACAATGCGGATTGTGAAGCGATGCAGGCCCAATGCGGAATGGTGAGTGTTAAAGATTGCAAATGCAGCCGGGACCAGCTGCTTAACGTGCCTTCCGAAGCACGGAGGAACACGAGATAATAGATTTTTGGTCACCCATCCCATGATCGACCCTTGCGAAAGTTGCTTAACCTCCGCAATCGCAGGGCCAGGCACTAGACCACTGTGCCATGGAGCTCCTCTATCTCGGTTGTTTTATGTTTTGACCAAGTGAGTGCGAAGCGCGAGCGAAGCGTCTGCTTCAGCTTGGGCAAAAAATGTCTGTCCGTTTGTTCTCCAGCTCTACAGTTTACATATCACTATCGATTCTCGTGAAATTTCGTGAGCAGGCTCGACTTAGTATATAGATTTTTTGTCGAGATGAAATTTTTCAAAAAAACACATTTCAGCCATTTCGAAAAATGCACTGTGTTAAAAAAAATGTCACAAACGTCAAATCTACAGCTCACGGAGCCACTGGTTTTATTATTTACAATTTTGACTCTAGGTAGCGTTATTACTACTGGTAGTAAAATTGGTAGTAACACGGGCAACAAAGAGCAAAAGCGTATCCCTCGGGAACAGAGCGTTTTTTTTTCAATGATAAAAAGATTCAGAATAACAAACAACAAACGACATTATGTCCTTTTCGGTACCCCTGACAACGTGGCATGTATGCAAAATTTCATGATGATCGTAGTTTCGTGATTCAGTAATTAAGAAAGTTAAGACGTGTTTAAGCGTAACAAACAAACGGACTTTCACATTTATTATACAGGGTGTCTCAAAACTTTGCTACACGGAGGGAAAGTACCTTATATATTTAAGATAGATTTTTTTTCTGAAAGAAGACTTCAATTTGTTTTTAAAAAGTAATCGAACTGCAATCAAAGATTTTTTTTAAATCGCATAATATTTGATACAATCTGTAATACTTAAAATTTAAATGTTAAATTTCATGGTCTTCCTTTTGTTTAAGATGCTGTAGATACTTTGGAAAAAATAATCCTTATAAGTTACCCTTTCGATTAGTTTCGTAAAAATAAGTAATTTTTTTTTTCGTTTTTGGTGGGTTCGATTCCTGGTTAATCCAGGCAATTTTACAAAAATCTTTATATATGCAGTTCCAATTATTTTAAAAAACAAAATGAAGTCTTCTTTCAGTAAAAGAGTAAAATCTTCAATATTTAAGGTACTTTTCCTCCGTGTCGCAGAGTTTTGGGACACCCTGTATACTGCTCAAATGAAAATTATAGGGGCCACCATAGAATTAAAAAAATAAAATATGATTTTCCATACAAAAGAGCATTCTGATTGGTATTTTTCTGATAAATGGGTGAATCAACTTTTTTTGTCCGGAAAAAATCGACCCATGTGTAAATTTTTATAAATTAAAACAAAACTAGATAATTCTTTTGTAAAATATCTCTATTTTACGATATTTAGTTTCATAGCCAATAAAACATACTTAGTTTTGTACAAAAATAATCAATAGTTTAAAGAAAAACATGGGTAACCCAGGGGACAATGTTGTCCCCAGCTTTTATATGAAAAATAGGAGTTGTCTCCTGGGTCACCTATGTTTTTCTTTAAAATCACATAATAATTTTCATGTCTTTTAAGTTTTCTTATAAGATAATTAACTGAGAGTATAAGCAACTATAGATTAACTTCATATAAAAATGGTTCACGTAGATTTTTTAAGAATTGCCACAAGACAACAAAAAGTTGATTCACCCAAATTCAACCTGATTTTATTTGAATTTGATATTGTTTGAAAGCTGTGTAATAGTCAACTTTCTGACTCTATTGTTGAATTTACTGTACAATTGACATACATACACTTACGCCTGTTTCCTATGTAAATAGAAAGAAATTAGTGTTTCGTACAGAAATACGCGAAATTTAACATTTTTTAATTCTTATTTACACACGACGAATATTAGAAATTCGACACAATATACAGCTTTAAAACAATATCAAATTCAAATAAAATCAAATTGAATTTATCAGAAAAATACCTTTCAGAACTTAGCTCTTTTGTATGGAAATATTGTGGCTCATATTTTCTATAGAAATAGAATTAGACTCATTCTTTTGCGAATACTGCATATACAGTTGTTAGGTACAAAAATACCTGTTTTGGTAGTTCTACAGTATTTACCTTTAATATAATGTAGGCATGCAAATATTTAGTAAAAAAAAAACCGGCCAAGTGCGTGTCGGGCCACGCGCCATAGGGTTCCGTAGTTACCTTATACCATACCATATTTAATACCACCTATCATTTTTCGTTTGCAAAAATAACTTTGTTTTTCACAGTGTTGGTATGAATGACAAAGTTATATTTGCGGTTTTGGAAAATGTGCTATATCTCAAAAACTAATTACTATATCTCGTTCAAACCAATTTTGGTTGAAAGTGTTTATTAAGATCTATAGCATATAATTTTTTTAGATTTTTCACTCTCTAATTTCAAAAGTTAAAGGGGGGGGGACACATATTTTACCACTTTGGCGGTGAATATCTTTCAAACGGTTGACTTTGAGAAAAAGTTGTCTTAGGAACCTCAATGTCATTTTTAAAGACCTATCTATAGACACCCAACACGTGTTGGTTTGAAGAAAAAAAATTTTTTCAGTTTCAGTTCCATGTATGGGGAGCCCCCCCTTAATCTATTATTTTTCTTATTTTTGTATTAAATTCGTTAAACGGTTAAGAGAATACATCTACCTACCAAGTTTCAACTGTGTAGTCTTAATACTTACGGAATAAAGTGGCTGTGACATACGGACAGACAGACAGACAGACAGACAGACATGACGAATCTATAAGGGTTCCGTTTTTTGCCATTTAGGCTACGGAACCCTAAAAAACGGGATAAAAAGAATGAGTTCGGACCAGGGACCGGAAAACCCCTTTTTAGGGTTCCGTAGCCAAAATGGCAAAAAACGGAACCCTTATAGATTCGTCATGTCTGTCTGTCTGTCTGTCTGTCTGTCTGTCTGTCTGTCTGTCTGTCTGTCTGTCTGTCCGTATGTCACAGCCACTTTATTCCGAAAGTATTAAGACTACACAGTTGAAACTTGGTAGGTAGATGTATTCTGTTAACCGCTTAACGAATTTAATACAAAAATAAGAAAAATAAAAGATTAAGGGGGGGCTCCCCATACATGGAACTGAAACTGAAAAAAATTTTTTTCTTCAAACCAACACGTGTTGGGTGTCTATAGATAGGTCTTTAAAAATAACATTGAGGTTCCTAAGACAACTTTTTCTCAAAGTCGACCGTTTGAAAGATATTCACCGCCAAAGTGGTAAAATGTGTGTCCCCCCCCCTTTAACTTTTGAAATAAGAAAGTGAAAAATCTAAAAAAAATATATGCTGTAGATCTTAATAAACACTTTCAACCAAAATTGGTTTGAACGAGATATAGTAATTAGTTTTTGAGATATAGCACATTTTCCAAAACCGCAAATATAACTTTGTCATTCATACCAACACTGTGAAAAACAAAGTTATTTTTACAGACGAAAAATTATAGGTGGTATTAAATATGGTATAATATAAGGTAACTACGGAACCCTATGGCGCGTGGCCCGACACGCACTTGGCCGGTTTTTTGGTTAACCCAATTGATATGGAAACCCTATTAAAAAGCTTACCAAATGATAGGGTTTCCCTTTCGTTAGGGTTAGTCGACGTCATGCTTACCGTATTGATAGGGTTTTTGAAAATAAGTCTATGAAATACCCAATCAAAAACCCTTTTAACGGTTAGCGGTTCATGAAATACCCAATGAAAACCCTTTTAACGGTAAGCGGTTCCGGTCCTTCGGCCCAAGTGGAACTAGGTATAAATTGCTTGAACACATTTAAAACCCCCTTCATAAAGCCTTCATAGGGTTTCCCCGATAGGGTTTTCGTATTCGGTAAGTCCTTGCTTGGGTTACCCTTTCGATAGGGTTACCGTATTGATAGGGTTTTTGAAAACAAGTCTATGAAATACCCAATCAAAAACCCCTTTTAACGGTAAGCGGTTCCGGTCCTTGGTTCGGACACATTGCGGAGTATATTTCTGCAGTAGGTACTTTGAACTTTGAGCATAGAAATTAGTTTGAAAAAAAGTAAGTGAAGTACTTACAATCATAGAGGAAATAATCACTACGTTTTACTTACAATTTCCTTGGAAAAAACCATAGACATAGAAAAATTTCGCTAAAAAACTAATAAAACTATACTGTGTTAATAGAGGACACAGAGGAAATAATCAGTTTGCGTTTTTTTACTCATTTTAATCAAAGACACAGACCATACAATAAAATACTACCTACGAAAAAAAATTTTTTTTCATGTCAGTGTACCTACGTCATAGAAAAAAAATGTTTCATGTCAGTGGCCTACGTAGATTAACATGGCTTTACCACCGAAAGTGGCGCCCTAATTTTCCGGCGTTTTCCGAACTGAAACTGTTGCCATGACAACGGGTAGCGTCAACTTTGACAACAAATCATTTTCTTGACCTTGTGTATCCTTGACAATCTTATTATCGGTAAGTTTAATTTAATTTACAAATTCCTGTGATTATCGTGTATTTGATTTGTAAAGTGTAAGTGCAAATTCACGAAAATTGTTGTTGAACTTGATTTTGTTTAAATTTATCTTTCCAATTATGTAATATTATTAGACACGTGAACAAATTATTGACAGAAGTGAAAATCATCATCTACGCTTTGATTTTAAAAATAATCAAATCATCTACGTTGCTTACTCAAGTAGGGGCTTCAAAGTAAGTACTTGTAATGCAAAATTCTGAAAAAAAAAAAACATCTTTCCTCAACCACTTTTTGCGGTTTGCTCACCGATTTTCACGGTGTTACCACTGAGGTCCCTCGGGCTCAATCCTTAGCTAAGTCAGTTTAGAAAACAATCTTTTCCATATTGGCTCAGGTCGGAGTATTTGTGTAGGTACCTTGTCGTGTAATGTAACGTGTTCACACTATTTGTTGTCTACGGGCCTGCTGATTTTTAGGGTTCCGTAGCCTAAATGGCAAAAAACGGAACCCTTATAGATTCGTCATGTCTGTCTGTCTGTCCGTATGTCACAGCCACTTTATTCCGAAAGTATTAAGACTACACAGTTGAAACTTGGTAAGTAGATGTATTCTGTTAACCGCTTAACGAATTTAATACAAAAATAAGAAAAATAAAAGATTAAGGGGGGGCTCCCAATACATGGAACAGAAACTGAAAAAAAATTTTTTCTTCAAACCAACACGTGTTGGGTGTCTATAGATAGGTCTTTAAAAATGATATTAAGGTTTCTAAGACAACTTTTTCTCAAAGTCAACCGTTTGAAAGATATTCACCGCCAAAGTGGTAAAATGTGTGGTCCCCCCCTCTTTAACTTTTGAAATAAGAGAGTGAATAAACTAAAAAAAATATATGCTGTAGATCTTAATAAACACTTTCAACCAAAGTTAGTTTGAATGTGATATAGTACTTAGTTTTTGAGATATAGCACATACTTCCAAAACCGCAAATATAACTTTGTCATTCATACCAACACTGTGAAAAACAAAGTTATTTTTACAGACGAAAAATTATAGGTGGTATTAAATATGGTATAATATAAGGTAACTACGGAACCCTATGGCGCGTGGCCCGACATGCACTTGGCCGGTTTTTATTTTTATTAGAATCTGGTCAGCCATTTGACTACCATCTTGCTTGGTAAACAGAATATGGTCTAAGATCACTAAGGTGTAGCACGCTAGCCCAGGAAATGCCTATTCACTCTTGTCTTGAAGAGACCTGCCTCCCTACTCAAATGGCCAACTTTCTATTCGTTTGAACGCTACGCTTATTTTTAAAGCTTAAGTATGAGCATGACGATTAAATCACATGTGGCAAACTTATGTAAATCACAGACTTCGATGTATTGTATGGAATTGTCAAGCTTACGGTACGTAATTTTATAGTTTACTGCTTATTTTAAAATTTTAATAGTAAGCGTAGCGTTCAAACGAATAGAATGTTGGCCATTTGAGTTGGGGGGCTGGTCTCTTCAAGGTAGGTTGTAACTATCGTGTAACACATTAGCAGGCAGCGCATTCTTTAACAGTTCGATTTCCATACAGGCGCGGTCGCAGCCCGAAATTATGGGGGGGTCACTAAATAATACAATTGCTTTTTTGTAATTTTTAGAAGCTTTTTCTATGTGACATGTACGATTCTGTGCTTTGGGGTCGGAACAATGTAATGTGATGATGTCCTATATTTAGTTCATTTATTTATAAGTTTATATTTTTATAAAAGAGATAAGGGTGGAATGACACATACCACAATCACAACTTATTGTCTTTGAACTAAGTCCGATTACTAATCTCCCAGCAATAATGTAAACAAAGAAATGTCACTACCTTGATAGTTACATTCAAGTTACATTTTCAGAATAAACTTTTGGTCTTTCATTCCTTTTAATTTATTTCATACATTTTTGAGACATGATAAGTATTGTATCATTCAGAGTAATTTTAAAGTAGGTTAATAATAAATTGTTGTTTTGTTGTTGTTGCCTTTGCCGTTCTTCTGTTACTTGTGTTTGTGAAAACAAAATAGTTACCTACTTAACGCTCATGACGGAACTTGACAGACTGATCGTACTCGATCACCTTTGTTAAGGAACGATCGGTCCGGTCAGGTTTCAGATGGGTGACCGTTAAAGTGGCATTACAACTGAGTGCTTCCGTGCTTCGGAGGGCACGTTAAACCGTCGGTCCCGGCTGTTGTCATCTGATAACAGTCGTTAAGCCAAGTTAGCGGCCTTTACAGGCGGCTTTATAAACTCTAAGACCAGAGGTGGCCACTATTCCTAATTCGATAAGAAGAAAAAGACCTACTTAACGTTAATTAAAAAAAAAACACGCAACCAAACTTATCTGGACCCATTTCTGAATATAATAAATAAACTAGCTTCCGCCCGCGACTTCGTCCGCGTGGACATTCGATAAAATTCTTAGGGATCTTTTAACTAGGATAAAAAGTATTCTATGATTTAATTTCATCAAAATCCGATCAGCTGTTTTTACGTGATTAGGCGGGTCCCTCCAAGCGAGTAGCCTTATCAGGCCGTTTGCCGCATGCAGCAGGCCTCGCAAGAAGCTGCTGAAGTGAGAAATGGGCATTTTTCAACACCATTAAATTTAATTTTAGATTTTGCACTCTACCGAAATTTCGGAAACTTTTTTAAATTGTATTGTGTATACTTTTTTAAATGGAGCTTATTCCTACCTATATAAACAATAATCAGCCAATTTGTTTTTATAGACATTCCCCATTTAATCGCATTATATGGCTCTCTTGCAAGGACGATGTGTATCTTCAAAGAATTAATGTTCTTCATGAAGATAACTGTAGTATTAATGTATTTTATCTACACCCATGCTTTAAATCCTCTGTAAGGGGTTCTGAAACAGCTTACTGCCATCATTACAATATCCCAAGCCAGAGCGCCCACGCGCGAGCAACGCATTATGAAATTCAGTACAACATTATAACACTCTCGCGGAAGACATAATGACGAGGAGGGAGAGGAAAGTCAAAGTCAAAACCTTTATAGAGGATACATATCATGGGTTTAGATAAATATCATGGGTGTTTTTAATCCATATGTATTAAAATATTATTTGTTTCCCTAATAAAAATAAAAAAATGGATGTAGATTTATCTACATCCATTTTTTAATTGGAATAATTTTATGAACGAAAACAGTAGTAAAACGAAACGAAAATAGTAGCAGCTATTAATTGGAATAATTTTATGAACGAAAACAGTGTAAATGAATCGTTTAATAACTTTCATCAGGAATTTGTATTGTTCTATAACTTATGTTTTCCTTTAGAACGAAAAAAGATCAAAGCCTGTAACAGCTCTCCCAAATGGATTACCAAAGGTATAAGAATTGCTTGCCAAAACAAACGTAAGATGAGGTTCACTTATTATAAAAATAAAAAAAGTAAGATGAGACAGCAGAATAGTTCAAATTTTAAAAAATATAACTTAATACTTAAAAAATGTATAGACTTTTCACAGAAAAATTTAAACCATAAAATAGTCCAAACAGCAAAAAATAAATGTCGTGCTACCTGGCAACTGATCCAAAATAAACCTGACAAGGTAAAAAACTGTAAAACATTAAATGATATTAAAACAAATAAAGCTATCCTAAAAAATCCAAAAGACATAGCGGAAGCGTTTAACGACTACTTTGCAAATATAACTAAAATAGTACCTAATTGTAGCACTAAACACAACAAAACTGCACAAATACCGATAGAAACTCAAAGTATGTTTCTTTCGCCCTGTAGTTCAGAAGAAGTGTACAAAATCATAATGTCTTTAAATAACACATCATCTGTTGGATTTGACGACGTAAATACACATATATTAAAACAGTGTGCAAATTTAATAGCCAGCGTTCTGCAATGTCTCATAAATCTATCATTTGAACAGGGGGTATTTCCAGATATACTAAAAAAGTCAATTGTTCATCCTCTGCATAAAAAGGGTGAGAAATGTTCAATGGATAACTACCGACCCATCACACTCATATCCATATTTGCAAAAATTATAGAGAAAATTATGCAGAAGTGTTTAAATGACTATTTAAATAAGTTTCAAATTATCAGACCAGAACAAAACGGGTTCCAGAAAGGAAAATCGACAACCTTAGCAGCATTTAACCTCATCAGTAAGGTTGTTGAAAAAATTGACAAACGTATTCCGGCATCAGTTATATTCTTTGATATGTCAAAGGCTTTTGACTTTGTTGATCACAAAGCTCTTCTTGACAAGTGTGAATGTTACGGAATAAGAGGTCCTGCACTATTATGGCTAAAAAGCTATCTCTCTAACAGAACTCAATGTGTCGAAGTAAATTACTTGGATGAAAGTAACCATTTCAAATCGCTAAGATCACGAGAAAGTAGTATTACATGTGGCATGCCCCAGGGAAGTATTCTCGGGCCGCTTCTATTTATACTTTATATAAATGACTTGCCGCTTCAAATGACGTACGATTGTGTTTTGTTTGCTGACGATGTCTCCGTAATAGTTACTCATAATGAGAGAGTTTTGCCTGAAAAACATGAGCAATCATTGAACTCAGCAGCTGACACTATTATGCAATGGTTAAGAACTAATAAATTACGGGCAAACATTTCAAAGACCAGATATGTAACATTCAGTAACTACAATAACAAAAAAATAGTTTATAATGTCAAATGTGACAAACAACCTATAGAATTAGCTGATGATTATCGATTTCTGGGCATAATGATAGATGAACACTGTAACTGGAAGTGTCATATAGACTTTGTTAGCAAAAAACTAAATAAATTTGTCTTCGCTTTAAAGAGGTTGAGACGTCTAACAAGCGAAAAAACGGCATTAATGGCTTATCACGGGTATGTGGTCTCCACTTTACGTTATGGTTTATTAATATGGGGTAACTCAACAGATATAAATAAAGTTTTTCTAGTACAAAAAAAGTGCTTGAGAGCCATATGCGGAGTTGGTCCTATGGTGTCCTGTCGTCCACTTTTTAAGAAATTCGGTTTGCTGACACTCGCTTGCCTGTATATTATGCAAATCGGTATGTTTGTTAAGGAGCATCCAGAAATGTTTGAGACATTAGCAAAATATAAACGTTTTCCCAGTAGAGACCCAACAATGTTGAAAATGTCTGCATGTAAAAGTTCCCTTTATCGAAAAAACTGTAGTATAATGGCAATAAAAATATTCAATAAAATACCAAAGTTGATAAGAGAATCAGAAATTTTAGAATTTAAAATTAAATTATTTCACTGGCTCAAAGAAAATTGTTTTTACAATCTGAATGAATTCTTTAATTATAAATCAACCCATTGACATTACAATAAAATTATTTCTTATGTACTTAAATTATAACAATTCAACTAGAAATGACATAGCTATATAATTAATTATTAGATTTTTAAATACTTATTATTTTATTTCATTGTAACTTTGTAATTATTTGTATACCAGTAATTGGTGGAACACGCTGAGCTTGTACCTTAAATATTTTATAATGATTAATTTGTACCGTGTTTCGAACGAATAAATTTCTATTTCTATTTCTATTTCTACACCCACAAGACTTTAGTCTTGTATGCAACTGTACATAATTAGGTATTAAAACACGAATGTGGGTTTATCACACGAGGCGAAGCCGAGTGTTTTAATCACATGAGTGTTTTAATACCCCTCGTTATAGTACAGTTGCATAAATAACTATTGATACTAGCTGATGCCCGCGACTTCGTACGCGTGGGCTTTGACTCCGGCGTATGCATATGAACTAATGTAGTTACATAAGAAAATACTTGTAGCAGTGTTATAATAATGTTAAAAGTTAATAAATTGTTATTAT
Source organism: Agriphila geniculea (assembly GCA_943789525.1). Classification (NCBI taxonomy): domain Eukaryota; kingdom Metazoa; phylum Arthropoda; class Insecta; order Lepidoptera; family Crambidae; genus Agriphila; species Agriphila geniculea. The sequence continues at coordinate 4,909,595 of OX038898.1, read as the reverse complement.
TTTATTTATATTTAATATTGTAAATATGTAAACATAGTTTTAAAAAAATCTTTATAAACTATGTTCGGAGTTTTTCCTTCGGGAGCCAATATGAAAACTCCTGAAGCGGTACCTGGAAAAGCCACATAAAGTTAGCCATGCGAAAAACAACCAGTCCTAAGATCGACACCAGCGGCTTTAAGTGTCTCATCCGTTCCGTATTTAGGCAAGTCGATATCAAAAATTAGGCCCAAATTGTTACCGCTTTCACCACGTGGAGGTACTCCCAGCTTATGTTATTATTTTATGCTAATCATCTTTAACCTGATCTCTTAGATTTCAGATCATCAGATGATCTTCGATTTATTGTAAACAAATGTTTATGAAAATAAATTAAACTTGTTTCTGCATCAGGTATTCCAGATCTTTGATTTTATACCTCAACAAAAAATGCTCATCAGGCTGAACAACTTTTGCTAAGGTGTCATTTTTATATTTTGTATAGTTTAGCTGGGCCATTATGGTTCTGCTTCAGGTGTTCCAGATCTTCGATTTTTATACCTCAACAAAAAATGCTCATCAGGCTAAGCAGCTTTTGTAAAGGCATCATTTTTATATTCCTTATAGTTTAGTTGGACCATTATGGTTCTGCATCAGGTGTTCCATTTTCCAAAATCAATTATACCCTAAACTATGCCCAGGCTTAACAGATATAAAACAAAAAAGTTTCATTCGAATCCGTTCAGTATTTCCGGATATTAGCGTGTTCAAACAGACAAACAGACACACTTCTTACTCTATTACAAGGGTGGCAAACCTTTTCGACACTTGGGCCAAAATTCGGAAGTAGAATTTTACCCCGGGCCGCACTACTACTATGTGAGAGAAGAAGTGTTTGTTTTTTTTTTATAGTAGGTATGATAAGGTAATTTTAGTAATTTTTTTTACTTTAAAAACATTTGCTCAGCTCCGCGAGCCACAAGGCAACAGACGGCGGGCCGCATGCGGCCCGCGGGCCGGGTTGGCCACCCTTGCTCTATTACTATGTCTCCATCGCCCCAGATTTTTTTTTTTTATATATGTAATGTACAGACACTGTTTTATTATATGTAAGGATAATTCAAGATCTCCAACATTGTTTATTCCTTGCAGATAACTGATTTGATTTGTCTCTTTCTTCCAGCACACGAGTGACAAGGAGCCCTAACCATGCCGGAGCTTATAGAACAGATGTACTGCTCTCAGCAGATTATTATACCTCCGAAATTTCCGTACATACTTAAGAGGTTTTGCAAAGGTATGTACCTCGGTGGCGCATTATTTTTATCACCTGACCATCAGACATTTTTGATGTCCTCACTGCTGGGGTGGGGCACATGCCTTCCTTATGGATGGATAAGGAGGATGGGCCATAATCCACCACGCGGGCCCAATGCGGAATGGTGGGAGTTAACGACTGCAAATGCAGCCGGGACCAACGGCTTAATGTGCCTTCCAAAGCACGGAGAAGCTGGAGATAATAAATTTTTGGTCACCCATCCCATGACCGACCCTTGCGAAAGTTGCTTAACTTCCGCAATCTCTGGGCCAGGCGCTAAACCACTGTGCCTTTGAGCTCCTCAGTTTTTAGCTCTAGCTTTTTATCACTATTAGCTTCAATTCTTTGAATACAGAAGAAATTTAGATAATCTGCCCGTTTCACACCAATTATTTTAGTCTGCTCTAAGCAGATTGTTATACTTACCGGCGAAATTTCCTTACACACGGTAAGACGTAGCAAAGGTATTACCTCAGTTGCGCATCATTTTTACCACCATTAGCTTCAATGCTTTGAATGCAGAAGGTATTTAAATAATCTGTACATTTCACACCAGTCATATTAGTCCCAAAGCAATACTAAATAACGGACCGAAATATACAAAAAGGATAACCATCTGCTAAACATCCATGATTCAGGAACAATGCAGATACACAAACATAATAAAACCCTATACCTTTGCATAATACCCCCTTTACACTATGCAATTTATCGCATACCATCTGAAAAACCGGCCAAGTGCGAGTCGGACTTGCTCACGAAGGGTTCCGTACCAAAACACGGCAAAAAAATACGTTTTTTGTATGGGAGCCCCCCTTAAATATTAATTTTACTGTATTTTTAGTATTTGTTGTTATAGCGGCAGCAAAAATACATCGTCTGTGAAAATTTCAACTGTCTACCTGTTGTCGTTATTAATATCGAGCAAAAAACGACAAAAAAACCGGCCAAGTGCGAGTCGGACTCGCGCACGAAGGGTTCCGTATCAAAAAACGGCAAAAAATTACGTATGTTGTATGGGAGCCCCCCTTGAATATTAATTTTATTCTGTTTTTAGTATTTGTTGTTATAGCGGCAACAGAAATACATCATCTGTGAAAATTTCAACTTTCTAGCTATCACGGTTCATGAGATACAGCCTGGTGACAGACAGACAGACAGACAGACGGACAGCGAAGTCTTAGTAATAGGGTCCTGTTTTTACCCTTTGGGTACGGAACCCTAAAAATCACGTTTGTTATATGGGAGCCCCCCTTAAGTATTAATTTTACTATGTTTTTAGTATTTGTTGTTATACCGCTATTTTGATTTTAAATGCCGCCAACAGAAATACATCATCTGTGAAAATTTCAACTTTCTAGCTATCACGGTTCATGAGATACAGCCTGGTGACAGACAGACAGACAGACAGACAGATAGACAGACGGACAGCGGAGTCTTAGTAATAGGATCCCGTTTTACCCTTTGGGTACGGAACCCTAAAAAATCATGCTTATACGCGAAATTCTGAGATTTTAATCGTAAAAACATATCATTTTTATTTATGCAGTGACAGTAAGCGGCTTGCTTAGCACCTAGAGAGCCTATATAGTTACCTTTCGTCGTTCATAGTTCGCAACTGGACGCATATCGAAGGCGCCAAGCCCGCAGTGCGGCTACGAACATTATAGAAGGTTCAATCAATCAATATAGGATATTTGACAACATTGAAAATATACTGCAAATTGTGGTCATCCTAACAGATAATGGCGTAAAAAACATATTCAACTATTATATAGACTATATTAAGTCTATTGATTGATTAATTTCACCTAGAAAAATGCAAAAACTTTTGAATTTTTTCTGTGGCGAAAACGCTCTAAGGTTACTGATGACGTCATTTGCCTGTAAATAAATATGGCTTCAGGCGTTTGACACGACCATAGACTTAGGATCCGCGATTGATGGCTGTCAAATGGCTAAGGATATTACAATGTTTACAGGCTTGCGACGTCAACAAGTCACGTTTCCAGCGCCACGCCATAGCGTTTTTGGCGCTGTTTTTAAATTTTAAACTTTAACATTGATTTTTTAATAAAATACATTGATTTTTCCTGAAATATCAATGTGGTGCGCTTATTACGTTATAAGGAATAATTTAAAATGGTTTTCCAAAATTAGTCAAATAGCCTATTATATTTATTTGCAAAAATAGGGTTACATTAGTTGTTATCTCAGACCAAATAAAAAAGTAAAGACGGAGTCTTCCGACAAAGCGGTGAAGCCAGAAAAACTACGCCTTGGCAGTGTACATACACAGTTTACGCACACATATGTAACGAAACTACGCCTTGGCTTTCGTTCGTCATTGGACGAACCCTGCCGCCCGGCCCCCGCCCGCCCTCTAGTACGCACACATGTACCATCAAAAACCGGCTTCACTTAGTTGTTCGCAACCACTGCGCAACGCTCCATCTTCCTTTTTTATTTGATTTGAGGTTGTTATATACAAGTCAACAGCATATTTTGTTGTTAATGTCAACGTTCCTTCCACTTCGACATAAGTTAGGTGACTGTCTAGGCTCTACTAGGCGCTAAGCAAGCCGTCTGTCAGTGCGTAAAGTCCGTTCGCTCAGATAGTGTCGCCTTTTTATTTCTCCGCCTTTGCACGTGCCGCTTCTTGTCAAAGGATGCCGCCGAATAAACAAAAGATACCGCGTGCGGCGTACACCCGCAAGTCAATTTGGCTTTTGGCAGTTTACATAGAAGTGCCGTAGTGAAAGATTGTGTTTGTTACCGGTATTCCTGTCTCTGAACACAAGTGGTTGCGGGTGTACCGACACTATCTAAGTAAACGGACCGTACGCTACGTGGCCTAAGCGTGGGCTTATAAAAGCAGGATCACATATGGCCGAATACTCAAACGCTACTTAACTTTGAGCGGCTCTCAAATAGCATGCTGTCTTTGTCATATCTTTGACATTTAATGCGACAGGACGACGTTTGAGAGCCCCTCAAAGTTAATTAGCGTTTGAGTATTCGGCCATTACTCTATTAGCACTAAGCGGTTGTAATTTTTTTTTTCAGCTGCAATCAAAACTCAACCTTACGATCTCCTTCGATGGTCTTTCGAGTACTTCAGGGCTTTGGCTGAGCACCGCCCGCCACCTGTAAAGTTGCGATTGGAGTACCCAGTATTCAGTACTGAAGGGGGCCTGACAAGGGGATGCCTGAAGGTCATTGCTAATCAGGTAATATTAGTACTTCTTCTTACACGAGTCCCCGAAGCGCTCATGGCGGAACTTGACAGACTGATCGTACTCGACCACGTTTGTTAAGCAACGCTCGGTCCGGTCAGGTGTCGGATGGGTGACCGTTAAAGTGGCATTACAACTGAGCGCTTCCGTGCTTCGGAGGGCACGTTAAACCGTCGGTCCCGGCTGTTGTCATCTGATAACAGTCGTTAAGCCAAGTTAGAGGCCTTACAGGCGGCTTGATAAACTCTAACACCAGAGGTGGCCACTAATCCTCATTCGATAAGAAGAAGAACGAGTCCCCTGCGTCTTACACGGGTTGGCAAACCACTAGACCAGAGGCCGTACTCTGAGCTTTTAGCAACATCAAATTGATGTTCTTGTAGAGACAGAGCCATACATCGCCTATAGCGCCATCTCAATCACAAAATCGCTTCGATATTACTTTTGACAGTCATTGTAGGGGGCTAGTCACACAGGCAAAAACTCCCAGAAGCCTTTACGTTCAATATGATACTCTTCATTCCAGCTTGCGGGCATGACTTACGTTCCTCTGCCACTCCTCACGCACGCCTGGGGAGGCTTCTGCTTGGATAAGATGGAGTTGAAGCAGATCCTGTGCCTCTGCGAGGTGTACTCACGCGAGGATAGCGTGCCCTTCTTGCACTTTATAGCTGTGGCCGCGGGGCTATTGACTAAGGTATTTTTTTTTGAAAGGAATTAATTAATTGGATGACTGGAAATAATTAAAGGTGACTGTTAATGGGATACTTATACACTAAACCTGGCAGAGTTTTAGTTTATGGGCGACAAAATAAGTTAATGGGCGACGAACAGTGGATTACAAAATATTCGTAAAACGGGCGATTACATGTGGGAGATAAATAATTTAAGTCAGCAGTAAACATTCTAAATGAGTGTCAAAAAACCTGAGTGGGCAACTATTATAGTAAGAAGATAACTATATAACTGATTTAAGCCTCCCAAGATGGTATTTTTGTCATCTCGATTAGGATAACAGATATCATTTTTAAATAAAATATAAAAATTTTGTGTGCCCTAAGGTTGTCACTGACCTTCAAACCCCCCTTTCCCCCTTGGCATAGGGGCTACGGACGGGGACTTTTGATATGTTCACCTCCTAACTAGTCCAAACAAAGTTACAAAGTCAAAAATTGTGTTCCAATCATTAGCCTCTACACCTTTTCGTTTACTGGGCTAGTATTTCAGTATACTATATTCAGTATTTTTGATACCCAAAATGGGAATTTATTGTTACCCGATTAAATATTACCCTTTTTTGAATTGGGTATTCAAAGTTTTCTGACTTATAAATATATTTATGAAGTTCTTTGAACATGAATGGATGCACAATAACAAACAAAGAACAGAGTGAATGTTTTTGCCTATGTTCGCACTATGTTTGCGATTTTCACTGTAGCGAAAACAGTTTGCATCAACTCATGGTAGAAGCACGTATTTTAATGGAAACATAATTTATCGTCGTCTTCTTTGGTCTTAGTTGTCTATAAATAAATACAATTCATTAGGTGTTTCTTCTTATTAACTATAAAGTTATGACAATATGACAGTGTTTTGTACTTTTTTACATATCTATTTTTTACCTTCATCTACATTTTTATGTTTTGTATCGTTTACAAGTTTGCAAGCCAGATATGTTTTTCGTTACGTTTTCTATGTAATCTTATGACATTCCCAGAACTAGTTTGCCAACTACCAAACCCTTAAGCTGGAAAGCTCCTCAGAAATTAGGAGATCCGCAGGCAAACTAAAGTAACTGACATCCCTCGAAGGATTGCTCAGCTGAAGTGGCAGTGGGCTGGTCACATAGCGATAAGAACCGATGGCCGTTGGAGCGGGGTGGTTCTGGAATGGCGACCGCGCACCGGACGATGCTCCGTAGGTAGGCCCCCGACAAGGGCGACCAGCGTGAGGGTGAAGGTTGCGGGAAGTCACTGGATGCGGGCAGCGCAGGACCGATCGTTGTGGAGATCCTTGGGGGAGGCCTATACCCAGCAGTGGGTGTCGTGCGGCTGATATGATGATGATGATAATGAACCCTTAAGCTATTAAGTTTTACCTTTCAGAGTTTAACCCACACTATGATCCTGCTCTGCGAGTCATTAACTAAAGAACCTGATGGTGGCTCAGCAGCCATACCCATCAAAGAGTTCCTGGTCATGTACCAGTTCTTGGCAAATATTGACGCCTCGAAAGACGTCAAATACATTGATGGATTCAGAGAAGGTATATTTCACTCTAGAGGAGCACACAGATAGAGGTGCTAGTGACGCAGTAGTTTAGCGCCTGGCCCGGCGATTGCGAAGATTAAGCAACTCTCGCAAGGTTCGGTCATGGGATGGGTGACCAAAAATTTATTATATCGAGTTCCTCCGTGCTTGGGAAGGCACGTTAAGCTGTTGGTCCTGGCTGTATTTGCAGTCGTCAACACCCACCAATCCGCATTGGGCCCGCATGGCGGGTTATGACCCATCCTCCTTATCCACCGTGTCCCAGCAGTGGGAACAATAAAAATGGCTGATGGTCTTAAATTCCACTCATTCTACCAATCATTTTCATTAACAACTTATTCCGCATCACCCTTCTTCTATCGGACAACCAGACGTAGTAGGTACGAATCAGCGCCACCGTTGTTGGTGGATATTCCAAAAACTCGCACTAAGAATTTTGCTTAAATTTTTATCATACCTACCGCTAGAGAATGGAACTCCTTGCCTGAGTCTGTGTCTCCCGATAGGTATAATCTAAAGGCCTTGAAGTTGCGGGTGAATATGTATCTTCTAGGCAAGTGCGTTTCATCGATCGCATCATCGCTTACCATCTGGCGTGATAGCGGGCAAGCGCTTAATAAATAAATTAAACTAAAAAAATATTCCAACGTTAAGGGAAGTGAATAAGGGGGATGCGGATTGGTGGTTGTAATCATTTAAGTATTTGCCAAGACATGGTCAATACTTGTACAGGTTTTATACATAGTACAGCATGATTAAAATCAAAGTCAAGTCAGCAAACGACTGAAAAAGCCGGCCTAATTTCTTAAAGTACCTGAAACATGGAAGAGCTCAACATATAAACTTTTTGGTCACCCATCCCTTGGACCCTTGCGAAAGTTGCTTAAATGTCGCAATCGCTACATATACCTTTTTGGTGCTTTCTCTGTTTATTGTTTTTCCTCTGCGATGTTGGTCTTTACGTGCAATAAAATGTTTATTATTATTATTTAAGGGGAAACTCCAACAGCGGAGTCTGAAGAAGAAGAAGAATTTCAAGAAACACAAGAGGAAATGCATGAAGTGAGTAACTAGAAAGTACTTATTCTTCATATACCACTACACATCTATGATAAGGCACTAAATGATTAATTACCACGCTTATATTCCTTATACCGAAATATAAGGCAAGAGAGCCCGAGGTCGTTCGCCAACCAGATGGTCAGACCAAGTAAGGCCTCGTTTCCACCAGCAAGAAAACTTCTGCAAGAAGTGTCCCACAATCTGTCAGACAGTAGCTTTCAAGTGTTAACTAATAGCAAATGCACTGGCGACAGTTTGTCAAGCGTTTATAAGCTACTAGCGGCCGCCCGCGACTTCGTCTGCGTGGAAAGGTTTTTTGATATCCCTCGGGAACAATACATTTTTCGGGATGAAAGGTACCCTATGTACTTCTCTGTAACCCAGACAACGTGTATGCAAAATTTCATGATGATCGGTTCAGTAGTTAGGACGTGAAGGCGTAACAAACAAACAAACAAATAAACAAACAAACGGACTTTCGCATTTATAATATTAGTAAGGAAGTAAGGACTAGCGGCCGCCCGCGGTTTCACCCGCGTGGTTCCCGTTCCCGTGGGAATATCGGGATAAAAAGTATTTTATGTTTTAATCTAGGCTATCTACTATTTGTGTGCCAAATTTCAACCAAATCCGTTCAGTAGTTTTTGCGTGATTGAGGAACAAACATCCAAACATCCAAACCCACAAACTTTGGGACCCACAAACAAGTAGGATAATAATAAGGACTGTGTGACAGGCTGTGGGACACTTCTTGCAGAAGTTTTCTTGCAGGTGGAAACACAGCCTAAGAGTAGCAACTTCTTCGAGCAAATTCCATCAAGCAGTGAGAGCAACTATGGACCGAGACCGACCTGATCACGATCCTCAGTTATGAGGACACGATTAAGATAGATTCCTAATACCAGTGCAGAAATAATTTTTGTTGTCTTAGACTTTGTTATCAACGGGATCTCGTCCGAAGCTTGCTCGAAGCTAGTCCATAACTCGACCGTGGCGTACTTAATGCAGCTAAATGTAAAGAACTCAATGGAGTTTCTAGTCCGACTAGTATACCTACTATTCCTAAATTCCTAGAATAATTGTAAGAAAAAGCCCTTAAGTCTTTTGAGAGTAATTATTTACAAGGGCTTTTTTACAAGTATACCTACTAGTCGGACTCGAGAACGATGAAAATTTCTTAACGTTAAATCGAACCTGTAATATACATAATTATAAGAATTAGAAAGATCTTGATTGAGTTCTTTAGATTAAATCAGAGTACCTAGCTACGAAGGTGGGTGCGCCACTCCGCCAAAAAAAGCACTTTGATTACATTTAGTTTCCATTCGATCTTCAGTCCATCTATGATCTGTTTCCAGGGGCTTTATTGCTCAACTAGAAATCTATCACGATCGTTTTTAATTTGGCAATCGTATACATCCACCACTGGGTCTCAAAAAAAGTCTGTCACAGTACCTTGTAATGCCACAGCAATGGACGTAGCAATCGTGCCAAATTGAAAGCGATTGCGTTAGATAGAGTTAGACAATTAGCGTTCCCGCAGAATAAAGACTTTCTATCGGCCGATAGTTGGCCCGATAGTTGGTTTTGTATGAAGAATCGGCCGATACCAAATCGTTGTAGTGTGCGCACTTGCATACTTCTTCATACTGATTCCAACTATCGGCCGACAGTTTGGACTGTAGTTTGCGGAGACTGTTAGGTGGCAGATCGGCTCCGGTAGAACTCCGATCAATCTCCACCAGTTGAGTTCCTTTGTATAGGAAGTCATACATTACATTCATACATGCATAGTTCAACTTAAGCTGGCTATTTTTGTTCGTCACTGACAAAAACTATTTCCATAGACCTCATCCGATGACTATTGGGAAGATATGACTACCACTCAGAAGATTAATGTAATAAATGACAAAATGCCAATCACAACGAAGTTAAGCGATAAACTTGCAAAGCCTGCTATTGGTCCGATTAAGCGATCGCCTTCGGTAGAAAGACAGGTCATGATAGAAAGGGAGAACTATTTAAGGGAGAGGAAAGGTTACTATACATTTCGCAGATAACATTTTAGTTTGTCAATGAAAGTAGATGTAGGATACTGAGATTTTATTCTTATTTTAATAATATGAATTTTTGACCACTTAAGTCACCAAGATAGTTAATTGATTTATTATTTAAATTAGTTAATTAATTATAAATTTCAGGTCGACCTTCCCGCAGTGATGAAGTAGACGTTAGTTAAAATATTGTTTATTAAAATAAATAATATAGGTATCTTACTAAATTAGAGAAGTAAACATTCTCTCATTCCCACGAAACTTGAAACGCCAAATTCTCCAAAATCGAAATCCTTCATAATCATCCAACATGATCATGTCAAAATTCATATATTATTCACTTTTATGTTACCTACCTATTTATCAGTAAGATCTCGGCACGTGGAAATAAGAGAAAAAATAGTGATTCATGAATTTATTAATTAGCTAGGGCTTATGTTTAAATGATCACCATACCAACCTAACTTAACCACCCCAGAATTAGTAAATGATCACCAAATCACTGGGTGGTTTAGGATTTGGTGATCATTTACTAATTTTGAAGAATAAAATGTTTTTTTGGATGTTAAAGTATTAATCCTTATTAAGTAGTTAGCATTCAATTACAAGGCAAAAATACTGAGTTTGGTTAATTTCTTACACAAAAAAATGCTAGCCAACATGTTCCAGAATTGTCGTCGGAATGTTAAATGTTTGGTTTGCGATATAAACATATACTTTGACATGCCAAAAAAACCTTTTGTTCTTCGAAATTAGTAAATGATCACCAAATCCTAAACCACCCAGTGATTTGGTGATCATTTACTAATTTCGAAGAACAAAAGGTTTTTTTTCTTTTCTTCTAATTTTTGAGGATTTAGATTTGCTTCGCAATGTAAATTTATATTGCAGACCAAACAATTAATATTCCGACGAGAATTCTAGAACATGATAATTTAGGCTGGCATTTTATTTTGTTTTTGTAGAAATTAACCAAACTCAGTATTTTGAGTACTTAGATTTTAAAAGCTGTAGAATTTTCGTTGTTTAGTAGATGTGTTACAATTTTAATGTCGTTGACAAAATTTTAAGTGAATTTATCGACGAACATTATCCATTTTAGGTAACTGAACTAAATAATATGTTAGAAGAATTTACTGCAAAAAAAATACATAGAACATGCGTTTAATATTATACTAATTATTTTAAGTATTTTTTTTTATTACAGCAACAATTGCGGGACATTAGCACCTCAAAAATTAGTAAAACGGATGTCGCTAAAGAAGGTAAATATTTTCTTACTTTTTTTTCATTTATAACAAAGACACATACTTAAACAATTTGATCTTTCTGCTATTTTAAGGGCTTTCTATAGTAGATCATTTTATAAAACTCCGCTTATCGAATAATGTAAGTGAAAGTCGAAGCAGGTTCTAATATAACAGTTGCTTAAGAATACAGCGTGAATTTTTTATCATTTAGTTCCCGCAGTGGGTGTTTCCGCTCATGATTACAAGCAACTTTTACTATGGGGCCACCTCTGATATCGCGAAAAAATTTGCTGTTACATAATATGATATGGTTGCAGTGGCGAAGGGTCCATACAAGCCGATTCCTATCGGCTTACCTTTTAGAAATCCTACCCCACCGATCCACTATGCAAATCATAACATTTTTGTAGAACGGAATTACCTTCGTCATAATTTCACCCCTCGCCACTGTAAGGTTGAGTAGGTATTGCGCTTTTGTATGGAACAGCTTTTTTTGCACGATATCAGAGTTGGCCCCATAATAAAAGTTGATTGTAATTATGAGTAACCACCCCACAGCGACAACCAATTGATTAAAATTTCAGCGTGTGTAGTAGAGCGTGTAGCGTGAGCGTGCGTGAGCAAGATCGTGAGCGTGAGCGTAGTGTATAGTAGAATAGAGTTATGATACGGTTTATTCCAAATAAGGAGTTATTACTCGGTCTTCATCTCTTCTAATGTTAAGTAACGCTAAGGCAAGTTGGAAGCGCACTGCACCGGAAATCCTCATTGATGCATTGGCTATTTTCATGATTCTTTATTAGTCTTTCGTTTTCCGAAACCATCAGAAGCTCCGAAAGAGAAGGTAGAAGAAGTAGTCGAGAAGACGGCAGGATCAGTCGAAATATATGTTTACGACGAGGATGATAACGAGATACCTTATGAATTTTACGGTTTATCATTTATGTTTTTGTAATAGGTAGTTAGTTTAGTTAGAACATTGGTAAATGAGGCACCTAACTTACCACCGATGAGGTAGTATACTATATAGACCATTTCTCGGTTGAGAAACGTACAATAAGGTATTGTGACAGTTAAATAGATTATTGCTGACTGTTAAAACCACCGAATATGAGTATCTTCCCAATAGTTAATAGTATTAACCGTCGTCGCAGCAAGCAGAGAAATCAAAGAAAAAAATGGCTCAGAGACATCGGAATATTCGCAAAGAGAATCATCCTTAGTAGATGGTACGGTAAATTTGAACTATCGCGTCTCAAACTCGCACACTTGGTCATATGGTGTAATTCGATGTCAGGACCTGGACCGAAAAGCTTATCAACAAAATAACCGAACTTAAACGTACTCGGAATTTGTGTTTAGTTGGTATTGGTAGCTCTATTCACTTCGCCATAGTTCTCGGTGGTGGGATAGATGCAGTAGTAGCAGGTAAAATAAAAATAACCACTAAAATGAACTACAATTATAGTATTTCTAGATATCTTTTTTAAGAGTTCATTATCCAACAAAGCAAAAAAATATGAGAATCAACTTAAAAGTATAGACTTTGGTAATAGTTACCTTAATATAATAGAATTAAACAAATTAGATGGATTAACTTAATTAATTATTACTGTAGTTAAAAGACGAGTTGTAAAATAAAATATTTAATATACTGATAACAACGTAGGTGAACCAAAGGAAATTGAAGTCGTAGAAGAGGAGCAAGCTGAAATAGACCCAATGGAGGCTATGATAATGCAAGATGAACCAACACCAGTTGAAGAGGATCCAGCAGTCAAAGTGGCAGAATTTTTAGAATCAGCAAAATCAATTACTTTGAACTTAATTGAATTGAACCATGAAGTAGGGATAAATCTCAGAAGATATCAAATATTGAGAATATTCTGTAGTTTGAACAAATAATTTGAAAATCTTGATAGTTCTAATTTCTGAAAGAAATTAATGTGTTAGGTAGCAGGGTTGCTCATTTTGCGAGTACTGATCTAGTATTTTGATCTTGTGGGTTAAAAGCAGAATTTATATAATTATAAATTTGATCTTGCAGTAATTGTTTGTATAATTTCTGCGGTGCATGCAGTCAGATACTTTATTAACCGCACGATTTCTCAAGAATGCACCCTAAGTACTGTGGTTTATATTGCCAAATAATATCAAAGCAATAAATATTTTTTTCTATTTACGTTTTAATCCATAGATCTTTACGGCGAAAAAAGAAAGAATGGAAGATTTGGAGACTACTTTCGACGAAATAGCCGCTTTAGTGAATAGATGGAAATCCGCTAACTATGATCTTGGTTAGATTGCTAAATAATTTAATATATAATCAGACACAATCAGATGCATTTTAACCTATACTAATGAAAAAAATATCGCCGTCAATCCTAAATCTGGCAAATATGAAACACCAGTTTTTGTATTGCTCAGTGAATAATTAAATTTTGTCCAAGTTACAGTTTTTTCTTCATAATTATTTATTTAATTTACGTTATTTAAAGATGAATGAATTTTCCACCAGGTATGGTTGCCGGTCGCCAAATGTCAACCACAAGTGGAGAGTTCATCGTACAACATATAGAAAAGGAGATAATGGACTATATAAATGAGCAGATTGCTATACTGCCAGACCCCGACTTGAAGAAGAAGAAAGTATGTCATTTTCGATATTAATTTAGGGATTTATCACATCTATACATATGCTTAGTAATTTTTCAATCGGTCCATTCCTTTTCTTTCTGTCAAACAAAGACTTGTGATAGTAGAGCGTGGTGGAAGGACTTACCTTTTCGTTGGATATTAAGGTTTAAAAAATAAGCTGCCTTACTTAAAATATGTTTAGTAACTAATGTTTTCTTCTCAGTATTTCTTGCCGGTTATTTGTCAATTCTTCTTGTTACTACTCTCGTTGCTTGTGAACCGATAGAATAGCGTCTTTGTCATTCACATACTATGCTAGTAACAGCCTAGTATGAATAAATCGGTTATTACGATCTTTTACCCCCAAGAATCCACCCTGGTGAATTCTGGGAAACCTATGTCCGAGAATTCTCCTGCAAGCTCCCTCCCGGAATTAATGATTTAGTTTTGTTTTATTTTCTCAGGCGAGACCTGAAGAAGTAGAAATGATTCGCCATCTCTTGGAGACGTTCTTGGATGAGAACATGGATGTGATCGTGTCAGAGATCGAAGAAGTTGAAGAGGAGGAATTACCGATACCAGACGTAAGTTATATATGCACTTTTTGGTAAATATCTGATACCGTGTATCAACATTGCGATACATATAAGATTATGGCGATAGCATAGATATATAGTTAAATATACTAGTCAATTTTCATACAAATGAGTTTGTAACTTTGAAGCCTTGGTTCTCCGCTAGGGATTGATCTAGCTGTGATCTGATGATGGCTATCTAAGGAGGAGATTCATACCGCTATTGCCGCTATACACACCTAGCTGATCTGTTCGGCATTCTAAGAGATGTTTGGCATTTTAAGGATCAGAGTTCTCAGTTTCAGGATTTCCGTGCATTTTTAATGCTTTTTCGCGGGTTTTTTAAAACATATCCTTACATCTCTTAGAATTGATCAGATCAGTTGGGTGTGTATAGCGATCTGGATCTTCTCCATTCACTTCCTGATAAGCTATCATTACATCACAGCTCGATCAATTCTTGGCGGACAACCACGGCTTCAAAGTCACCTCATTTTATCATTTAGTTTGTTGATGAAACTCTCCAAAACATTAAAAATTTTTCGCCCAAAAAATAAATTTCACGAATTTTTTTCCCCGCGTACCACATTAACAAAACCCGGCATCTTTCGAATATGATTTTCTTCAGCCATGCGTTAAGAAGATGTGCTGTTTTTTTTTGTAAGCATGCAGTCCTAGGTCTTCATTCAACACCCTTTTAACAGTGATTTTGCTTAGTCCCATCTGCAGAGCCAAAATTTTTTGCTTACGGACAGGATTTCGTTAGATTTGCGCTTTCACTGCTTTGATGACCGCTGGAGTCCGAACAGAATAAGGTTGACCGCTCCTCTGATTATCTTCTAATCTTGAATCTTCTCTGAATCGTTTGATGGTACGATAAATAAATCGCAGTGGAATTTTCAAACTTTTCAGCAGTGTGAAAATCTCAGTTGGCGCTAGACCGCAACGATGCAATGAAATTACTACGACTTTGTCTTCTTTGAGCGTCCCCTCCATTTTAGAAAATGAAGAAAATTCCAGAAACTATATGTTTTTATTTTCTTTAAATGTTCAAATTTCGAATACCCACAATATTTTTTTCGGCTTGCATTCTAAATTTGAAATTTTACCTAAGTAACAGAACTTATGGCCAGACTAGGTATTTATAGATGTTGTAGAAGTAATGGACTGCTAACCGACTCATAGTGATGGTGACAAAAATGATGATGATGATTAATTTTAATAATCTTCCAGATTGTGGTTGTATATGCTGTACCTGGAATTGGGCCTATCGTGGAAAGAAGCATTGTAAACGAGTTTGTCGATTATGCTCTGGACGCGTGTAAAGTGCAAGCCGACTTGTTCATGCCTAGGAATATTAGGCACTTCATGTGTCCACCTCTGGAGAAGTAAGTGGCTAAAACACAAGCTATAAATATGTATTAATTTGCAATACAGCGTGAAATTTTATAATTGTTCCCGCAGTGGAGTGGTTCCATTCATGATTACAAGCAACTTTTAATGTGGGACCAACTCTGGTATCGCGAGAAAAAATCTGCTATTTACCTACTCGACCTCAATGTATGGAACAGCAGTTTTTTTTTTTTTGCGACACCAGAGTTGGCCCCACGTTAAGGGGCGGTAATAGGAAAACATGGTTTGCGCGGGCCATATAAAGATTTTTTTGGTGGCTACAAGTTTACGTTTTCCATATAAAGATATAGAAAACGTAAACTTGTAGCCACCAAAAAAATTATACAATAAGCTAAAGAGTTTACCTAGTTGCTACAAACATTAAATTGCGTATAAACCTCACAGATGATTGTAAAAAAAATCAGAACATCATCAAAAGCGCTTGTCGCGGGCCATATTTTTTGGCGTAAATAATAGCGTAAACGTATTGAATTCTACATCTTTAGCACAATTAACTTTTTTTTCAAGAAAGATAATTGTGCTAAAGATAATGATGAAAAAACAACGAAAAATATAGAAAAAGTGCAGAAGTGAGGTTATTTTCCATACTCTTTACACGTAAAGAAAAAGACAGAGACAAATGATTTCGCGTAACGGAGCCTTAAAGGTTGCTTGTAATCATGAGTAGAACCACCCACTGCGGGAACCAAGTGATTAAAATTTCAGCGTGTATAATACTAGATCAAGACCCAGAATTGACGTCACTATCCAAAATCTACTGGAAATTTATGTCATAATAATCATCATCCATGACGCGTTTCTTGTAGCGTTAATCTTTTAGAATGCTGAGCAGATCAGTTCGGTGTGTATAGCGATCTGAATCTACTCCATTCACTCCCTGGATGGCCATCATCAGATTACAGCACGGTACATCTCTGGCAGAAAACCAATGTTTCAAAGTAACCTCGTTTGTATGAAAATAACACCTGTATCCCTAGACAAAGTTGATGTGTATATAAGCTTTGCCTACTCTGTTCAGGTTCGAGGAAGTGAAATACGATCTACCAGCTCCAAGAGCTAAAGAAGAAGCGGTGACCGGTGGTGTCATTACTGACTAAAAACAGATGTGTGTTTATGAAGATCGTCGCTTTATGATATCACAGACAATATAACTTATTAAACACCGCATTAAACAGCAAACTAAAATCTATGGAACAAACATTACGCTCAAAAAATGGCACCACACGAAAAGTACAACAGTGGATGGAGCAAAAAATGCTGGCATTTAATTATGCAGCACAAAGCGTCTGAGCACTGTTTGCTTATTAGCGACCATAATTTGTATACTCATAGATACTTTCTTTACTTAAACGAAAAAATATGATACGTTATTTCTGCATTTTTTACTGCCTTCTTTGCGTCTTTTACACCATTTGACTAGACAGGACGTCATTTCTAATAAACTTTTTCTTTCTCTCTTTTCTCTACAATACAAACTGCAATTATTGTAAAAAACGTTAACGTCAGTCACCGGGTGCGTGGCTGACCCGACTAAAGTTGAGCGGGTTGTACTTTTTCGGCCCCGTGCTGCCATTATTTAAGCAATATTTGTTTGCAATTGCACTTCCATAGATTTTAGTTCGCTGGCATTAAAAGAGTTTGTTCGAAGGAGCAAGAACTTCCATCGCCTTCTTTGAGATTACTTTCTCTCCTAGTACAGTAGCCCGTAGAACATTTAAATCACCAAAAAGGTTACCGTTTGCCGTTGTGATATAGTTATTTATTACGAAATTATAGATACTTTAACCCAAGTTTTACAGATCGCAACTCGCCGTAACCTATATTTGTATATCTCTAAAATTGATATTTTTTTTATTTTTCGAGGTTTACCACATAGTTTAGCTATTGTCGTGTTCTACAGCTTGGTTTGATTGCCACAGATAAAAGTAAGACTATAAAAACTAGCCATACACAAATTTAAGACCCGATGAAAATGGTTGGAATTTATCTGGTCTTAAATCTGTGTATGATCACTTTCCATAGTCTTATTATTATCTGTGTTAAACAAACAACGCTATAGAACACGACAATAGCTAAACCATGTGGTAAACCTTGAAAAATAAAAAAATATCATTTTTGGAGATATACAAATATAGGTTACGGTGGGTTGCGATCTGTAAAACTTGGGTTAAAGTATCTATAATTTCGTAATAAATAACTATATCACAACGGCAAACGGTAACCTTTTTAGTGATTTAAATGTTCTACGGGCTACTGTACTATCATGAGTACGGTTTAAAAATTCCACCGTATAGTATAGAGAGTATGTTATCTGTGGATAGCACTTTACAATGCGATTGATTTGACAATAGATAGTAATTTGCGCCAACTTCAGAGCGCTTGTGGTACAAAACGGACCCTTTCTCTCTCTTTGCCATACATTCTCGAGTGAAGTTACAACGGATCACTGTCTATTGTCAATTTAATCACATTGTACTTACGATTTCAGGATTGTAAAAATCGCAAAGTTTGCAGTTTAGATGAGGTGCGAGATTACAAAAGCCTGTTGGTTTCATTGACCTGGCCGAGTTCAACAAGCTTTTGGAGTCTCGCTTTTTCAAAAACTTACTCTAATAACTTGTTGATTTCGGCCAGGTACTTGGACGAAACGCTCTGGCTTTTGTAGTAAAATTTCACTACAAAAGCCAGAGCGTTTCGTCCAAGTACCTGGCCGAAATCAACAGGCTTTTGTAATCTCGCAGATGAGGTGATCGGTTCTCACTCCCACCCAAACGAATTTTTCATTTTATCACCAAGAGCAAGAAAGATTAAATTATTTACGCTACTTGCGTAATATAGCACATTAAAAAAAATCTTCACTCTATTTTGTAGTAGCAGTTTCTAACTATGTAGTATTATTTACCTTAATTAATAAATATTTAATCAAAATAATCATGGCTATTGTTTCTTTTATTTTAATCCAGAGTATTGTTTTAGTTTTATGGCAGCATTATTCTGATTTTCAGTCAGAAATGTTGACAAAACACCGCTCGTTATAGATCCAGTGAAAAAAATATAAAGTTTTTAGTTATCCATTAAGAGTTTTTGACAGTTCTGGTATGGACTGAATTATAAAAAATACGTACGCGAGCAGCTATACGTGGGAAGTAATATAATCTAAGTTAACAATGGATTTTCTAAATGAATGACAAAAATACTGAGTGGGCGACACTTTTATTATACCAAGTAGGTTACTATATAACGGATTAGAGCTAATATAATAAGGTTAGATTATGTTTAAAACTGCACTTTTCAAATAAAATAAATGCTTAAATTTTAATTTAATTTGTGTTGTAAAGTTGTCACTTAAATTGTGTTAAAATAAAAAAAAACTTGATAATTATTGTACTTATTTTTCTGTATAACGAGTAACTCGGATTTGTATTTTAATTTCTCATTTTCAATATTTGTAGTCGCCCTCAGTCTGTCGCCCACTTAGTATTTGAGTAAGCTGTTTTCAGTATTTTTGATACCTTGAATTAGAATTTATTTTCGCTCGGTTAAACACTATCTAAAACTACCTTTATTATATCGGTATAGTTGTTCTCTTACGAATACCTTTTTGCTTTGAATGTGTTAGGCGTGCACATACACATTGATTTAGTGTGTCTGCACGTATTAGGCACACTAGAATAATGTGTATGTGCACCTTCCTGATCACACTGCCTAAAAAGCAAATAGACTAAGAAGGCAAAATGACCAAAACGCAGAATGACTAACTTACAGAATGACTAAAACGCAAAATGTCTAAAATGCAGAATGACTAACTTGCAGAATAACTAGAACGCAAAATGTCTAAAATGCCTACTTTGCCTTTGCCTAGGCATTGTATACAATGCCTGCCAATGAGCCCCCCTCGAGCTCCCCTCGAGCCCCCTCGAGCTCCCTCGAGCCCCCTCGAACCCCGTATCTCGATTTCGAACAGACAAAGAATTTTATACTAGGTAGGACAATTTGCGACATGGACGTTTTGCAACTTAAACCTTTTTAATCCTTAGGCAAACTACTACTTAGACATTCTGCGTTTTAGACAATTTGCTTAGTAGACATTTTGCTCTTTAGACATGAACATTAGGCATTTTGCTTCGTAGACATTTTGAAATAAGGCAGCGGGATCAGGAAGGTATGTGCACGCCTAACAACCTTCATAGCAAAATAGTATTCGTGAGATAGAACCGTATACCTATAATAGTATACCCGAATAGTATACCTAGGGGTCTATTACGAAAAGTTTAATGCGATACACGCAGCTGCGTCCGTGCTTCGTTTTGATTGTTTCCTATTACAAATCACTTTAGTATGCGATATTGCGAAGTGACTGCGTGAGTTTGACAGTTTCTCTCTTACGTATCCGACATCTTTCGTTTAGTAGTCTATAGACTACGACCACTGACATGAAAAAAATTATATATGCAGGTCAATGGCTACAACCAACGAACTGCGGACGACCATCGTGGCCAAGTGACTGCGTTACGCAATAAGGGCTAACGCGTATTAATTCGCCGCTAAAGGCGCTGTGTTGCGTGAGGTCTTCGAAACGTCAAATGTCATACTTTGTGTGCGAGCTACGCGCGTTTATTTCTAAAATAAATAAAATGTGGTTATTTTGTAATACGAGATTCAAAAAGACAAATATGAATTCTGAGTCAATGAGCGGCAGTGCTTTAAAAGCGTAGCTAAGAAAAAGAGGTTTATCTGAACAAAACGGGACTGCACAACATTGAGGCATGCTGGATATTTTTAATAAATTGGTATTATTTTAGATTTATTTAGTTTCACACCCGTAGGGCCGTAGGGGCCGTAGTAAACAGACTTTTACACGACCTCTCGCGACTGTGGCGCCAACTGGTGAGCTAAAAAATGATAGCCCTCATTGCGTACGTTATTTTCGTAATAGGCCCCCTGGCTGTGATAACATAGAAAGGAACCTGAGGTTAGGATATTATTCAGCTTAGAATAAAAACATTGTAAACTTTACATCCGTTTTATTTATTATATGGAATAGTAAATTAAACCCCCATTGTTATCGTCCTATCACCGAAACACATTGGCTGCCAACAGGCTATCCCCGTCTCTCTTCAAGCCGCCATTTTATTTCAACTCCATTTTAAATATAATTCTACCTTAAAACCTTTTTTATGTCCTCATGTGGTAATTCATTTATGTTTCATTTGAAACTCTATTTCTAAAGCTTAGAAAGAACATTAAAATATTTATTACTTAATTAAAACAGCTATTTTGTTGGATTCTATAACTTTAAGCTAAAGTTAAAATATAAAAGAACCTTAAAGCCTTTTTTACTCCACTTCAATAATATTCATTAAACTTATTTAAACTGTTTCATCTAAATCGGTTTAGTCTGGCCGAATCGAGACGGGGACTATCAATCTTTGAGCATTTTTTATACCGGCACTTACTGTACACTTCCAATTTTTTTTACAGAAAACCATTACCTAGACAATAATGTTGGCATCTAAGCAAAATAAAAAAAAAATTGTTTAAAGCATATTTCCATAGATATTGAACGTAACTCGATCTGAAAATCTTCCTGTATTTACATTTAGGGAGGGCGGCGCTCTGTCACCCTAAGGCCGCCTTCGCACCGAGAAGTGTCTATATTAGTGCCTATAGAGCACTGACCTGTATATATTTACACTGGACAAGCTTATGTCAAACTGTTTTGTGCCTATTTGATTTCCGCCATTTTGGCGCTGTAGGACGTAGCGTGAGCATAGCGTGCGGGACATGGTACTAAAGTTTGAAGTCTGGAAAGACCATCACGGCAACTATTTTCATATTGTACGTCAAAATTAGTTCTTTAGACGCACGCCAGTGGCGTTTCATATAGGCACAAAAACTTAGCTGTCAAATCATACAGACAGCCAGTCCAGTTAAATAAAAAAAATGTTTTTCATGTCAGTGACCTAGAGCCTACATAATATGTAACCAATTAAAACGAACGTTCACGAATGTTTGCAACCGGCTGCACTGCGCGCTAAGTGCCTCGTTACATCCAGGCGACTACCTAGAATGTATCGTAGGCGCAAGACTTGCAACCAAAGACTATGAGACCAAGGTGACTATCCTAGCGACTCACCTTCCAGTGTGGTCACCGTGTATCCTAGCAAGTAACCTGGATATATCTAGGCACCAATTTAGGCACCTGTCGGTGCATTCGCAACCTAAGTCCCTGTCCAGAGTTACGCGCGAATTAAACGCGTATCATTACACGATGTTGGCTTAGGACCAGCGCGTAAATTAGCGGTAAATTCGCCTTTTCTGGACAAGTTCAGGCCGAAATTGCTTACGCTAAATGTAGTAAACTACGCGCGCTCGGCTTATTACCCGACTGCAAGAGGGTTATGTTTTTCGCGCGTATCTTGTATGTTTGTATGTAATATTCTTTATTACCTCATATATTTTAAACGGCTGAACGGATTTCCATGATTAACATATCGTTAGATTTGTCTTGCCAGCCCAAGTGTTTTTAAGAAAGTGGCGTTATAAAAAAACCAACATGGCGGCTGCACGGTGCTATTATACGTAGTGGAAAAAATTTTTTTTTTAGATTACTGCAATATGGGTGTCAAATTAAAGGTCTCATTAAAAGGATTTCAAAAAGGTATATCTTGATTGTAATAAATAATAACTTAAAAGAAATAAATAAAAAAATAAATTTAAAAAAATTAAAAACCCTCCTGCATAAAAAGACAAGTCAACTGAAAAGATGGAAACAAGATTAAATATTAAAGGCAACATTATAACATGCAGTCGGAGGCATATAACTCAAATCATTCATAATGTCTCTTTATTTGGAATCTATACCTTCACACAACGCTCCATAATGTCAAGTTCGGGTATACTTTAGAAATATATAACGCCGTGTGTAAAATCTTTAATTTTAAAATATACCCGACCGACCCCAACATTTTTTTGGGGTAGGTATACTTTCATGTAGAACATTCTATTTAGCTATACTGTAATGTATACCCGTTTCAGTGTTTCTCCACTTTTTATTACAATAAAGATGACTAAAACTAAAATAATAAATTATAGGTTTGTTTTAGATATTAGTATGGATGTTTGGGGACAAGAAAACTGGAAGGGCAACAAAAATATTGCGTCAGCATGCAGGCAAAAAGGAAAGAACGATTGAAATATTAGGGGTTAAGGTAAGAAATTGCCGATTTGTATGATGAATTTTAAAGAATTTTCTATTTTCCATACTAACATGTCTTACTTTATTTTACAACCATGAACGCTAATGTTTTAAAACTACCATTGTTTAAACACTCAGCTAACTAATGTCACATGTATTAAGAGAAAAAAAAGTATTGGCCAAGTTACAACGAATTAAGTGGTCATTTCTTCTAACGAAAAAATGAGTTACTTTTGAGATACTTTTTTTAACGTTCAGGGAAAAATCTGAAATATTATTATTACTGATAGTGGGCCATTATGATCATAATTCGTAACAAGTAACCAAAGCATATAACATCATAGAACATATGAAAACCTCTGTGTGTAAGAAAAAATCGGCAATTTCATACTTTAACCTCTATTAGTAACGTGACAAAAGAGTACCGAATGATTGTTTCGTTGCGGTCGGGTATGGTATGTTTTAAAATACTACAAGGCAAAACCTAAATCTGAAAGTAGGTATACCCGATGTCAACACCCGCCAGTGTCGTCACAAATGTTAGGTAAAGGTATACCTACTTTAATGAAATGATTTTCGTTTTCTGTATTTGAAAATATACTCGACGGCAACACGGTCTCTGACGTCATGAGCGTTGTGTGGAGTTATAGATTCCAAATAAGCGTGCGCGCGACCAACTGCGCAAAAACCGTCCAAAGCATTTTGTTTGCAAAGTGGCAAAGCGCCAACCACCCCGATTGTACAGTCAGTGTCATTTTAATTAAGAAACCCCAAACTTTAGGAAAATAAAAAATAAACAACCAACCGAAGTATTAATTTTCGAAGAGTATAGATAGTTAGGTATTACAATATCGTTTTAAGTGATTTTCAAAAATTAAAACGCTGATTGGGAGTTCGTTATCATTACTTTAGATATTCCTTAATATTATAGCTGTTTTCATGTTTTAATTTATGAAACTGACTAAACGTGTAAAAAGCATTTTCTACTGTTTTTTAGACTAGACTGTATCTGGGGGTCTATTACCTACGAAAAGTTTAACGCGATACCTACACGCAGCTGCGTCCGTGCTTCGTTTTGATTGTTTCTTATTACAAATCACTTTCGTATGCGATATTTCGAAGTGATTGCGTGAGTTTGATCCGACATCGTTATCGTTCGTTCAGTACCTAGACTATGGGCTACGATAGCCAAATTCAAAATGTTTGTTGTTTGTTCAAAACTGCGGACGATTATCGTGGGCAAGTGACTGCGTAACGCAATTGCGTACGTTATTTTTGTAATAGGCCCCCCAGATTTTTCAAAAAGCTATATTTCTATTAAAACTTTTTAATAGTGTGTCATGGTTTTTAAATCGAATTACGTTCAATACCTATAACCCACACCAAACCCCTACAAAACGGCGAAAAAAAATTAAAACATTTTTTCCGCATTAATATATTTTGGATTTAACTTTGGGTAACTAAATTCTATATACACAATTATATAAATAACAGCACAGACATTTTACTTGTTTATCTCAAAACAATACTTAATTGTATAATGCACTCAACGAAAATTCTTTACAAGCTCAATAAAATAATAAGACCAAGTTGTTTTTTTCTTTTGTTCAAAATTTACATATAATTATATACTTACAAGCAAAAATAATCATAATTCACAAGTCGTCCATCTGACTTTAAACAGACAGCGTTTTTTACACTAAGGACTGGGTCACTATACAATCACTTATTCTGACTTATTTTTTCTAATATCTCTCAAAATATAAATGGAAAAATATAATGAGCACTGTCCATGATTATTTAGAAACAACAGTTCAGAATAAGATCTATGGAAAGGTATTTTTAAATACACTGGAAGAGATCGGTACGGATCGAAAAAGTTGGACCTAACCTTCTTTTAATATCACTATCTTATATATTAGTGATAACATACAAGACTTTATGGAAAAAACTTCAACATTGCCTACAATCCTTTCATTCTCCAATTCTTCGAATATACAAATAACATAAGACACACTGTCTATACAACGCCAGAGTCCAATTTTAACGTTTGAACAATTCTTTTATTAAAGATACACTCAATAGATGGCATCAGCTTCAGAATTATATACCTCATTCCGTAACTGACTCATCTTAAAAATTTCCATAGCCCTATCTTTTTTTGTCACGTAGAAACATTGTTCATAGAAAACTACTACAGTCCATGAGAACGTTCGTGGCACGCAAAGGGTTGCGCATGCCATTGAAATGAGTCCGAGCCCGCCCATAAGGCCTATAAGTGCAAGGGAGCGCGCAATAGCTACTCCGTTCGCACATTATACAACCTCGCGTGCCACGAACGTTTTCATGGACGTCTTTGGCATCAGCCAACCAGTTGTCATGAGTTCCTGACGCCATATTATGACCTATTATTTCCAGGCAGTTATTTTCTCTTTTTTTTGCTATACAGCGAGAAAGGAATGTCACTACAGCAAGTTTTGAACCTGGCAGGTTCTAAGAGCTTGTAATACGTAAATACGCTTGTAAGCTTGTAATCGCGACTGGTCAGTAAAATGAGTTAAAGCTATGGAAAATGCTGAGTCGACTGTACAACCTAGTGCAACCCTAACCGAAACATTTGCACCAACTTCCTTACTAATGCCATCTAGTGTTTAGTCAAACCACTTTAGTAAGTGCCCGTTCACATAGCGATCCGCTTTACAAGTCGGTTTATCGAATACGTTTTTATTCGGTGATGGCGTATGTAGTTGTATGAGCATGTTCACACACAACACAGTATATCGGAACCAGAAAAAATACCGACCCCTTTTACAAGTCCGTTTTATTGGATACGATATGTAGTTGTATGAGAGTGTTTACACACAATACATTATTCCGGATCCAGTAAACAAATCCGATGCGATTTTGTTACTCTATCCAGTCGACGGATCCGTTAAAACGGTCCTGTAAATGCGGTGTAAACATTACGTCCAGTAAAGACGTATCCGTTAAAAACGGTCCTGTAAAATCGGATCGCTCTGTCAACGCTCGTTAACGCCAAGAATTGTTCTGTTCATTCATAATTATGTTCATCCATAACAAAATCTTCTTCATGTATGAAGTACCTAACAAGTTTGGCAATCACACATCCAACTTTTTCATTGCTCCGTAACACTATGACAGCATCCCGAAATAAGACCGAAAGCATTTCTGCCTTAGACTTAACATTAAGAAAAAATGCTAACACTTAAAATAACAATGTCGTATAAACTTAGGCATTACTTAACAAGTAAATCTTATACCTGATATTGGGATATTAGAAAGAAGACCTTTATTTCAATTTTGGTAGATGAGATCTAAATAAATACATAAAGATATATACTACTATAGCTCACGCCGAAAATAAAATGGCAGAAGTAGAAATGGCAGTCAGCATTTAGACTAAGCACCTAAGTATTTCTAAAGATGTCCTTTAGTAGGACACAGATTGCAGAAAGACTTTTAACATTGATATATTTCAAGACACAATAGTCCTCATCTTCCAAAATTAATTGTTTATGTTTAGGCAACAAATAAATTATACCATAACCTACACTACAAAATATTCCCATGATAAATTAAAGGAAGAATTACGCGATTTCAATGGCATCACCTAAGACCCGCCACATACAGACGGAATCTGATTCGGAATATCGATAAGTATGAAAATTCCGAACGGAAAAATACCACATTGTATGTGGTAGGACCATAGATTTGTATAGATTAGCTGCGTTCGGAATGAAAATTGTAATTCCGAATCATAATCACGTCTGTATGTATCCAGTCTTAGTTGTATAATACCTATCTTAAACTAAAGGAATCGGAATTTGAAAAGGTCCAAACCATTTCATTATAAGTAACTTCTTTCTCTACCATATTCCATTAAAACACTAACACGCTCCATCCAAAAATTTGGGACATTTATATTCATTTTCAGCAGACGCATTTTTATCAATTGCGACTTATTCCAAATAAATATACCAAATAGCAGTCATTTGATTGCTTTAAAATATAATTTTGTTGGAAAAAATTGGAGAAGCCAACCGTACTATTTGCTAATTTCATTATTTTCCTTTCATTAACCGATATTTTATTCCATCGTAATGAGTTACTTGTAAGAGACGACTTCTAAGGTATAAAAGATGGCAAAAATGTTAACAATAATAAAACTACAACATGCACCGAACTTTTTATGTCTTAGAAGTACCGTCTCTTTAATTTCTAATTCACGACTTCGTTGTATAAATTAAGTAATTATAAAAGGCGCACAAATCCTAATGTATGTATTAAATCAAAATGTTTTTCTATAGAATTCGGAGATCTTTTTCTCAATCATTCAATTTGAGTAATGAATAATAAATAACAATGTAAGAATTATCCTAATTGTCCTATTTTAACCAATAACATTTCACAAGTTACATTTGATGATAGTTTTTTCTTAGATCTAAAGACCAAAAAATTGCGTAAAAAAGATGTTCATAATGCCACATGCCATTAAATATCTTTTCTAGATGTGTTTCCATAGTTGGAATCATTAAAAGATAACAATTACGATATTAAAATTAATTTCAATTCGCAAGAAAATTCCGCAGTAAATATTCTTCGGTAAATTTGAAATTTTCAATATTTAAAAGTAACCAACCAAACTCTTGAGCAAGCAATAAAAAATTTTGTTTCGCATCCTTTAAATTGTGTGCATCGTTTAAGCGCGATAAAAATATTTTAAATGTACAAAATACGTCACACATTTCGTTGACAACCTTACAAAAGTATACTACTCCTACTTATTTAACAGCGAAATTATGAGGATCAATCGGTCTTTTTAAACATTTCAGTTCATGACGTCATCATTATGTGTTGAAGTGGTATTTTTCTCTCCTGTTTTCTTCTGTAGATCTGTAGTTCTATTCTATACTGTAGAAGTTGTTTCATGGCCATTTTTGACGTTCGGTGTTAGACTTTAAGAACAGTTATTTTTAAGGGTTTCAACACACCTACAAATTTCAATCGCAGATTATACGGGACAAAAATTTGAAACTACACTCCTAGCCTCTATCAAACCGCGCACTCCACATTTCTATATTTTTTATTAATTATTATTTTTTCATTAAATAATTTACTAATAACCGTTTCTTTAACAATTTTAATGGAAATTTGTTAATATATTACATGGGTGCCTATATTATCGAATAGATTATAGGTTACTCTTTGACTAGTACTTTATTAGCTATCTGTATTAGTTGAGCTTTCACATCTAACCGTATTTATATGAGATGTTTAGCTATATAAATGTTTTTAAATGAATTCAGATTTGGCTTGAAATCTGTCTCCTGACATGTAAAATTTTGTTATATCGAATATATGGAAACATAATTTTTATTCACTGAAAAAAAACTACTTTTTTGTTCCTCTCCTTTAGTACTGTTCATTTTCACAAATGTTCGAACGATGCAAAAAAAAATCTTAGGCAGATGTGTGTATTTCTATAAGTATTAATAAAAGATATTCCTTTGCGCGGGTGACTGAACACTTTTAAAACAATTGCATCGCTCGATAAATGTCATTTTTTCAAAGAATGGTGGGTAGACAATATTAAAAATATTAAATTTGATTCACGCACGATTTTTGATATGAAATTATAACGTTTCTAAAATATAGTTATGAAGTTTTTAGTGCTTTCGCCAAAAACGGGTCATTATGAATCGCTATCTATTCTAAACGAAATTACAATTTAAACTGCTTATGTATCAAACCAAAGAGTTTACCTTCATTTTCATGCTAATCAGAAAAAACATTTAGGATACAACAAGCAGAAAGTGACGCAAATATCATTTTGACTCGATATATACGCAGTGCGTTTAGTATTACATAACTGGTGTTTTTATTAAATCGGTTTCATAACTATTGTACATTTATTACTATGCAATAACAGAGTTTTTGAACTTTTTACCGTATTCCGATAACCGTTGAGCTGTAATATAGGTACAAAAATTATCTGGAATTACAATTTACTTACTTTTAACAATTAGTAACAGAACTATCTTAATTGTCTAGCGCTTTGGGAAGATTGTGACTCTATGCGATATAAGATAACCTATAAACGACCTTTAGAGAAAGCTATACATCGCACAATGTCACTTCGAAGGAAGCAAAAATACAACGAGCCCCGTAAAAGCTTATTGAAAAAAGTCTCCTAATATTTATTTGCCGTTGTGATTCTTATAGATAAATCCTCTATTGGTGTCAACGTTTCTTGCCGCCATTTTGGAAATGTCAGCGTGAAAAAAGTTTGAATGTCGAAAGAGTTTTTATTTGCGAGTACGGAAGCATACTAATTGGTTTTATGTTATCGGGGGCGCTGTAATCAATTTTTTTTATCATAAAAGCGGTCGGCATCAGGCTATGGCAAGCAAACGTGCGGCTCTTGTTAATAATTCAAGTATGTAGCGCCATATATTGCGTAGTGCGGTAGAACGGGAGAATAGAAATCGCCATAAAAAGAACACGGTAGCCACTTGAGTCAAGATGTGAACTATGTGTAATCTGAAAAAAAACGTTTATTTTATTATAATTTTTTTAATAGTAAATAAAATACAATAAAAATTGTGAGGTTCAAAAGACGAAGTCAGAAAAATATATTGAAGAAAATCGATTTTAAATAGATTTTGAAAGAAGAAAGAAAAATAAGAGCAGTCGGTACTTTACTATCCATGAAAATACGCCTGACTGCACAACGTGTCACAAAAAAACCCCTATAGTCCATGAGAACGTTTGTGGCACGCGGGGTCGTAAAACGCATCAGTGACGTCAGTTGCGCGTGCCATTGAAATGAGTAAGTGCAAGGCAGTGCGCAATATAGCTACTCCGTTCGCACATTTTACGACCCGCGTGCCACGAACGTTCTCCTGGAATATAATGCCAAATATGTACCCCCTTACTAATAAAGATTGAATAGCAGATGTTTAGTTACACAATGGTTACTCTCTATCAAACTATTTGAATTTGACATTAAAAAGAAAGTGACAAAACACTGTGTAACTATGCAGCTGCTATACAATCTTTATTAGTAAGGGGGTAAGTAGATAAGGACCATCAAACTGAACAACATTTATTATGGGACCAACGCTGAAATCGCAAAAAACATCTGTTTCATACCTTTTGATATTTTCGTGTTAATTTTTGTATGTAACAGCTGTTTTCAGAGTTGGTCCCATAGTAACATTTGTTCAGTTTGATGATCCCTATCTACCATACTCGGCATTACAGTTTGTTTTGTAACACGTTGTATTAAATTGTAGCCATAAATATTTTGGTATATACCGTAAAATAAACTCTAAATCTAGGCGAATAGAACGTTACTTGGCCATAGTCCCCCAATCTAAGTTTCCCTTGGGGTACTACGAGCAAATATTTGTGCCCGTGGAACTCCTTGGATAACAATGGCCTTATTAAATACATTTTTATTGTACGTGGTACCCCAACATTTCAATCTGACATAAACAAGATTAGGGGTACCACGGGCCATATAATTTTCCCATGGCACTCTTTGTCCCCCTTGGGTGTTCCATATTTGTTCGTACCCCAAGGGGAACTTAGACTGGGGAAACGGGCAAGTAACGGAATAGAACCACAGAATAGATAATAGTACTAGCACACAGAAGTTGCACTCCGCAAAATCGTTTAAATGAATTGCAACTCTTGCTCCGACCCAATAAAGTGCAGTTCAGAGCCTGTAGCCAACGTCACATTTACAAATTTTCGCTATCGCTTCGCTCCAAAAGATGTATGGATCTGACGTTTTAAAATTCGATAGTTATCGAAACCTTATGTCAATCCCATGCATGGTTCGAAAGCAAAGCGATAACGAATATTTCCAAATGTTACTTTGGCCAGGGGGTCAAGTCGCACAGCGCTTTCCTCGCTCCAAAACATGCACTTAATAATTGCCTCTCTTTCTATCGCGTAGGTCTTGTCTTTTCTGACGTGTGAAATTTGTCCTATCAGAGGACGCCGAGCGCTTCACACTCGCGCGCGGAGTGACAGAGCCCTGCTTGTACCCCAAGGGGAACTTAGACTGGGGGAACGAGTAAGTAACGGAACAGAACTCACCTTCGCATCAACGACCTAGATTTCGGCAGCGTCTCCGGACTCTCTTTGAACAGGAACCGCCTTATACCCAACACGTACGACTCGATATACGCGTCCCAGTCGATATTTCTGACGTTGAAGTCGAACGTTCTCCGGTCCTCCTGCGAGAGGGACCCGCAGAGGGCTTGCACGTTGTCGTCCGCAAACGACCACTGACGCGTGGTGAAGTATTCCAGGCAGGCTGCCGCCTGTTCCAATTTGTTTTGGACACGGATCATCCTGTAAAGTGTACTTAGGTTAAAGCTGTAGACGCGCATCACGTTCCATTTTTAAATCTTCAATACAAATTATCAAAACAACTCTGTGCGAGCCGTAATGAGGGCGAACTTTGAAAATTCCTATTAATGATTAAATAGATAAAAGTATATACATAACACGCAATACATTAGACAAATATCTCATTATTCCTAAGAAAAATATAAAATGACTTTAGATTCTGTAAATACCAGTAAAAACGCATGTCAAAGTGTACCAATTTGAGCATTTTTTAATTTTTGTTTCTCTGTGATTAAAATCATTTTTTTTTAATATCCTCTCTATAGAGAACTCCTTGACAATACAAACAATAAATGAAAAAATAAATATGAGTCGTATTCTTATTTGTTACAGCTGAAACGTTTGTGAAAAATACCTCTGACAAGCAAATTTGAAATTCCACTTGAACAGATTATCTTCGTTTTAAAAATGATAATTTATTATGTTTTTTCCATATACGGCACTAATTTAAGAATTTTGCTTCCTAAAACTAAAGTTTACATCAATAGTAATGCTTTCGTTCTTTAGATAAGGGGCCATCCATAAATGACGTCACACGAATTTCATGATTTTTGACCCCCTCCCCCGTCCTTGTCACAGCTGGTCTCATTTGTGAGGAGCCCCCCTCCCTAGTGTGACGTCACATATTTTACAATTTTACATCTAGAAATAATGATTTAATTAAAACAGCAGTTTAAAAATTGGTTTTATTTCAATTTAAATGATTTTGAAATGTGACGTCACAAAATTTAGGACCCCTCCCACCCCCTTGTCACACAATGTCACACTTCGTCGACCCCCTCCCTCCCCCTTGACGTGTGACGTAATTTATGGATGGCCCCTAACTTCATTGGAAAAACGCTAATTTCATTAAAATGCCGATATACAGCCTTAATTCTTAGTTTAGAGAGATTATTACAAAAATTAATCACGATAGTCGGACTATGTTCGTTGATCGATTTACTTGATTTTGAACCTGTGAACCCTTACAATGTGCTGTAATGGGCCGGGCAGAAATTGAAATGATGAATTTTAATTTCTGTGACGGGTGTGGGTGTTACTATATATAATAAGTATATATTTAAAAAGTATATAAGTAGTATATCAGTTATCTAGCACCCATATTACAAGCTTTGCTTAGTTTGAGGCTAGATGGCGCTGTGTGAAATTGTCCAAGCATTTATTTATTTATTTATATTATTTATAATTAAAAAGGTAATACAGGGTTATTTGTAAAACACCAACAACCTCGCAGGAGTAGATTACTAACATCATAAACAATTGTTCCACGACGAAAAAACATACAAAAAAAATCATACAAAGCTCGTTCAGATGTTCGGGACATTTTGAATGGATAGTATTTTTTTGTCTGTTTTTGGAAAAGTCCTAGAACAAGTTGTTGTTTGCCTACTTACATATAGGTTTAGTTCCCTTGGTGCGCGATACTAAATCCATGAGCACTGCAGGCGCGCGATGTTGTAGGAGAGACAGCGCTCTATGTTTAAGGCAGTTGCTGACAGATTATAGGAACTACTTACATACGTTTAGTTCCCGTAGCGCGCGATACTAGATTCATGAGTACTGCAGGCGCGCGATGTTGTACGAGAGACAGCGCGTTGTGCTTGAGGTGGTTGCTGAGCTAAACTAGACTAAGAGGATATAATAGGGACTACTTACATAGGTTTAGTTCCCGTAGAACGCGATACTAGATTCATGAGTACTGCAGGTGCGCGATGTTATACGAGAGAGAACGCTCTATGTTTGAGGCAGTTGCTGAGAGATTTTAGGGACTACTTACATAGGTTTAGCTCCCGTAGCGCGCGATACTAGATCCATGAGTGCTGGAGGCGCGCGATGTTGTACGAGAGACAGCGTTCTATGTTTGAGGCAGTTGCTGAGAGATTATAGGGTCTACTTACATAGGTTTAGTTCCCGTAGCGCGCGATATTAGATCCACGAGTACTGCAGGCGCGCGATGTTGTATCTACTAGAGACAGCGCGTTGTGTTTGAAGCGGTTGCTAAGTTAAACTAGACTAAGAGGATATAGTGACTACTTACATAGGTTTAGTTCCCGTTACACGTGATACTAGATCCATGAGTACTGCAGGCGCGCGATGTTGTACGAGAGACAGCGCGTTGTCCTTGAGGCGGTTGCTGAGCTTAACTACACGAAGAGGTTATAGAGACTACTTATATAGGTTTAGTTCCCGTAGCGGGAGATACTAAATCCATGAGTACTGCAGGCGCGCGATGCCGATGTAAACGAAAGACAGCGCTCTGTTTGAGGCAGTTGCTGAGAGATTATAGGGACTACTTACATAGGTTTAGTTCCCGTAGCGCGCGATACTAGATCCATGAGTACTGCAGGCGCACGATGTTGTATGAGAGACAGCGCTCTATGTTTGAGGCAGTTGCTGAGAGATTATAGGGACTACTTACATAGGTTTAGTTCCCGTAGCGCGCGATACTAGATCCATGAGTACTGCAGGCGCGCGATGCCGATGTAAACGAAAGACAGCGCTCTGTTTGAGGCAGTTGCTGAGAGATTATAGGGACTACTTATATAGGTTTAGTTCCCGTAGCGGGAGATACTAAATCCATGAGTACTGCAGGCGCGCGATGCCGATGTAAACGAAAGACAGCGCTCTGTTTGAGGCAGTTGCTGAGAGATTATAGGGACTACTTACATAGGTTTAGTTCCCGTAGCGCGCGATACTAGATCCATGAGATCCATGAGTACTGCAGGCGCACGATGTTGTATGAGAGACAGCGCTCTGTTTGAGGCAGTTGCTGAGAGATTATAGGGACTACTTACATAGGTTTAGTTCCCGTAGCGCGCGATACTAGATCCATGAGTACTGCAGGCGCACGATGTTGTATGAGAGACAGCGCTCTATGTTTGAGACAGTTGCTGAGAGATTATAGGGACTACTTACATAGGTTTAGTTCCCGTAGCGGGAAATACTAAATCCATGCGTACTGCAGGCGCGCGATGTGTACGAAAGACAGCGCTCTGTTTGAGGCAGTTGCTAAGAGATTATAGGGACTACTTACATGGGTTTAGTTCCCGTAGCGAGCGATACTAGAGCCATAAGTACGGCAGGCGCGCGATGTTGTATAAGAGAGCGCTCTATGTTTGAGGCAGTTGCTGAGAGTTTATAGGGACTACTTACATAGGTTTAGTTCCCGTAGCGGGTAATACTAAATCCATGCGTACTGCAGGTGCGCGATGTGTACGAAAGACAGCGCTCTGTTTGAGGCAGTTGCTGAGAGATTATAGGGACTACTTACATGGGTTTAGTTCCCGTAGCGAGCGATACTAGAGCCATAAGTACGGTAGGCGCGCCATGTTGTATAAGAGAGCGCTCTATGTTTGAGGCAGTTGCTGAGAGTTTATAAGGACTTCTTACATAGGTTTAGTTCCCGTAGCGCGCGTCACTAGATCCATGAGTACTGCAGGCGCACGATGTTGTATGAGAGACAGCGCTCTATGTTTGAGGCAGTTGCTGAGAGATTATAGGGACTACTTACATAGGTTTAGTTCCCGTAGCGCGCGATACTAGATCCATGAGTACTGCGGGCGCGCGATGTTGTACGAGAGACAGCGCATTGTCCTTGAGGAGGTTGCTGAGCTTAACTAGACTGAGGTTATAGAGACTACTTACATAGGTTTAGTTCCCGTAGCGTGCGATACTAGATCCATAAGTACTGCAGGCGCGCGATGTTGTATGAGAGACAACGCTTTATGTTTGAGGCAGTTGCTGAGAGTTTATAGGGTCTACTTACATAGGTTTAGTTCCCGTAGCGCGCGATACTAGATCCATGAGTACTGCAGGCGCACGTTGTTGTATGAGAGACAGCGCTCTATGTTTGAGGCAGTTGCTGAGAGATTATAGGGACTACTTACATAGGTTTAGTTCCCGTAGCATGCGATACTAGATCCATGAGTACTGCGGGCGCGCGATGTTGTACGAGAGACAGCGCATTGTCCTTGAGGCGGTTGCTGAGCTTAACTAGACTGAGGTTATAGAGACTACTTACATAGGTTTAGTTCCCGTAGCGGGAAATACTAAATCCATGCGTACTGCAGGCGCGCGATTTGTACGAAAGACAGCGCTCTGTTTGAGGCAGTTGCTGAGAGATTATAGGGACTACTTACATGGGTTTAGTTCCTGTAGCGAGCAATACTAGAGCCATAAGTACGGCAGGCGCGCGATGTTGTATAAGAGAGCGCTCTATGTTTGAGGCAGTTGCTGAGAGTTTATAGGGACTACTTACATAGGTTTAGTTCCCGTAGCGGGAAATACTAAATCCATGCGTACTGCAGGCGCGCGATGTGTACGAAAGACAGCGCTCTGTTTGAGGCAGTTGCTGAGAGATTATAGGGACTACTTACATGGGTTTAGTTCCCGTAGCGAGCGATACTAGAGCCATAAGTACGGTAGGCGCGCCATGTTGTATAAGAGAGCGCTCTATGTTTGAGGCAGTTGCTGAGAGTTTATAAGGACTACTTACATAGGTTTAGTTCCCGTAGCGCGCGTCACTAGATCCATGAGTACTGCAGGCGCACGATGTTGTATAAGAGACAGCGCTCTATATTTGAGGCAGTTGCTGAGAGATTATAGGGACTACTTACATAGGTTTAGTTCCCGTAGCGCGCGATACTAGATCCATGAGTACTGCGGGCGCGCGATGTTGTACGAGAGACAGCGCATTGTCCTTGAGGCGGTTGCTGAGCTTGACTAGACTGAGGTTATAGAGACTACTTACATAGGTTTAGTTCCCGTAGCGGGAAATACTAAATCCATGCGTACTGCAGGCGCGCGATGTGTACGAAAGACAGCGCTCTGTTTGAGGCAGTTGCTGAGAGATTATAGGGACTACTTACATGGATTTAGTTCCCGTAGCGAGCGATACTTGAGCCATAAGTACGGCAGGCGCGCGATGTTGTATAAGAGAGCGCTCTTTGTTTGAGGCAGTTGCAGAGAATTTATAGGGACTACTTACATAGGTTTAGTTCCCGTAGCGCGCGTCACTAGATCCATGAGTACTGCAGGCGCACGATGTTGTATGAGAGACAGCGCTCTATGTTTGAGGCAGTTGCTGAGAGATTATAGGGACTACTTACATAGGTTTAGTTCCCGTAGCGCGCGATACTAGATCCATGAGTACTGCGGGCGCGCGATGTTGTACGAGAGACAGTGCGTTGTGCTTGAGGCGGTTGCTGGTGATATCTCCGCCAGGGTACCAAAGAACTTCACCTGGGGGCAAAACTTCTTATAATATACTATACTATAAACTTGAGCAGTAGCTCAAAAGGAAATTAGACACCAATATAGTTTTCCATACAAAAGAACAACTATTCTACGTATTGTAGATTAAAGACACTTAAATGGCCTCTACATGTTGGATCCATATCCCTACGTTTACCCCGTGAATACGAAACCATATATAATAATAGTGTATGTAAGATAATAATTTATTAGAAAAACATAAAACACGTAGGTTCAAGGGCCTCGCCAGCCCATGGCCCAGGGGGAGCAAGTTAATATTAAAGAGAATGAGAAAAATATGAATTGTAGGTACAGTCAAGAGCACCTAGTGAATTTATTGAAGTTTTGAGATGAGGCAGTATTTATCGGAAAAGCAAGTCAATTGCACGGCCTTAAGACTTTGGTTATTTTGAGGTTGGTTAACCTTATTTTTAACCTATATAATATATATTTTCGTAGCCATCGGTTGACTATCTGTTGGTCATTGGAGCCATCAGTTAGCCGTCAAATTTGTTTCGCTATAACATGAGTCTCGCCCATTCCCACTTTCAGTTGAGCAATCTTTCGAGCAATATCACTTATTCCTGTTTCTAATTCGATTTAGCCCTCTCCATTCCCCGCTAGGTGACTTAGAGTCTTCTTAGCTAGAAGAATTCATAAAATCCCAAGTCTACTTTACATTGTGAACGAACACTTTCGAAAAGTAATAAGTACTTACTGAACGGATGTTTCCGCATATATTTGAAGCTAGTCTTGACGAATCGCTGCCAGGTGATGGGGTTTTGTTGGCCGGTGCAGCAGTTGTATACTACGACTCCTTCCCCTCTGTAGAGGAAGCAATTGAAAAAATTAACAATAAATTAGAGTTATTTGGACACGAAAACTAACAAATAAATATAGATAGTCTATTCGCGGTGAGCTGATAAAAAGTAAAAAATCAGGGAGGGGTGCGGATTATACCCTGATGATTATGGTAGTGATAGTTATGGCGGTAATGATGTTGATGGTATTAATAAGGATGATTATGATGTTGATGATGATGATGATGATGCCCTTACCTTTTAAATGCATTCTCCACGCGCACAAAAATATTAAGTTGATGACTGTGTAGACCAGCACTAGTTCCATGACCCTGGACCCGGTGCCGAGCATCGTGCAAATAATACCCTGATGATGATGGTAGTATTGATGGTGATGATAATAATGATGATGATGTAGATTATGTTTACGATGATAATGATGATAATGATGATACTGATGATAATGGTGATAATGATGATAATGATGATGATAATGATGATGATAATGATGATGATAATGATGATAATGATGATAATTATTATAATTATGATAATGATGATAATGGTGATAATGATGTTCTAACCGTCTCAGATGCGTCCTCCACGCGCACACGATCATCAGGTTGATGACTGTGTCGACCGGTACCAGGTCCGCGACTCTGGACCCGGTGCCCAGCATCGTGCGGAATATGCCCTTGCCCACCGCTGCGATTATGCCATTCGGCCCGTTCCAGTTGTCCACCCATCCCTTGACTGGCTCTCGTACCGACGACAGAACTGCGGAAAATATTAAGTTCACCTTTCTTTATACTTAATGGGTTTGCTCTTGACCCCCATCTAGCCCTAAAGCAAAAACAGGGTCTACGATGGACCGAGCTTGCCCAGAAGGTGCCTATTCACTCTGGCCTTGAAAAGAGTCAGGTTGTATGTGTTCGGAAACACAGACGCCAGCAGGGAATTCCATTCCTTAGCTGTGCGCATTATAAACTATGTTGAGAAGCGTTTGGTACGCAGAAGAGATGGGTATATCAACTAAGAACGGGTGGTAAATCAATGCTTGTCCATCAGCTATTTTTATTGTCCCTACTGTTGTGGTACAGGCCTTCCTTATGGGTGGATAAGGATGGGCCATAACCCACCACGCGAGCCCAATTCGGATTGTTGGGTGTTAACGACTGCAAATGCAGCCGGGACCAACGGCTTAACGTGCCTTCTAAAGTACGGAGGCTCTAGATAATAAATTTTTGGTCACCCATCCCATGACTGACCCTTGGGAAAGTTGCTTTAACTCCGCAATCGCCAAACCATTGCGCCATCGAGCTCCTCAGCGCTTAGTAAATAGGTATTCATTGCCTATGACATGATGGCAATAAAATTAACCTAAATTTTTTGGCATGCGTTGAAGCGTAAGGGATCGTCATAATAGGACGCAACGCGATCATCGCGCGAGTAAGCGACGCGACCATCGCGTGTTCGCGCGATGACACGAAATGTGTGTCCTAATACAACTCGAACGATCATCGCGTGAATTTTAGTCGTAGAAATCCGCGATCAAACAAACTGATAACGAATAGGTGTCCTAACTGGCATTCGTGCGATGCGGTCGCGCGACTAAAATGTTTGAAATCTATTCGCGCGAACTAAATTCGTACGAATCCGCGATCAAACTTATAGATGTCGAATAGGTGTCCTCATTGACATTCGCGTGATATTTGCTTCGCGTCGTTGGTATGCTATGTAGGGTTATTCACGGTTGTCGAAAATCTACTTGAAAGCATTCAATTCGAATCCATATCCTCTGATATTACAAAAATATAGCTATTCACAAATACATTCGCCTGGCATTCGATTCACTTTCCGACGGGAAAGCGCAATGCATTTACAAAGTTTGGTAGCATAAGGTAGAAAATAAGATCAAAGACTATAGACTTTTCAATTCGATTCGGAAAGTTGGTTTCCGACAATCGCGAATAACCTTCCTGGTCACGTCGTCAATTCACCCGATGGTCGTTCGCGTTAAATTACGACACATTTCTTATCGTCGCACAAACACGCGATGGTCGCGTCGCTTACTCGCGCGATAATCCCGTGGTCGCGGTTTATTAAGACGATCCCTAAAATAAAAGAAACATGGTTTAAATTCAGTAGGTATTTCTTCGAGACTTACCGATGGAAGGTCTCACAATAGCCACTGGGAGATTGCCGCATTCCTTTATAAGCATGTCCTCAGCCAGTGCCTTCGTGAAAGTGTAGGTGTTGGGCCGGTCGCCTGGAAAAAAAGAGAGACATTTATTGATACAGTACGAGGCATATAACTTGAAATCGGGTGGGGATTGCGCGAAACGCGTATTTTGGGTATGCGTAGCGGTGAGGGGCGGGCGGCGGGAGAGGGGCGCGCGCTATTGGTCGCTCACAAGAGCACATGCGCGAACTTATCCCCACTCCGTCGGAAAAATTTCAAGATACGTTCCTAGTACTGTAACATGGATGCAAAACACCGGCCAAGTGGAAATCGGACTCGCGCACGAAGGGTTCCGTAT
This sequence comes from Agriphila geniculea, assembly GCA_943789525.1. Lineage (NCBI taxonomy): Eukaryota > Metazoa > Arthropoda > Insecta > Lepidoptera > Crambidae > Agriphila > Agriphila geniculea. Next base: position 4,869,568 of record OX038898.1, on the reverse strand, counting down.
TATTTTATTCTATTTTTAGTATTTGTTGTTAGAGCAGCAACAGAAATACATCATCTGTGAAAATTTCAACTGTCTAGCTATCACGGTTCATGAGATACAGCCTGGTGACAGACAGACAGATAGACAGTGGAGTCTTAGTAATAGGATCCCATTTTTACCGTTTGGATATGGAACCCTAAAAACAATATTTAGATACTTCAACACACCGACACGACCGCCCGTTCAGCCCCAAAATAAAATTACCGGTAGATACATGAAAATTCCTGGAGTACTCTGGTAGGCAGGAAGATGTAACCCTAAAATGTTTCTCTTTGGGCAGATGTCAGCCAGCGAGCGCTTACTTGCCTCTTTGGTACAGGCCGTTTATTTTTAAAAGCCAATTTTGACACTTCTCTTTCCATCAACGCCATCTAGTGAGGAAAATAGTTACTATTTTATTTTTAAATGTCACGTTGAAAAGCCCTTATAAAATAGAAACAAACTACTCATTAAACCGCAATGTAAACAAAGTTGTCAAAACAATGAGGGCTTTTCAAAATGACAAAAAACTATAGGCTCGATAGATGGCGTTGCTAAAAAGCTAAGTAGGAAAACTTTTTTTTGATGCGATTCCCAGACCCGAAGGTGGCGCCCTCAGAGGTTTTTATTTATGAAGTTGTTATTAGAAAAGGATTTTAATAAAACTTTTCGTAGAATTTTTAGGGCTCATAGTTTAGTATTTCTAGAAGGTAAGTATCGCTACATTCCCTCGCAGTATCGTTTAAGTAGATAGCAAATGTGTCAAAAACGGACACTTTTAGCAGTTTTGCTGTCTATTTCTAACAGTGATTACGAGAGAATATAATGATACCGTCTAAAATTACTAGATCACGGGCACTGAAAATTCCACGAGAGGATTTATTAAAATTGTGTTTCTGAATTACAATATTAAATAAAATTCACCGCCGTACCACTTTCAGTCAGGGTGCCGCCTTAAGCAGAGGCCGTTTATTTTCAACGCCATCTGGTGAGGGAAATAGTTACATTTTTATGTCACTTTGAAAAGCCCTCAATGACAAAATTGTCACGTTATTAGGTAAATGGAGCTCTGTCACTGACATGAAAAAATTTTTTTTTATTTAACTGGACTGGCTGTCTGTATGATTTGACAGCTAAGTTTTTGTGCCTATTTGAAACGCCACTAGCGTGCGTCTAAAGAACTAATTTTGACGTACAATATGAAAATAGTTGACGTGATGGTCTCTCCAGACTTCAAACTTTAGTACCACGTACGCACGCTATGCTCACGCTTACGTCCTACAGCGCCAAAATGGCGGAAATCAAATAGGCACAAAAACAGTTTGACATAAGCCTGTCCAGTGTAATTATGCAGGTCAGTGAGCTCTGTAGAAAGTTTCGAGGAAGAACCCAGGAAGGAAATTAATGTTTTAACGTGGGAAAATAATTCATAATAATAATGAAAAGTGCATTATTTCTCTCATGTTTCTTTTTTTTCTTTATAAGAATGTAATTATTTAATGAAGGTATGAAAATAAAAATTGATGATATAAAACACCCGTTTTAAAATTTCCGAAAAAAACACATTTATTTTTTTATTATGAAATAAAAAATTATAAAAAATAAAAAAATATTTTTTCATATTTTATTTATTTTTTATTTATTCAATTTAATGTTAAAGTTACGAAAAATATTTTTTTTACTACAATTCGATCCGTCAAATATTTATTAAAGATTTGGACGAAAAATATGGTGCCACCATAGTGCCTTATAAAAAATTAAACCGCCAAGAGATTAGGCCAATATGATCCAATTTAGTGGAAAATTGTAATTTTCCTAATCTTATTACTTTATGTGTATGATTTTATCAATTACCAAATAAATGCATTTTCAATGACCTAATAAATAATAATCGTTTCTAAAATAACAGATCTGTCACCTAAATTGAATCACCATATAATATTAAAACGCTTACCTAAATATTAATTAAGAATTACTTGGAAATAATATCAATCATCAAATAATTAAATTTCGTTTCAAAATAATAAAAGTGTCACTAAAACTGAATCACCAAACAATATAAAAATGTTTTTTAATCACTGGAAAATAATATATACATCAACTTTGTCTAGGGATACAGGTGTTATTTTCATACAAACGAGGTAACTTTGAAGCCTTGGTTTTCTGTCAGGGATGTACCGTGCTGTAATCTGATGATGGCCATCCAGGGACTGAATGGAGTAGATTCAGATCGCTATACACACCCAACTGATGTGATCAGCATTCTAAAAGATTAATGGGTTAGAGTTCTCAGTTTGAGGATTTCCATACATTTTCATGCTATTTTCGCGGTTTTTTTAAACATGTCCATTACGTTTTTAGAATGCTGGACTGCTGACTTTGTACTATTATGTATTCTGTGCTGCTGGTCACATCAATTGGGTGTGTATAGCGAACTGAATCTCCTCTATTCACTCCCTGGGTAGCCGTCATCAGATCACAGCACAGTACATCCCTGGCAGGAAACCAAGGCTTCAAAGTTACCTCGTTTGTATGAAACTAACACCTGTATCCCTAGACAAAGTTGATGTGTGTATTAATTTATCAAATAACGAGGAGCTCGGTGGCGCAGTGGTATAGGGCTTGGCCCAGTGATTGCGGAGGCTCAGCAACTTTCGCAAGGGTCGGTCATGGGATGGATGACCAAAAATATATTATCTCGAACTCCCCCGTGCTTCGGAAGGCACGTTAAGCCGTTGATACCGGCTGTGTTTGCAGTCGTTAACACCCACCAATCCGCACTGGGCCCGCGTGGTGGGTTATGGCCCATCCTCCTTATCCACCCATAAGGAAGGCCTGTGCCCCAGCAGTGGGGACATCAAAAATGGATGATGGTCATATTTCTTGGTGCTAGATATAATTACAGTGGACCCCCGATAATCCGGCCCCTGTCTAATCCGGCGCCCCCTGTAATCCGACATGACTTAGAATTACATATGTACATGTATGTTTGACAATCTTTGCTAATATAGATCACGCAGGTTTGAACAGGTCACAACTCGTACGCGCCACCGCTATTGTGCTCGACGCGTATGCATTGTTTTACTTTTAATTTGTACTTCAAAGTGCATACATATGTACGTATAATATATAGATTCTTGTCATTAGATATGTAATTTGTCGGATTACAAGATACTCTTTCGTAAAAAGATCCGGGCTATAGGGGTCTTAGGGGCAGTGCTCTATAATCCGACAAATTCGATAGTCTGACACTGCCCTGCATAATGTTTGCCGGATTACCGGGGGTCCACTGTATTAGGGTATTGCTGATTAGTGACACATCTATCCTTAGATAACAGAAAATATTGTTCCCCCACTTTATTACATGCCATCATAGAAAAACCACATGTTGGTTTTCCATGACGGTATGCTTAGAGTAAGACGCGCTTCTGTCCCAGAAAGAGAAGCCATACGAAGCTTTCCCCTCTGCCGAAGTACAAGCCCAAATGGGCATATGCGGTTGATAAAACCAGTTGCGCCCGGATTTCTTTCTAGACCGAGTCCAGTCGCGCATGTGAACGCTGCAGTGTTTAAAATGCCGAATTGATGAGTTTTTGCTGTTAAAAGAGGTCTGGAACATCAAAGTTTACAAAAAGTCGGTGTTACATTTCACATGAAAGTAATTTTTTGTCGTATTATTGCTATTTGTTTACATTTAAACATTAAATTCGTATATTTTATTCTTGACTAGTTGTCAAATTTATTCAGTGACATCGGGTCTGCTCGTCCATGGCTCCTCCGTACAAATTTCAGATCTGTCGCTAGATAAATCCGAGTTCTCGCCGATGAGCAACTTAGTGATGTTACCGTATCACAATGTTTGTCGATAAAGGACATGGCCTGGTCCTGCTCCAGGCATCCTCATAAATGTGATATACCTAAAAATTCTTAAATATTTATAAATTATTTTTAACTCCTGACAGACTCAATTTGGTCTTTGCAGTTTTGCACTGTTACATTCTGCGTCAAAGAGTAAAATAATATCACAGCATAAATTAATTGGTTCTCTCACAGAATAAATAATCTTTTTGATACATCTTATATTATTATATAAAAATGAATGGAATAAGATCATTTATAATAGAAAAACGTCATAAAATGCTCTTAACACGTATATGAGACTTGACAATAAGACTGAGTGTTCTTGAGTCCGTATTAACTTTTTAAAGACTAATTTAAGAACGATGACATGTCACAAAATTATAAGAGCCCTGTAAGCCTACCACTCTAATAACGTACGCATTCTGAGACTTTTTTGCTCCTTCCGGACCATCTGACCACCAAATCCTACCACCAGTGGTTGGTTGGAACTCCAATTTCTCAACTGACTACCCGTTATTAAATAACACCATCTAACTTCCATTTCACCACTGGTGTGGTGACCAAACCAAAAATATTATATTTATAAAATATTCAAATCTGACTGCGCTATGTTTCACAACTTCTGCTGACAAGGAGTTTCAGTTTTTTTATATATTTTTAATTACTTACGTTTCCAAAGTACCAGGAATCAGGATCATATAAATACGGAGAAGGTTAACTTCTATAATTTTCTGTCATTTTTATTTTATAATTAACTAGCAACGTGTCCTCGCTTCGCTTTGGTTCAAAATGAAATTTTTCTATCACTTGCATCTCCAAATTACCAGGATCACATAAATATGGAAAAGGTTAACTTATGGTGGTTAAATTATGATTTAATGAAATAGGCTTACATAGTTTTCAAAAGGTCATCCGTAGTCAGTTGAAACAAAAAAACCCCCTACTTCATCAGTTTCATCATTGGTGATGAATTAGGGATAAATTGCTCCCAATTCACCTCCAGTGGTCAGATGAGAAATTCATTTCTCAATTGACCACTGGTGATGAGATTTAGTGGTCAGTTGGTCCAGAAGGTTTTTGTTTGTTGGGCTCTTTGTTGTTATTCACCCCATGTAAAATGTTTGAGTTTGTTACCTTTATTCCTTTATCCGTATCGATATTGCTGCAACGACAATTGAGCCCAGCCCTTTATGTCAAAAACGTGTCATATTTTGATGTGTGACTCATCCGTACACAAATTTTTGCTGTTTTGTTTTATTTTTTATGTGTTGGTGTCGTCTTTACAGTGTTGTTTTTGTATGTGAGTATGCGGAACTGCACTTGTGTGCACTTTCCCCCCCCCCGCAAAAAATGCCAGAAAAAATTGAATAGAGTAATAATCGCTAAGGCTGCTCCCTTCGCGGAAGCCGCGAAAGCCGCGATGCTCTAAGACGGTATGTAATAAGGTTTCAAACGGTAGAATAATTCTTCATTTGATTATAAATTTTTCGTAAAATTATATTTAACTGTAAAGACAAGCATGGAAATTAGTACATTATTTAAACAGCTGTGTTGAAGCAAATAAAGATAGAATATTATTCTTCATTTGATAATTAATTTTCCGTAAAATTATATTAATTATTTGCAAAGACAAGCATTTTTGATATTTTGGAATGGTTAGGGAATAATTTTGCACGAATTGCCGTCTTACGAATTTACTCTGCATTAGAATTTACGAATACAGAACAGTATTGTATGAAAGTCTTATCCATAGCTTGACAGAAAATCTAGAGTTTTGACATTGAATTTAAAAAAAACAGGCCAAGTGCGAGTCGGACTCGCGCACGAAGGGTTCCGTACCAAAAAATGGCAAAAAAAATCATGTTTGTTGTATGGGAGCCCCCTTAAATATTTATACTGTTTTTAGTATTTGTTGTTATAGCGGCAACAGAAATACATCATCTTTGAAAATTTCAACTGTCTACCTGTTGTCGTTATTAATATAAAGCAAAAAACGGCAAAAAAATCACGTTTGTTGTGTGGGAGCCCCCCTTAAATATTTCATTTATTATATTTTTAGTATTTGTTGTTATAGCGGCAACAGAAATACATCATCTGTGCAAATTGCAACTGTCTAGCTATCACGGTTCATGAGATGCAGCCTGGTGACAGACAGACGGACATCGGAGTCTTAGTAATAGGGTTCCGTTTTTACCCTTTGGGTACGGAACTCTAAAAATTAGAGCGTTGCTATGATGACACAAGTGTTTACGTCTTGAAATGACGCGCCTCCATTTTCAAGAGAGGGTGATACTTCCGCCGCCGGCTGTCTCTCTATCCGTCACATCCGTTTGACTGACGCGAATTTAAGATTTTTTCCCCATTACAAAAAAGCGTACAACGCCGCTAAAGAAGTTTTCACTTCAATAATTGCATCCCACCAAAAGCATTTTCATGTATAATGTTGCCAAGACTTCGATATGGCTCGCACTGTCAAAAACTTATCATACCTCATGTAGAGCCAAGCTTCGAATTCTACGCGCCCTAACTCTACAAGCCCTAACTTCAAAAACTCTACACCTAAATCAAAATATGTGGCTTGGTCGTTACGCTACTACAAGAACTATTGTTTATCAGAAACAGCGAACTAAAATCAATGCAAGTGTAATTGCAAACAAATATTGCTTAAAAAATGGCACCACGGGACTGAAAAAGTACAACCCGCTCAGCTTTAGTCGAGCCAGCCGCACCCGGGAACTGACGTTAACGTTCGTTACAATAATTGCAGTTTGTATTGTAGAGAAAATAGAGAAAGAGACAGTTTATTAAAAATGACGTCCTGTGTAGTCAAATGGTGTAAAAGACGCAAAGGAGGCAGTAAAAATATGCAGAACTAAACGTATCATATTTTCTCGTTTAAGTATAAAAAATATCTATGAGTATAGGTATACTAAATTATTATGGTTGCTAATGCGCAACCAGTGCTCAGACGCTTTGTGCTGCATAATTAAATGACAGCATTTTTCTTGTTCATACTTTTCGTGTGGTGCCATTTTTTGAGCGCAATGCTTGTTCCATAGATTTTAGTTCGCTGATCAGAAAGGTTTCCATGTAGCGAAATGGCCAAGCCACATATTTTGTCTAAGGTGAAGAGTTTTTGAAGTTAGGACTTGTAGAGTTAGGGCGCGTAGAGTTAGAAGATTGGCTCTACATAAGGTCTGATAACTTTTTGACAGCGCGAGCCATATCGAAGTCTTGGCAACATTATACATGAAAATATTTTTGATGGGATTTCACTTCTTTTTATAAGTAACTATCCATAAATCGGAAAAGCAAGGTGGGGTCAGAATTGTGGTCTAAAATCGTGTCAAATTCGATCAACATCAACCAGCGTACTTGTATTATTATTTATTTTATTCTGTGGTCGAATTAATTCATTAATTCTGTGATATTATTTTACTTTTAAGTCTTAAAAATAATTTCTAAATATTTAAAGATTTTTCAGATACATATTTCAAATTTTTTCAGACCTCTAGTATCAAAATTTGCGGAAGTCTCATACAATCTTCCATCACCTAGTTTAAGGGGTAAAAGTTCAAAGTTTTGTAATTTTTTGGTAGTTTGTGTACTAATACTAGCTTACATACCAAATTTTAGCTTTCTGGGATTTCAGGAAGTACCCTAAGTAAGTTTTGATGAAATCGAGGGTTTTTAGATATCTATAAAATCTATATTTTAAGAGCAATTGAAACTTTGTATGTTTAATAAGCTTATTACTGACATCATATCCCGAGAATTTTTTTATCTGGTATACTCCAAACCCAAGTAATGAGGGTTAAGCGGTTGGGCGGTTAAAGTCCAAATTCATATTTTTTTCGTTGTTTGTGTACTAATACTAGCTTACATACCACATTTCAGCTTTCTAGGACTTCTATGAGTTTTGATGATCATGAGTGAGTCAGTGACGAAATCGGGGTTTTTTAGATATCAATAAAATCTATATTATAAGAGATATGCAATTAAAATTTTGTATGTTTAATAAGTTTACTACTGATATCATCTGGTATACTCCAAAACCAAGATATTAGGGTTCAAAAAAACGACGAAGCGCTTCGAGAAAGGTAGGTAATGACCCTTGAGCTTCGCTTGGACGTCTTGGCGGGGGCACTATAGTGCCCCCAGATATTAATTCCAACGAAATATAAAATGATGATGGCTGATTGATAAATGCTATTATTCTATAAATGACTATCTCAACAACAATGATATAAATTAGGTGTTAATTTAAAATAATTTCACGCTAACTTATATCATACTAGCAGCCGCCCGCGACTTCGTCAGCGATGAAAGATTTTTTCTATACCTCGGAAACAATACTTTTTTTCGGAATGAAAGGTACCCTTTGTCCTTCTCTGTACCCCTGATAAAGTGTATGCAAAATTTCATGATGATCGTTTCTGTAGTTAAGAGGTAAGAGCGTAATAAACAAACAAACAAACGGACTTTCGCATTTATAATATTAGTAAGAATAAGGAATAAGGATATTAGTAAGGATGAGGAAGTAAGGATTTTTCTTTTAGTAGGTATGCAAAAAGTGAGACTTTGCATACTTGAAAAAAAACCGGCCAAGTGCGAGTCGGACTCGCGCACGAAGGACCACCTTAAATATTATTTTTATTCTGTTTTTAGTATTTTTTGTTATAGCGGCAACAGAAATACATCATCCGTGAAAATTTCAACTGTCTAGCTATCACGGTTCACGAGATACAGCCTGGTGACAGACAGACAGACAGCGGAGTCTTAGTAATAGGGACCCGTTTTTACCCTTTGGGTACGGAACCCTAAAAATCGACTCAGCCGTAGCAGCTCAGACGGGATAGTGCATTGGGCCGGAATCCCAAGGGTGCGGGTTCGTATCCCGTCTGAGGTCTGAGCTGCTACGGGCGAGTCGATGTTATCTAGTATTTTTTCTTATATATAAATTATCATAATGATATTTTTAATATAAAATTAGCATTTTGAATGCCTAAAATCTAAAAATTCAAAAAATATAATGTTAAATTGCTATGTTAAGCAACTTAATTATAATTTACCAACATGTAAAACCATGTCTTCCGCAAATAAATTCCAATTAATTCGTTAATTCAATTTAGATAATTAACGATGACAATGAATACTTACCAATATATTACCATAACATTTTAATCGAAAAGGTATAAAAACATGACCACATGAGTAAATTTGCACAGCTGCTTTAAAATAGAAATAATTAATTATATGAATACAATATTAGTTATTTATACAACTGTACTATAATGAGGGGTATTTCACCTCGTGTGATAATAGTATCACATGAGTGTTTTTAATACCTAATTATGTACAGTTGCATACAAGACTTTTCTAAGTACACCCATTGTTTAGGGTTCCGTAGCCAAAATGGCAAAAATCGGAACCCTTATAGATTCGTCATGTCTGTCTGTCTGTCTGTCTGTCTGTCCGTCTGTATGTCACAGCCACTTTATTCCGAAAGTATTAAGACTACATAGTTGAAACTTGGTAGGTAGATGTATTCTGTGAACCGCTTTACGATTTTCTCACAAAAATAAAAAAAATAAAAGATTAAGGGGGGGCTCCTCATACATGGAACTGAAACAGAAAATATTTTTTTTCATCAAACCAATGCTTGTGGTGTGTTTATAGATAGGTCTTTAAAAATGACATTGAGGTTTCTAAGACAATTTTTTCTCAAAGTCAACCGTTTGAAAGATATATACTGCCAAAGTGGTAAAATGTGTGTCCCCCCCCCCTTTAACTTTTAAAGTAAGAGAGTGAAAAATCTAAAAAAAATATATGCTATAGATCTTAAACACTTTCAACGAAAATTGGTTTGAACGAGATACAGTAATAATAATTTTTCGAATTATAGTACATTTTCCAAAACCGCAAATAAAACTTTATTGTTCATACAAACACTGTGAAAAACAAAGTTATTTTTTCAGGTGAAAAATGATAGCGGTATTAAAATATGGTATGGTATAATGTAACTACGGAACCCTACTGCGGCCAGTTTTTATTTATTTATTTTATTTGGGAAACAAACAATATTTTAATACATATGGATAAAAACACCCATAATATTTATCTACACCCATGATATGTATCCTCTATAAAGGTTTTGACTTTGACTTTGTTTTTGACTTTGACTTTCCTCCCCCTCCTCGTCATTATGTTATCCGCAAGAGTGTTATAATGTTGTACTGAATTTCATAATGCAACGCTCGCGCGTGGGCGCGCGGCGCTGCAGGACACCAGCTCTCGCTCGGGATATTGTAATGATAGCAGTAAGCTGTTTCAGAACCCTTTACAGAGGATTTAAAGCAAGGGTGGCCAACCCGCGGCCCGCGGGCCATATGCGGCCCGCCGTCTGTTACCTTGTGGCCCGCGGAGCTGAGCACATTTTTTTGCTGACTTTAAAATAACGTACTGATATACGCGCACTATACATAAAATTTGGTAGTGCGGCCCGGGGTAAAATTCTACTTCCGAATTTTGGCCTAAGTGTCGAAAAGGTTGGCCACGCTTGATTTAAAGCATGGGTGTAGATAAAAGTCTTTATAACACAACTCAGTTTTTTGGGTTCCTTCCATTTACTTTTGTAGCTTTTCTGTCTAGGACATATTGAAAATTACGTTCAATTAACTTTCAAGCAAATAAATATCCATCAAGTGGCACCTTTGTCTTAATTAAATTTATTACTCGCTAAGTACTTAATGTATCGAAAATTCACATGTTCGGAATAAAGCCAAGGTTCTATAGTTTATTTACAAACAATGACCTCAGTAAAATATCATCATCATCATCATATCAGCCGCACGACACCCACTGCTGGGTATAGGCCTCCCCCAAGGATCTCCACGACGATCGGTCCTGCGCTGCCCGCATCGCATCCAGCGGCGCACCGCGACCTTCACCCTCACGTCGGTCCACCTTGTCGGGGGCCTACCCACTGAGCGTCGTCCGGTGCGCGGTCGCCATTCCAGAACCGCCCCGCCCCAACGGCTTATAGTTATTTACGTTATTTACAAACAGTGACCTCAGTAAAATATAGTTCGTTGTAAATAGTACTAGTTAGTAAAAGAGCAAAAACTGGCCATTTTGAGGTAAATATTATAGCGTTTTAACTTGAACTGTTTCGTAAGATAAGAGAAACAAATCACTATTAAAATGCATTATAATAATTTTGTAATGAGTGTGACAGAAAAAAATCATTCATTCTTTGCTTGTTATTGTTACTATAAAGTCGGGCGACTGAGTTACTCCCGGAATGGGTAGGGTATGTGGGGTATCATAATGAAGGAGCGCCGTTTGCACATTCTCAATCATTTTTTTTAGGCCACATATTTTTCGGCTTATGATGAAAGATGAAAAGTGTAAAAAAAAATACCGTTCCCCCCACCCTTATCTCTGAAGTTTGCATAGAGAAAAATCTGAAATAATTCTATGTGGTAGTAGTATATATAAAGATTACAGGAAAAATAAAACTATCTCTCAATATAGCACACTTTTTTAGAAATTATCAAATTTCTAAAAAAGTTAACATTATTTCCACTATCGGTCAAAAGATGGCGCTGACCTAAAACTGCAATAATAATGTTATTATTCTACTCTGCAGTGTATTTATTATGATGGTACGGAACCCTCGGTGCGCGAGTCTGACTCGCTCTTGACCGGTTTTATTTACCATTGAAAATGGTCATCACAGTCATCAGATGCAAATCGCTTGAGACGTATTTTTGGCCATATCTCCGAGGATTTTGGGAGGATCGAGATGGGAATAGTACCAAAAGTTGAGGAATTTATTGAGACACTTGTGAACGTTTGAATATTGTAAATCTACTGGTGTCTTTTTTTGGAATTCTGCAAATTCGGGTTTTCTTTGGGGTGTTTGTTTACTAAATTGTAAATATTTCGGATGGAAAAAATAATTCTAGGGTATTAATTTAGCTACAAAATGGCGATAATATTTTGGAAATCGGTTAATAATTTGTGACCTGTATGTAGGTGGTCCCTAGATTTGGAAATGTAGAAAAACGGGTGTTTCCGTACATAAAAAGTGATGTAGCTTCTATGATTATTGACCGATCGTCATGGTAATGTTAAAAGATGCAGAAGTAGACGAGAAACGCAGTCGTTGGAATTTTGAAAATCGGTTTTATTAACCGATTATAAATATTATTTATTTCAGCCGCGTCGATCGCGGCAGTCAGCGGTGTCTTTAAAAAAATAATATGACTTTGCATTTGATCTGATTTTGGTTTTTCGTAAATTTTTGTATTAATTTTCAATGCTCCGATTGTTGCGGGGACTGCAAAATCTGTTATTTTTTTTTAGGTAAGCGATCTCCTCGTAAGTGCGTAGTGGTGTCTCTCATGTTCAAATAGTGGTACCAAGAATTAATTTAAAAATAATTTCACTATGAAACGAGTGCTGCTACCATACCTTATAGACAGATAAAAAAAGTTTAAAAAATAAATAGGTGTACTACCTATTTATTTTACGATTGTGACACACTCTAGGTAACTTTAAAAATATAATATGATTTTGCATTTGATTTGATTTTGGTTTTTGTAATTTTTTGTATTCATTTTCAATGCTCCGATTCTTGCGGGTGAATCTGGGCGGAAAATCTGTGAATTTTTGGACCATGTGTTAGGGGACAAAATGTCCCGCAACACTCAATCTACGTGGCGCTGCAATGTTGCTCATTGCCCCGCAACACTTTGCGACGTAAAGCTGGAAACACATTTTCAGACACGGCTTATGGACGAAGCTGACAGCCGCAATTGATAAATGTGCAGTCTTATGACATCCAGACATTATTCATTTAAACACATCAACCGCCTTTATGGTTTAGTGGTGTGTAAGACGCAGGGGTTCCGGGTTCGATTCCCAGGGGGGGTACAATTTGTGCTGTTTGGTTGATGGTAGGGCATATTTCAGGTCCGCCTGGCTAGCTACCACCATCTTACCAAGTCTGACGTTATAACAACAATTTAAAATTATTGTGTTCCGGCAGTTAGACGGTAGCCAGTTCCTCAGTGGTGAGGATTCCGGGTGTAATGCGCTTCCACCTTCAGCCTTATCGTCACATAACATCAGGTGAGGTGAAGGCCAACCACTATTACCATTGTGTATAAAAAAACACTTACCGACTAAATCCGGTGTGATCCTGTCTACCAGTTCATCGGGCAGCGTCTGCACGAGTGTCACCACGTGCTCGGGGAGGGCGGGCGGCGCGTACACAGTCTCTTCAACACGTTCCCTCTCGCAGTTGCAGTACGCGGTCGAAACGTGCACCAATGCCTAGAACGTGCAATGCCTGTATTAAGATCTGTCCCTACATGTCCGGGTCGTGGCCGGGCTGGGACGTGTCAGGGGCCCAAGTTACGTTGGTCGTGCTAAGATTCTGTATGTAAAACAAATATACGTAGAGCTCCGTCATCGGCGGCTTCGTTCAGGTTCCGGAGATTAAAATACGTTGGTCCTGTATGTAGAACATGAAGACGCCCAACATAGCTTGAGCCCCTGACACGTCACGGCCCGGCCACGGCCCGAATGTGGGGATAGAACTGTATGAGCTTGCACAGTTACGTTGGAGAAGAAGAACCGATGGCTGTTGGGGCGGAAAGGTTTTGGAATGGCGACCGCACACCGGACGACGCTCCCTGGGTAGGCCCCCGATAAGGTGAACCGACGATCTGGTGAAGGTCGCAGTGCGCTGCTGGATACGGGCAGCGCAGGACCGATCGTCGTGGAGATCCTTGGGGGAGGCCTATGCCCAGCAGACCCCAGGTTCGATTCCCAGGGGGGGTACAATTTGTACTCGATTTGGTTGGTGGTAGGGCTTATTTCAAGTCCGCCTGGCTAGTTACCATCTTACCTAAGTCTGACGCCATAACAAAAATTTAGTTCCGCTAGTTTGAGGTAAGAAAGCCAGTTCCTGGGTGTGAGGATTCCGGGTGTAGTGCGCTTCCGTCTTCGGCCTTATCGTCACTTAAGATTAGGTACGGTGAACGCCAAGCATTACCCCGTTGTGCATTAAAAAAATACAATACAGTCCAATCTGCTACTGAATACAAACCTCCAACCCGAGCATACGGTGGCACAACTGCACCAACTGCTGCGTGCCCAGCATGTTGATGGTGACTGACAGCTTCAGCTTCTCGTCAAACTTCACTGTTGCCGCCGAGTGAAACACTACTGACACCTGGAAAGAGTGCAAGCATGAAATTAGCAATAAATTATATTCGTGAGGCCGTGCTTGGCGTTACCCTGCGTGATCGAATTAGAAACGTGGGAGAACTGAAGTAACCGACATCGCTCGAAGGATTGCTCAGTTGAAGTGACAGTGGACAGCACACATAGGAAAGAGGGCGGAAAGTTTCTAGAATGGTGACCTCGCACCGGGCGACGCTCCGTGGGTAGGCCCCCGACAAGGTGGACCGACGTGAGGATGAAGGTGGCGGGAAGCCGCTGGATGCGGGCAGCGCAGGACCGATCGTCGTGGAGATCCTTGGGGGAGGCCTATACCCAGCAGTGGGTGTCATGCGGCTGATATGATGAGTGATGATGATATTGAGAAGCATTCAGACTGAGATTGTCGTGGTTGAGGTTCGAGAAAGACTCTGGTCCTTTTTTATTTATTTAATGACACAGCCAACAATAACATTTTAAAAATACCATACTATTATAAATGTATCCGACCTCGTTGTGTAAATTAATTATCAAACAGATTTAGGGGCAATGATAACTAAACAGAAATTAAAATTACAAGAACAATAACAAACCACTATACTATCAAACAATCAAGAAAAGTAATTCTTTACAACTCTATGGTGGTCGACAATAAACGATAACTCACCGTCGTGAAAAACAACTAAGTACCTGTGTACTTAGAAGGGAATCGAACTCATGACATTTCGTAATCCAGGCGAATGCTTTGACTGACCAAATGAGCTACTGAGTCGTTAAAAAATTGTTAAAATTATCTTAAACTTTTTTTCTGTAAGTAACAGATACTTACAGACCAAGGACCGGAACCGTTTACCGTTAAAGGGGTTTTTGATTGGGTGTTTCATAGACTTGTTTTCAAAAACCCTATCAATACGGTAACCCTATCGAAAGGGTAACCCAAGTAAGGACTTACCGAATACGAAAACCCTATCGGGGAAACCCTATGATGGCTTTATGAAGGGGTTTTAAAACGTGTTCAAGCAATTTACACCTAGTTCCACCTAGGCCGAAGGACCGGAACCGCTTACCGTTAAAGGGTTTTTCATTGGGTATTTCATGAACCGCTAACCGTTAAAAGGGTTTTTGATTGGGTATTTCATAGACTTATTTTCAAAAACCTTATCAATACGGTATGCATGACGTCGACTAACCCTAACGAAAGGGAAACCCTATCATTTGGTAAGCTTTTTAATAGGGATTCCCTATCAATTGGGTTAACCAAAAAAAGAGGTTTTCCAGTCCCTGTTACAGACTTTACTATGGTGTAGAGTTTTTGAAGTTGGTGCTTGTAGAGCTAGGGCGCGTAGAGTTGGGGTGCGTGGTCGGATAAGGGGTGCGTGGTCGGATAACCTCCTCGTGTGCCCGACTACTGTTTGTCCCAGTGCATCCGTGGACTGGGAAAGACAGTGGGAGGGCCGGTGCACCCTGGGCGTCTCTGTAAAAGACTTTTGAGCTTCTTTTACAGCTGGCGGCTAATATTCCGACACCGAGGGACCAGGGATGAGCGCAGGTGGCGCTTACCCTGAACCTCGTTCGAACGACTGCGGAGGTCTAAGAGAGACTACGTGTCTATGTTTAACATGGAGACGGAAATCTTTTAGATAGTACGCGCGAGACGAGAGCGAACGTCTCTTCGGAGATGATTGCTCGCAGACCGTGGGCCTTACAGGCTGGCGTGTCGGAGACGAAAGCCTATTTTGGTTGTACGTCTTGGGGACTAGGGAAGCGCGGGTGGCGCATTCCCCTAGAACCCTTTTGAACGATTGCGGAGGTCTAAGAGGGACTATGCTTCTGTGTTTACATGGAGGCGGAAACCATTTAGACAGTACGCGCGAGGGGAGCGAAAGTCTCTTCGGAGGTGGCCGCTCGAAGTCGGGGCCAAACGGGCAGTGGGAGGTGAACCACTGCCCGCCTTGCACGGTCCTGATGAGATGGGGGAAATGGCCAAACTTGCCCGGCCATTTCCCAACGGAGGAGGCCCGGATGCGGGCAGGCCGTCTGTCGTTGAGGAGATTGTCCCCACGGACCCTCATACAGCCTACGGCTGTCGACATTTGGCGGCGAGTGGGCAGGTGCCGGGGTTTTTTAGTGGGTATTCCCTCCTCCTGGGATTCCACCGAGCTTTGACTTGGTGGAATTACGGGAGGCAGTCGTGGAGGGAGCTGCAACGCCGAAGTTGCGGTCCCCTCCTGGCGAGTCCCACATACCCCCCTCTCGCTCACCTGCGGGAGGGGAAGCGCGTAAATGCGTTTTTCCTCGGCATATAAAAAAAAAAAAAAAAAAAAAAAAAAAAAAAAAAAAAAAAAAAAAAAAAAAAAAAAAAAAGGGCGCGTAGAGTTAGAAGCTTGGCTCTACATGAGGCCTGATTTTTTTTTTTGAAAGTGCGACCCACATCATTGTCTTGGCAACATTATACATGAAAATGTTTATAGTGGGATGTTTTTTTCTGTTAAGGTTATTCTTACCTTTTGACAGAGCATGTCCTGATCCGCGGGACTGATGCCAAGTTCCGGCTCCGTTATATCTCCAACTATCGGTACGATTTTGCTCAACTCCTGGGGTCTCTCTTTCCGCAGCGTTTCGAAGAGCTATAGGAGAAAATTAATTAATTAATGTTGGACAACATAAAAATTATTGCTCTTAGTTCAAAGAAAGTACAGTGCTCCAAGATCATTCTTTAATGGGCATGAAACAATCGTCTAACATAACAAAGACAATTAACAAAAAGTAGTTTGGCCCTAAAAGTCATTTACCTACAATTTCAACTTTATTGAGATAAATAAATGTCAACGTTATTCTAAGAAAAGCAAAAACACGAAGTTAGCCGATGCCCAATCTTTATGTTGAAGAAATGTAGCTAGCTAGCACCCAGCTAGAACCCACCAATCCGCATTGGGCCCGCGTGGTGGGTTATAGCCCATCCTCCTTATCCACCCATAAGGAATGCCTGTGCCCCAGCAGTGGGGACATCAAAAATGGCTGATGGACATACTGTAGCTAAGACCCTTATGTTATGGAAACCAGAAACAACGACGTTACTACAAGTAAGTAATGTACAAACACCCAGACTTGAGATATACAAAAGTTCAATTGCTGTAAGTTTACCCGACATTTAGGCACCTTTCCAGGGGCTGCTCTTATAACTAAACTAGGGTGTAGTTTCGATGGATTAGATGCAAAATTATATAAATGTCTGAGACCGGGTGACAGGAAAGAATGGAAGAGAAAGATATACTACCTACATATTATTATCTTCTTTGTGTGTCGACTCGGTATAATTATATTTGTGAGTACCAGAACTCAGCCACTGATATAGCACTTATCAGTGACCTTATAAAGATCCTCGCGCGTGCAGGTGTTGGGACATGCAGGGCATGACAGAAGATGTGCCATTGTCTGGAGGGAAATACCATACAGACATGCGCTCTCTGAACTATAGCCTACGTTCCGGCCTACTTGAGTCCTTAGTCTATTTAAGGACTCCCAAGTTGCCCTAGGTAGATCATGGCCAGAGCAGGTACGTAGATTTCGTAAAAATATATTAAGAAACACTAGAAAATTATGATTTAACATGTAAATGTTCAAAAATTATTCATTTCCGTGAAGAGACATTATGCGAACTGTCAAAAACTGATTTCTTAATAAGACAGGTAAAAAAAAATTGTAGGTATACTCCTAAACGTAACAGCCTGCGAATCTGTGCCCTACTCTTAAAGTCTGTACTCCGAATTTCATTACAACTCCACAACAATAAACCTTGTTACTTGCCTCCCGACACGGGCTACTCATTACATCCCAAATCCTTTATATCCCAATCCCAACATAATAGAGGTTCAGTCCGCTAAACATCAGA
Organism: Agriphila geniculea; assembly: GCA_943789525.1. Classification (NCBI taxonomy): domain Eukaryota; kingdom Metazoa; phylum Arthropoda; class Insecta; order Lepidoptera; family Crambidae; genus Agriphila; species Agriphila geniculea. The sequence goes on along the minus strand of OX038898.1, from coordinate 4,851,564 downwards.
AGACCCTACTACGAAACCCCAAACCACTAATATCGGACGATAACGTACGGGTACAAAATAGTATGGATCAGGGTTGTACGCATAATTACCAAAAAGAACGAAGGTGACGCGGCGGCGTACAAACGGCTGACTAGCTATGATACTTAGTGTATTTTTAAATTCACTTTACTGACACATTGAAACCATCTTAAGTGAGAACAGACATAGTGTCGCAGACTATTCGGACGGTCTTTACAATTATCCGGTGACATTATACGAAACTTCCAGCCCCTTTCCACCATCGGGGTACCAGACGCAGGTTAGCATATCACGTAGTAAATACTCCAAAAGGATCCGTACCAAACCCTTTGCCAAAACATTTCTTATGCAAAATGCTAAAGAATGGAATACGCTGCCTGCTCATGGGTTCTCCGATAGTTACAACCTTGGTCTCTTCAAGGCAAGAGTGAATAAGGGGGTTTCCTGGGCAAGCGTGCTAAGACCACATCCTGCTTACCAAGCAAGATGGTGGTCAAATGCCTGCCCAGTTTCCAATAAAAAAAATTAAAAAGAATTACCGGTGACTGAGTGAGCTCAGTGAGCCGTGACGCGACGTCCTGCCCTCGCTTCGGTCGCATTAGTAAATAAATCTTTTTGATTTTAGGACAGCTTCTTAATAATTTTTCAACTAGTACCTGAAAAAATTAAGCATTATTGATTCCTTTACAGTAACGAAAGGGCAAAATATGTTTACCCATCTAAAAGAATTTCACAGTGAAAACATGTAAGTTTAAATTAATTATAGATGATTCATATTCCTCTCACAAATTATAGCCGCCACTCAGGACGCATATTTAGGCTTGTATTATATTACCAGTATCAAACTCAAATCTCTACTTGAGTACAGTTAGAAAGGGATGGTGCTATCCATGGCATATATATATATATATATGGCGCCATCCCTTTCTAACTGTACTCAAGCAGAGATTTGAGTTTGAGTTTGATTCTATAATACGAACCTTAGAACACCGGTAGCATGGTCTCTAACGCGAATAAAACACAGCCAAATAGTATTCTTCGCCAATTATTGTTAAAAAAAGCTTACTTTTCCCATGAACCCCGTGCCTCCAGTGACGAAGATGGATTTGTCCGCGTAAAAGTCCGCCACGGGGACATATTGGCCATCAGTCCCACTGCACCAAGCCATGTCGATTGTGTTGCAAACCATAGACAAAATCAAGGCATCAAAGTCGTATGTGATCTTGAAATCCGATCAAACTGATGTGTTACTAGACCGCTTCATGACTGCTAGCTTTTATCTGAAACAAAGGAAAGTTGCAATGAGAATAATTTCGTCACAGCCAGTTTTATTGTCTCCATAATTTCAGGAGCACAGGATTTCCTTATGGTTAAGAAGTTGACCCTCCGGAACCAATGCTTTTTGGTCCCTTCTTCCCCACGACACTACCAAGGCGCACTACTGGTAGTGTCGTGGGTAATTTTTTTCCCTTCTACACTACCGGTCCAGTAGTGTCGTAGGTACCTGGTAGTAGTAAAGCACCAGGATATCATAAACATAAGAAAGGTTAACTTCTGTATTTTTAGGGTTCCGTAGCCAAAATGGCAAAAAACGGAACCCTTATAGATTCGTCATGTCTGTCTGTCTGTCTGTCTGTCTGTCTGTCTGTCTGTCTGTCTGTCTGTCTGTCTGTCTGTCTGTCTGTCCGTATGTCACAGCCACTTTATTCCGAAAGTATTAATACTACACAGTTAAAACTTGGTAGGTAGATATGTATTCTGTTAACCGCTTAACGAATTTAATACAAAAATAAGAAAAATAAAAGATTAAGGGGGGGCTCCCCATACATGGAACTGAAACTGAAAAAAATTTTTTTCTTCAAACCAACACGTGTTGGGTGTTTATAGATAGGTCTTTAAAAATGACATTGAGGTTCCTAAGACAACTTTTTCTCAAAGTCGACCGTTTGAAAGATATTCACCGCCAAAGTGGTAAAATGTGTGTCCCCCCCCCCCTTTAACTTTTGAAATAAAAGAGTGAAAAATCTAAAAAAAATATATGCTGTAGATCTTAATAAACACTTTCAACCAAAATTGGTTTGAACGAGATATAGTAATTAGTTTTCGAGATATAGCACATTTTCCAAAACCGCAAATATAACTTTGTCATTCATACCAACACTGTGAAAAACAAAGTTATTTTTGCAGACGAAAAATGATAGGTGGTATTAAATATGGTATGGTATAAGGTAACTACGGAACCCTATGGCGCGTGGCCCGACACGCACTTGGCCGGTTTTTTTTAATTCTTTTATTTATATAATATTTTCGTAATACAATACAGCGCAATACAATTTGCGACCGGACTTAAACTTATTGTTTAATAAAATTAACCTCCTCTAAATCTATAATGTAATTTAAAGACGATAATTTTAAGTTTTTAATAATTTTTACTCAAAAATGCTTGTAATATGATCATTATTTCGACAACCTTCTTTGAACAAAGTCGAGGTTGCCGCGCTCCTCCGATGGTGACGCAACAAAGTTGTATGGGATTTCATTATTGTCGAGTTTTAGCCACCAGCAATTTCCTTTGAGAATCCATTATTGTCGAGTTTTGTTTCAAACATAGTTAGTTGAAAAAAGTACATTGTACAACCCGCGCAGATAAAGAATGGGATTAACAATGGCGTCGTTCATTCATATTCACTTCTCGCTCACAAATTAAACGCCACACCTATCGCTCTCTCAGTCACACTCGTTGTGGTAAGCGCCGTGAGCCACTATTTTCAATCCCATTCTTTATTTGCGCGGGTGTTATATTGTTGAAAATGTTGTTTTTGTACTTTTTTTTACTTTTTTTGCTATTTTTCCTTTTTGATATTTTTTACTTTTTGACTTTTTTATTTTTTTTACTTTTTACCCTTCTTTATTTTTGTCATTTTAATCATTTTTAACATTTTTGTAATTTTGGACTAAGTCTTGTATAGTGCTTTGCTCAAAAATTTCAAAAACTGTCAAAAATGTAAAAAATGTAAAAAATGACAAAAATGACAAAAATGACAAAAAATGTCAAAAAAGTAAATAATGATAAAATGACAAAAATGGTCATTTTGGTATTTTTGTCATTTTTGTAATTTTTTACTTATTTGACATTTTTGAGTAAAGCACTATACAAGACTTGGTCCAAAATGACTGCACTGCTGGCCACGCTATGATGGCCTCAAGCTGATCTTAACTACGGTCTCGGCCTTCAAGCTTGGTCATCATTGCAGCCCTTGCTATCCGCGCTATAAAGGCCTCGACCTCCGGTCTCGGCCTTTATTCCAGCTTGGCCATCAAGGGCTGCATGGGCGGCCTGGACCTGCGCTAAGCTACGCTATCGGCCATCATCATCGCGCTGCCATCAATGCAGTCATTATTGACCGCGTCAGTAATGTACTATTAGTTCAAGTTGGATATGTGCTAAATAAACCGATCTAAATAGAGATTTGGTTATTTATTTACATGACTGTATTGTTGTCACGAAATTCCAGAATCTGCCATTTAAAGAAAAAAGGAAAAACAAATTGGTAGTTTCGTGGGGAATGCATATGTTTAGAATTTTTCATTTACCAACGACACTACCGGTAGTACGCCTTGGTAGTGTCGTGGGGAAGAAGGGTTATTGGTGCTGAGTGCTAACCGACTGTTAATGCAGCCGGGACTACAGCTTAGCGTGCTTTCGAATCACGGAGGAGTTCCAGGTTATACATTTTTGGTCACCCATCCCATGACCGACCCTTGTGAAAATTGCATAACTGCGCAATCGCAGAGCGTACGTGCCATCTACGCTATTGAGTTCTTTGAGGATATCTTAAAAACTAGATTTATAACAAAATTCAGTAGGTGTAGTCAAATATAATGCACAAAAGAAAATAGGATCCACCAGATTTTCCATACAAAAGTGCTAAGTTCTGAAATGTGTTTTTCTGATAAATTCAATCAAATTTTATTTGAATTTGATATTATTAGAAAGCTGTCAACTTGCCGACTTTACTCTTGAAAATTGCTGTATAATTCTTCTATTAGCAGTGGAAATGAGTTTCATTAAAAAATACGTAAAATTTTACATTTTTAAATTTTAACTAACTCACGGTGAATAGGAGAAATTATACAGTAAATTCAAGAGGTAAGTCGGCAAGCTGACTATTACAATAATTTAGAACAATATCAATCCTACTAATATTATAAATGTGAAAGTTTGTGGGTTTGGATGATTGGATGTTTGTTCCTCAATCACGCGAAAACTACTGAACGGATTTGGTTGAAATTTAACACACAGATAGGAGATAGCCTAGATTAAAACATAGAATACTTTTTATCCCGATATTCCCAGGGATACGGGAACCACGTGGGTGAAACCGCGGGCGGTCGCTAGTTTCAAATAAAATCAGATTGAATTTATCAGAAAAATACCTCAACTTAGCTCTTTTGTATGGAAAATCATAATTGGTGGTCCCTATTTTCTTTGGAGCAGTATAAAATATTATGTGTTTATTCTCATTCGATATGCTAGTGCTAGACATAGAGTAGAAAATACTATGTATTTATTCTCATTCGATATGCTAGTCACTAGCATTCTGCTCTGACTGTGTCTAGCACTAGCAGCTAGTGCTATGCTAGACAGACTCAGAGTAGAACACTACCAACTCTTCACACTAGGGCCCTAGCTGCAATGCATGGGTGATAGCTGTAATAATTAAGTCCCTGTAAAGGTCCCTCAAAAAGGTTAGGGTTATTTGTGACGTCTATTTGGAGTCTAAATAAATCTAAACGTGTCTAAACCTAGAATCATCTCTTTAGACAAATAAAGGACAGAGTCTAAAATTTGTCATCGTTATTTTACACATAAATAGAAGACTGCATGTCAAAGTTGTGAAACATGTTAGCCACATCTACCCTACTCTTTGGTGTCCCGCAGGGCAGCACTCTAGGACCAACCCTGTTCCTAGCATACATAAATTAATTTTATTAATCATTCAGACTGTGTCTAGAAAGTGCACACCATGGCACGCTGATCGAGACAATATAATTACTTTGGCTCCATTACCGTATAACAAATTTAATAAAGTTGGTAAAAAATAACATTTTTTTTTTTTTTTTATCTTAAATGGGTTTGCTCTTGACCCCAGTCTAGCCCAAAAGCAAAGACAGGGCCTACGATGGAGCGAGCTTGCCCAGAAAGTGCTTATTCACTCTGGCCTTGAATAGAGTCAGGTTGTATGCGCTCGGAAACACAGACGCCGGCAGGGAATTCCATTCCATAGCTGTGCGCATTATAAACGATGTGGAGTAGCGCTTGGTACGCAGAAAAGGTATATCAACCAAGAACGGGTGATAGCCCGCAGTGCGTCTGGATGTCCGATAATAGAAAGGAGAAGGTGGAATGAGCTCATGCAGCTCTTGAGCACACTCACCAAAGTACAATCTATAAAAGACCGATAGGCAAGCAACTTTTCGGCGGTGAGCCAAACTGTGAAGCTTAGCTGCTACCAGTTTTTCATCGCCTATTAATCTCTTGGCTCTGCGTTCCACCGAGTCCAGTGCAGCAAGTTGATATTTCGCTGAGCCGTCCCAAAGGTGGCAACAATACTCCATGCAGGATCGGACTTGAGCTTTATAAAGGGTTAAAAGCTGCCCAGGCTTAAAGTACCGCTTGACTTTATTTAGGATGCTCAGTTTCTTAGCTGCAGTTTGAACTTTGGATTCGATGGAGGTGCCGAAGTTAAGGTCAGAAGATAACTCCATGCCAAGAAGCTGGAGAGTATCGGTTACTTGGATAGATGTACCTCGGAAAGTAGGAGTTAAGTTGAATGGACTCCTTTTTGCGGTGAACAGACACGCCTGCGTTTTAGAAGCGTTGAAACTGACGAGATTTTCATCACCCCATTGGGAGACGAGACTTAACTTCAGGTTCAATCGCTCGACCATGGCCTCTCTCAATATTTTTACCTCATCTCTACCGACTTTCGCGCTGGACAGATATCTCTCCATGACAGTACTGTCATCTGCGTACCCAACAATGCAATTAACAAAAATAAAAATACTTTATTCTTGGATAATGTGTCGCAGCCAAGTTTTTTTTTATTAGCACGTTGGTATTTTAAACTTTGATTTTTTATTGATAGTACACAATGGTTTATTAAATTAAGATATTTAATTTGCAATTTCTCATTCCAATGGTAATTACTTATTTTGGAAAAAACAGAACCTTTATAGCAGGGTTGCTCATACTTTTTCTTAAGGCTGTAGAGTCGCATCACGTTCCATTTTTAAATTTTCTATACAAATGATCAAAACAACTCTGCGCGAGCCGTAATGAGGGCGAACTTTGAAAATTCCTATTAAATTATTAAATAGATATAAGTATATACAAAACACGCAATACATTAGACAAATACCTCATTATTCCTAAGAAAAATTAAAAATTACTTTAAATTCTGTAAATACTAGTAAAAAAACATGTCAAAGTGTACCAATTTGAGCATTTTTTAATATTTTATTTCTCTGTGATTAAAAGCATTTTTTTTTAATTTTCTCTCTATAGGGTAATCCTTGACCATACAAACAATAAGTGAAAAAATAAATATGAGTCGTATTCTTATTTGTTACAGCTGAAACGTTTTTCAAAAATACCTCTGACAAGCAAATTTGAAATTCCACTTGAACAGATTGTCTTCGTTTTAAAATACCTGACAATTCATTATGTTTTTCTCTCTATACGGCACTAATTTAAGAATTTTGCTTCCTAAAACTGAAGTTTACATCAATAATAACGCTTTTATTCTTTAGAAAACTTAATTGGAAAAACACTAATTTCGATGAAATGTAAATATACAGCCTTAAGGACATCGACTGACTGAGCAAAAGTTTATGACTAAGAGATCAACATTTTGACCGTTTAAGCCACCAAATTTTTATCAAGAAAAAAATTGCATAAGTACAACTACATTGGGTGCAAATATCAAATCTGTTATCCTTAGCCATCGACCTTAAAACCTCTCGCTATCGACCGTATGGGCACCTCTGCTTTATAGGACCACTTAGTTTTCCGTTTGTCAAACCCCTTTTTCTCACGAACAGACAAAGGTATCAAGTTGAAATTAATATCAAATAGGTGCAAGGTCTATGATTCCTTGAAGCTGTGAAAAAAACAAGCTTAAAAGACTTAAAAGTCAATAGATAGGATCGTTTATAAACATTTTTAGTATTGAGCATTCAATATGGCCAATTTTTAGATATTGTGGACCTAAAAGCATGCAATTAGCATATAAAAGGATTATTAGATAGAATTAAGAGTTAGATATCACGACTATTTTTCTAATTTAAAAATGTAATCCTGTAACGCCGTTTCCTTGTGGCCAAACTAAAATGCCAAACTAATTTGGCCACGCCCTAACGCCTTGTTTGACAGATTCGCGTTAAATGGCTTTTTAATAAAATATATAAAAGTTAACCTTCTCTAGATTTATGTGATCCTGGTACTTTTTCTTTATCTGCGGGGGTATCTCTTATAAATTAGTATCCCCACTTCTGTGTCCCTACCCTACTAGAAAAAAAATTAACATCTACAATGTGTGTTATTTTTAAACTCACTACAGTTTGGGTACAAGGAATTAAGCTTCCTCGTGGCCAAATAAGTTTGGCATTTTAGGTTGGCCACAAGGAATCGGCCGAAAATAGAATAGTATCTACCTAGGTACGATTGTATAAAGCTATTTAAACTTATTTGGCTTTTCCGTTAACGTAATTATTAATGTAACTATATGCACGATTCCTTTTAATTAACTAGCTTCAATTGACTGAAATACGTCACACTACCTATTGCAAGCAAAACATAATAGACTATGAGGTCACGACAGATTTGGTAATGATATACTATCATTATCATAACATGACATGACAACCCATTATGGACCACTACAGTACGTAGGTTACACCCGTGAGAGAATGCCATAATCTTCACACTCGGTTTGGAGATCACAGATTTAGATCGTTTTCATCGGAGACGCTGCTGCCCATTTCATGACCACCTAGGGTGGCCAACTGTCCTGTATGTTACAGGACATCCCATTTTTAAGCTATTATGTTGGTCATGTCCTGTATTTTATTAAGTGAAATACAGGTCATTTTTTAATGCTGTCCTGTATTTTTCCTTAAAGCAAATTAATTTTTCCTTAAATTAAGATCGCTTGTACTGTAAAATGATCACAAAGGGTTGGTCAACCTAGGTCCACCTCGCCTGTTACGTCACCCCTTAGCATGATGGGATTGTGCTATTCTTCTCTGCTGGATATCACACGACTGTGCTTTCATATAAGCCATCCTAGCAGCTGAATCCTTTTCTAACTTTTTTCTAATAAGCATTAAGATTTAATATTATTAAAGTTATTGTCATAAACTACTGGCAGGCTCGTAGCTAGGAGCTGGCAAGGGCTGGCAACCCTCAGGGGGCGCACTTTGCTCACCCATAGGTAGAGAAAAGTCTGAGTCTAGGGGTGCAAAATTCCAATTTTGTCAGGGGCGCTCATTATCCAAGAAATAGGCCTTGGGGCATAAAATTCAAATCTTGCCAGGGGTACTCATGCCCCTAGCTCCGGCGCTGACTACTGGCCATGTTCCACTTTATTTTTACACGTTCCACTTAATTTATATTAACTTTAAGTTTGGAAATTATTTTTGAAAATAGGTACTAAAAATACGTTTGACAGAGCAAATTAATTTTCTGATACCTACAATTACAATAATAGATGTCCATGATTCAAGTGTCAAAAAGTTGATAAAATGTGAAATTGAATAAAATTCCGTTCAAATTCACTTTTCTTTCTACTTTCGTTACCTAGTGAAGAAAACAAATGACCTTACCATTACAAAGAAAACCAAGGCAATCCCGTTACTAAACGCCAGTCTTTCAAAATCGATATTTTCATTAAATAGAATCACGAATGTTTGATTTCAGTGCCACAATTACACATCCACTACACATCCTGTAATGCACATGTGTATATTTTTGATAAAAGCACTCGCAAAAGCGGACATGCAAAATTCATAGATAAATGTCGTTTGTGTCACTTTTGACGTCAAAACTTTTTTTATAACCAGTTACAGCTGATTCAAGAAGATTTGTTGAAAGAAGTTTTATTATCTTCTTGAATCTAAAAATCTTCGAGCAGCGACGGCTTCGTCTGGTACAGAAGCCCGTCTTACTCTAAGCTGAAAATTATTTCACGACCACTTTGTTTGTGACTGATTTCGAAAATCTTGATGACCTCCGTAAAGTCATAGTATAATAATGAGTACTTGTAAAGTCGAGGCTTGCATTGCACACCGATTTTCATGGTGTCATTTGTAAGGTACCGGGTTTGATCCCCAGTCAGGTCAACATACATGCTCTACCAGCAACCGATTTTCAAGTGAATTAAATTACCTGACTTGATTCTTGCGAAACATGATCCTAGGTTTTGATTTTTGACCTTTTTCAAGGCCGACGGTAGAAGCGCACTTCACCCAGCATTGAACTGGATACCTCTAACTGCCGGAATACAACAATTGTTGTGTGGGAATTCTTCCTTATAATATACGAAATCCTAATAAGTTACTCGAATTACCTTAACAGGTACCTACTATCTTTTTCAGACATTAGACATGACTAATGACTAATAAATACAATTTATTGGAGTTATCGCTATCAGTGTGAATTATCAACTTACGTTTTTTTACTCATGTGTTATCATCAAGAATGAGTGTTCATTTTTTAAAATAAACATGTGAAAACTTTTCGTTTAAGTACTTAATTACAAGATTTTTTGGACTTTTACAACACTGTCAAAATCCCACTTACTAAAAAAAATATTCAATAAACGAGTATGAGATCCGTCTTAGTTGAACCAGAGAAGTGGCTGATTAAGATAATCTAAGGATACACTTAAATCTTACTTAAATAGGATCATCCCACCAAAATCATTTCATGAATAATGTTGCCAAGACCTCGAAATGTCAAAAAGTTATCATAAGACCTCAGGTAGAGCCAGGCTTCTAACTCTACGCGCACTAACTCTGCAAGCCCTAACTTCAAAAACTCTACACCTTAGTTAAAATATGTGGCTTGGCCATTTCGCTACATGGAAACCTTTCTAATAAACAATAGTTCTTGTAGTAACGATACGGCCAAGCTGCATATTTTAACTAAGGTGTTGAGTTTTCGAAGTTAGGGCTTGCAGAGTTAGGGCGCGTAGAGTTAGAAGCTTGGCTCTACCTGAGGTCTGATAACTTTTTAACAGTTCGAGGTCTTGGCAACATTATTCATGAAATGATTTTGGTGGGATTTCACTTCTTTTTGTAAGTAACTACCTATCCATAAACCGATAAAGCAAGGTGGGGTCAGAATGGTGGTCTAAAATCGTGTAAAATTCGATCAACATCAACCAGCGTACTAGTACTGTTATTTATTTTATTCCGTGGTAGAACTAATTCATTTATGCTGTGATATTATTTTACTCTTTATCGCAGAATGTGAGAGTGCAAAGAACAAAATAGAGTCTGCACAAGTTTTGCGCCATGAAAGAAGTAGTTTTGAAATGAACACAATATCTTTTTTATGACTAATTTTTTCCTATTACTTTAACAGTGATTTACTATGGCTTAAAAGTAATTACTAAATATTTAAGGATTTTTCAGATTCATGTCTCATTTTTTCAGACCTCTAGCATCAAAATTTGCGGAAGTCGCATACAAAATTCCATCCTCTAATTTTAGAGGTTAGGGGCTAAAAGTTTCAAGTTTTATAATTTTTTCGCAGTATGTGTACTAATACTAGCTTACATACCGAATTTCAGCTATCTAGGACTTCAGGAAGTACCCTAGAAATTTTAATGATTATCAGTAAGTTTTGACGAAATCGAGGTTTTTTAGATATCAATAAAATCCAAAGGTTTAGAGCTATGCAATTGAAACTTTACATGTTTAATAAATTTACTACAGACATCACATGCTGAGAATTGTGTGCTTCTGGTATAATCCAAACCCAAGTTATGAGGATTAAGCGGTTGGGGGGTTAAAGTCCAATTTCATAATTTTTTTTTGTTGTTTGTGTCCTAATACTAGCTTACATAGCAAATTTCAGCATTCTAGGACTTCTGGAAGTACCCTTTGAATTTTGATGATCATGAGTGAGGCAGTGACGAAATCGGAAATTTTTAGATATCAATAAAATCTATATTATAAAAGTTATACAATTCAAACTTTATATATTTAATAAATTTGCTACTGACATCACATTCCGAGAATTTTGTTTATCTAGTGTACTCCAAACCCAAGATATGAGGGTTCAAAAAAACAACGAAGCGCTTCAAAAAAAGGTAGGTAGTGCCCTTGCGCTTCGCTTCCTTGTCTTGGCGGGGACACTCCCGTGCCCCCAGATAGACATATTTGTGATCTCAAAGAGTCAGGCATGTGGTCGCAACTTTAAAACGGTACTTTTGGTTTAAAAGTAGTTATTTTGAAACTAATGGAAAAAATTTTTGGAAACTAAAAGAAAACATTTTTTTTTTTTTTTTAAAGTTATTCAATAAATTTTAATATTAGACACATAATTATAAGAAATAGGTTGTTTTCTTTTTAAAATGACAAAGTGCTTTTAACGGTAATTATAGGTAAAAAATGTATTGGCGGTGCTAGTGGATGGCTAGAGATAAGTATGAAATAGTGTATGTATGAATATTTTGTTTCAACCCTTCAATATTATATGAAACGTAAAATAGTGACGTATTACTAGATGTAGTGTGAAGAGCGCGTAATCCAAGGTTCAAGCAAATGCAATTTGCGTGACACAATAACACCTATTTTTCTTTCCCTTAGCAACAAACTAAATATAAAGGTGATTTTTATTTTTATCCACCAGCCAAATTACTAAGAAAGATTTTGAAAATATACTTCTAGTTCTACAACAAAATTTAACATTAAAGTATTTTTTGTTTTCAACTTGTATCTTAAAGAAATTTTTTTCAGTGTCATTATGGACTGAAAATAAATGTGAACACACAAAGTTTGGATGGTGAAAAAAAAAACCGGCCAAGTGCGAGTCGGACTCGCGCACGAAGGGTTCCCTACCAAAAAACGGCAAAAAAAATACGTTTGTTGTATGGGATATAGAAATATTAATTTTATTCTGTTTTTGTATTTGTTGTTAGAGCGGCAACAAAAATACATCATCTGTGAAAATTTCAATTTTCTAGCTATCATGGTTCATGAGATACAGCCTGGTGACAGACAGACAGACAGACGGACAGCGGAGTCTTAGTAATAGGGTCCCGTTTTTACCCTTTGGGTACGGAACCCTAAAAAACACTTATAGATAGCACTCAACTATTAAGTTTAGAGTTGTTAATATGGTTAGTCTCCTATTGGAACATATAATAGAACAAATTGCTAAGTTGTTTTGCAAATAAATGAAGAGTAAAGCTATCTCGGAGGAGCTCGATGGCGCAGTGGTTTAGCGCCTGGACTAGCGATTACGGAGGTTAAGCAACTTTCGCAAAGGTCGCTCGTAGGATGGGGTCCTGGCTGCATTTGCAGTCGTTAACACCCACCAATCCGCATTAGGCTCGCGTGGGTTATGGCCCGTCCTCCTTATCCAACCATAAGGAAGGCCTGTGCTCCAGCAGTGAGGACATTAAAAATGGCTGATGGTCAAAGCTATCTCGGTTCTTGATAATCGAATGCAGGCGTCTCCCAGGAAATGAAGTTTCTATAATCTCAGAGCTTGCAGGCGGGTTTGATCACACTGCTGCCGACTGCCTCTAGTTGCCTCTAAAGGACTGATGCTATACCACCTTGCCAAAAACTAAAGCTGTGTACACACACAAGCACACGCTTGTTAATTAATAAATTTGCCCCCGCAATTCCCAAGGGATTCAAAATTCCAGGCGGATGAAGTCGCCAACAATACTATAAGTTTTTCGTAACTCTTTCTGCTAAATGTTTTAGTTTTTGCAGTGCTGCCATACATCTAGTTGCCTTATAAAGGGCTGATGCTATTCCACCTTACAGATAGCTTAAAAAAGCTAAAATATCTGACGCAGTACTTACACTCCCTAATATTTTATATGAAAATTCAATAATTTATTTAATAAACTCACATTTTATGTTACAGTAAAGAGTACGTAATTGCTCCCATAATAAACACATGTACACTTTTCCTTCCTCACTTCCTTGGAACTAAGTATTATAAAATTATTATGGTTACATAAAAATAAACTCTCGCCGAACGTAGATAAACATTCTGGGTAATCAGTGATGAATGGGCTCACAAGTTTTCGTGAACGATAATAAGTAGGGTTGTCACTTCTAAGTTTATCCTACTAATATTATAAATGTGAAAGTTTGTGGATTTGGATGTTTGTTCCTCAATCACACAAAAACTACTGATCAGATTTGGTTGGAATTAGGCACAAAGATAGTAAATAGTCTGGATTAAAGCATAGAATACTTTTTATTCCGATATTCCCACGGGAATGGGAACCACGCGGGTGAAACCGTGGGCGGCCGCTAGTTAGAAATTAAACACTTTTTACGGATTACAGCGCATATATTGGTCAATTCAGATATTATTTTAGAATTATTTAGTTTTGATTTGTTGGTTTTTTGGGTTTGCCGACGTTTCGACATCTTTCCAGGGGCTGTGGTCACGGGACGACAAGTTGCTTATATTTTTATGAAATTACCCGCTCGAAACTTTATGAAAATGCATTCAAGTTTATTAAATTATTTTATAGCTGCGTTCTGATTTTAATTATTATTGATTTAAATTGATTAAAATTAATAAGAAAAAACGATCTAGCTACTGAATCTGCCACCAGTGCACAAATTGGGAGGCCTCTCCGAGAAAGAACTGGCGGAAGAAATCTCAGAGAGGTTGTGTCGGCCTCCCTTTTGATCACTATCTACAAAATGAACTAACTATATCTTTAGATCCGGCAGTGTGAGATTTGAGATGGGATTTTAGTTGATATATTATGGGAGTACCAAGGTGGTACTCTCCAACCATCTTCTCTATTGAAAGTATACACGGTTAATTTTTAACTATATCTAAAAATGAAATTGGGATTTCAGACCACGTAAATGAACAACTTTTACTATGGGGCCAACCATGAAATCGAGAAAAAAATATCAGCTGTTCCATAGAAAAGTACAACATCGACTCGACTATAATGTATGGAACGTCTGCTGGGGCTTGATGGCGCTCATTTTAAATTATTATCGTTTTGGTAAGAAACAGCACAAAAACGGTTGTAGGTTGAATAACATCGTTGAATGTTATACCAAAAGAGTTCAGTAGGTTCATATTATGTATTTTTCAGCCATTTTTAGATTAGGTACTTTAACTACGTTTTCGTTTTATTGGTTTTATCAAGCAACGCTACTGTTGAGATAGATAACAATAAAACAACTTTAGTCTATCAACCATTTCCCCAGAACTTAGAAACAAAAAAAATGTCAGGAGGCCGTTTCACAGCACAAGCAATAATAATAACAAATTTTTATAATTATGAAAACTCGAATAAATTGTACGAAACACTTTATGTCTATGTGTGAGTCAAAATCTTACTTGTCAGTATTTTAATGAAGTGTTTTCTGACACATTTAAATACTGTTGACTTGTAAAGTAGCATCCTTATACATTTTTAAGATTACCACGCGTAATTACTATTAATTAAAATGAAACACTTTTACACTAAACCAATAAATCTTAACTAAATAATTTGAAGAACAACAATTGAATTATTAATATACGCGTCATAATCCGTGTTTTATTTTAAGTGTCAACCCTATCTACCGTTACATTTCAACTCAACCTAGATAAGATAGCAAAATGATAAAATCATTTGAACAGTGACCCATATCTTGCAGGTTACGTTGGACACATGAAGTAAAAGCAATTACCTACATAAAAAGTAGGTACTTACTTGGATTAAAGTATATTATTTAATTATATTGGGTCATTCTGAAATTACCATCCAAATTTCAAGGATGTGTCCAGTCCATGAAACTAAACAACTTTCTCTAAAAAACATGTGTTCAATTTCGCCACAAATTTTTGGTCATCCCCTAAATTGATCACGTGTTCTCTTTGATTTATATGAATAGTCGATTTTTTTTACATATTTGGCCATGTCCATTCCATGAAACTAAACAACTTTCTCTAAGAAACATGTGTCGAATTTCACTACAAATTTTTGGTCATCCCATACTAAATTGATCACGTGTTCTCTTTGATTTGTATGGATAGTCGATTTTTTTTACATATGTGACCATGTGTTTCTTTGAGAAAGTTGATCAGTTTCATGGACTGAACACATCCTCAAAATTTGGATCGTGAATACAAAATGACCCTGTATAATTTACAAATAAACTTTACCCGAAATTTTCAAGGGAATCAAACTCCACGTAGACGAAGTCGCCGACAAAACTAGATCCGTACTATCTAATCTGCTTAAAGTTTTAAGTGAAAAGAAATAAAATAATTGTATAGGTACATAATTATACTACATTTTAAATTACCACAATTTTATATCATGTTTACAGGCAAATAAAGATTTTGTATTGTACATAAAAAAACGTGACTACGGCTCCTCAAAAGATATACGGAAACGGCAAAAAATGAAAAATTAAGCATTCAAACTTTAGAATTAACAAACTATAATAATAGTTTATTGCCTAATTTTAGGCTGTATTAAGCGTTTCGACTGAAACGCTAGCGGTATTTGCGTTTGAACGAATAGAAAATTTTCCTGTTACCTACAAAACGCAACACATAGAAGGTAAACATTAAAATTAAAAACATAGGTACCTAAATGTTTTCTTATTTTGTTAAAAAGGAAAGGTAAAAAATATAAATAGCACGTGGTAATCTAAAACTAGCTTTTCAACACACTTGCTCGTAAAGTGAGCCCTAATACCTACATCGCTTTTAGGGCCATAAACCGAGCTATAACAAACGCGTGCAATAATACATAAAACACTAGGTTGTTATAGAATTATCCCTACAAAGTTAAATTAGTACCTTACTGCAAGTTCTATGCGAGCAAACAAAGCATTCCCAATTTAACCGGGTAATACAGTTATTTTTTTTATTAACAACAAAGAGGTTTCGCTGAAAATTCATATACATTTTTGGAATAAATAAATATGTAAGTCCCTAATTAAGTCAAACAAATATTTATTATTATTAAATTAATAATATACACAATATTTTGTTGTAAAATATTAAAATATTTGCATTTTATCACTTAAAATTACAATTTTGAAGTAGGCTGTATGCTAACCTACCTCTTTGTTCGCAAAATATTCTTGCATTGGGCGTGTGAAAAAAACAAAAAAACCTGCGCGCCTTTTCCCATAATTTTCATATTTTGTTTTTGTCGTATTTGTTGCTGTGTGGTAAATTATTTTATTTTTTCCTCGCAAATGTGTTGAAAAACGTCGTATGAAACTCGTGAGCTCTTGCTTATTGCACACTCGGCTGAGTTACGCCCTCGCCTGCGGCTCGGGCTGCAACCCACAGCCTTGTGTGCAATGAGCAACCTAAGCTAACTTGTCTCATAATGTACTATTGTAATCTAACTACATGCCTATAAATAAACGGCCTTATTAATAAACGCCTAATAATTCTATTTTAGCTATTGCACCGTTAAAATAAGTCTTATCTTTATCATTTTTCAAAATAGTAAAAGGAAAAAATCACTTTTTAAGCCTCTCATATAACTTTGTTTTTTATGAATAATGCGGAAATTATACAACATGTTATTATGTTATCTGTGTACGACATAAATCAAAACTCTCTGGCTTTTTAGGGTTCCGTACCAAATGGTAAAAAAGGAACCCTTATGGTGTGACTCAGTCTGTCTGTCTGTCACAGCTGGATATCTCGAGAACTACTAATGGTATCAACTTGAAATTTAGAATAGTTTGAGATGACATTTGCCCAACTATTTTGCAAATAAGAAATAAATAAAAAAATAAATATATTTTTTACAACAGGGACTGAAAATGGGTCTTAAAAATTTGAAGTGGAGCTACTAGGCCATGTGGGGTATCATATAAAAAAACCGGACAAGTGCGAGTCAGGCTCACCCACCGAGGGTTCCGTACAGACCTACATCTATACATAAAATAAAGCTATAGAAAAGTTGTGTCGGTACAAAGGAAATATTTTGAAAAAAAAAGTGGTTGGTAGTTATTAGTTTTTTATATGAAAACTGTACTACGGAGAGTTCAAGCTTTATCCCAGGATCTACCTACCGGAATTATGTGAAAAATTGCTTAGATTATAAGTTGGACTCCAAGCTACCAAACTACTGTAAAAAAATACCATCAAAATCCGTTCAGCAGACTGCTATATATAGATAACCATTTGAAATCCTTTGTCGCCACGTAGAAAATAACCCTTCCAGGGATTACGACAAAGAATTGACCACGGGCGAAGTTTGAAATGGAATAGTACATTACTGCAGCGGCACTCAAGACAGGCATTGAAGAACATACGTGAGTCCATCAATGCCTAGTTGCGGCCAAGGCTTGTGTAGTACTTTTAAACTTTTAACTTTTTAGTTTTAAAAGTTTTAAGCTTTTTATTTTAATTTTAAATTACTTACAGTAATTGAAAAAAGAAAATGGAAAGTGGAATGTGCACATAAAGGCCTTTCATTTGATACACATATTGAAAAAAAAAACGGTATTTTTTCATTTATTTCCAGTTTTTCTTTTTTTTTCCAGTTTTTTGGAAAGTGCTCATCAAGGCCTTTCATTTGATACCCATATTGCAAAAACATTTTTTTTTTTTTTCAGTTTTTTGGAATGTGCTCATCAAGACATTTCATTTGATACAAATATTGCAAAAAAAAATTTACCTTTCGATTTGATGAGCATATTCCAAAAAACTTTTCAAAAAACTTACATTTGATACCCATAGGTATTGAAAAAAAAAATTTTTTTCGTTTTTTTTTTTTTGGAATGCGCTCATCAAGGCCTTTCATTTGACAGACAGTTATTACAACAAACAGTTATTTTTCCTTTTTTATTTTTTTTTCAATTTTTTGGAATGTGCTCATCAAGGCCTTTCACTTTATACCAGTATACCGAATACTAAAAAAAAATTTTTGGCATGTGCTCGCTCTTCAAGGCGACATTTGATACCTATATTTGTGTTTCATTGAAAAGTTCGCTCCATTTCTGAAATGAGAGACTTTCCAGGCAACGTTCCTTTAAAATCACCTAGATGGCGCTGTCCAATTTCCATGGCATTAGTAGAAAGACTTTGGTCAAATCCAAGTCAAATCATAATGTTTTTTACGATGGTACGGATGGTAGGTATTCTCTTTGATCAGACCTTTATACTAATGCCATGGAAATTGGACAGCGCCATCTAGGTGACTTTAAAAGAACGTTGCCTGGAAAGTCTCTCATTACACGTGTGTAATGAGTTTTAATAGAAACATTGCCGGACAGACGCCGGTAATTTTGTATGAAAATCCATTATTACACGTTAGTAATGGATTCTCATACAAATATTGACGGCGCGGTTTAGGTCTGTCCGTAAACTCCGATTTAGCACGAAGAAGGTTGTCAAAATAATGTTCGAATTTCCAAGCATTTTTGAGAAAAAATAAAATAATTACAAACCCACCGCACCTGTATAAAATACAAGTACATACTGTTGATTGTCAACAGATGGCGCTTTATATCAATAGTACACTGTATAATGTTCTGTGAAATGGTTTTATCTATCGCAATGTTATTAGAGAGAGAAATGGGTGTATTCCAACAGGACCCTTTGGTTGTGTGAAGCCGAGACTTTTATTGTAGTGGTGGCTACCTCGGCTGACCTTACCGAGTAAACTGTCTTGATTATACTTGGTGCCAAATGCTCCAAGCAACATTGAAATGCGATGCACCCGCATTTTAATGTAAACTGAAACAATCTACCACTGAACTATTCAACACTTGACACTGGCAGAAATTACTTCCAAGAAGAAAGTAGATTGCCAAAACAAAAATAAGAAGAAGAAGACCCCCTGTCATACAGCGTGACATACCGCCATGTTGCGAAAATATTTAGAGCCAAATTTATTACTTTTTAATTTTATTTTTAAAAGTAATTAACTATAACAATATTTGAAAGGATCTGAATAATTAATAATAATAAATATTGATATTTTTAAAAGAATTAGTGGCGCGATTAATCCAAAAGTAATTATTAAACTATGACCGCGCATACCGTTGTTTCACCAAGATGATTAATAATTACGTATTTTAATTACCATATTTTATTATGATTTAATTACAAATATACAGTTTTCAGATTTATTCCTGTAAGTGTAGTATAAGACGCTATTACCTGCCAAATTTCATAGTTCTAGGTCAACGGGAAGTACCCTATGAATTTTGATTCCTTTGAGAGTATCGAAAATGCGTTTTTTGCGCCCTAAACGGCAGTATCTTTTTTTTACGTTAACTTAGAAGTTTGATTTTTTTACAGCTTCAAGGGCCCGTAGACCTTAGTATATGGTTTAAATTTCAATTCGATATCTCCACGCGTTTCCGAGATAAAGGGTCTTGACAGACAGACGGACGGACAGACAGACAGACGGACAACAAAGTGATCCTATAAGGGTTCCGTTTTTTCCTTTTGAGGTACGGAACCCTAAAAACGCCGTTTGCACGTTTTTAAATATTTTTTTCTTTTTGTTTTAGGCCGCATAGTTTTAGGATTATAATAGCCCCCCCCCCCCCCCCCCCTCCTTATCTCCGAAGTTTGCAAAGAGAAAAATCTGAAATAATTCTATGTGATAGCAGTTTATACAGGGTCATTTAGAACTTACCATCCAAATTTTAAAGATGTGTCCAGTTCATGAAACTAAACAACTTTCTCTAAGCGCTATCGCACACGGGCAACTTAGTCGCCCAGCAACTGTTTTGTCTCTCACATGGTTTGTATGAAAAGTTGCCGACAACCGTGTCGCTTCGTGTGCGCGCTTCCATATAAACCCGTGGTCTTGATGTGAGAGACAAAACAGTTGCTGGGAGACTAAGTTGCCTGTGTGTGATAGCGCTAAGAAACATGTGTCAAATTTCGCCAAAAAATTTTGGTCATCGCATACTAAATTGATCACGTGATCTCTTTGATTTGTATGGAAAGTCGATTTTTATTTTAAATATTTGACCATGTGTTCCTTAGAGAAAGTTGTTCAGTTTCATGGACTGAACACAACTTCAAAATTTGGATGGTAAGTTCAAAATGACCCGATATAAAGATTACTGGAAAAATAAAACGATGTCTCAATATAGCACACTTTTCTAGAAATTATCAAATTTCTAAAAAATGAACATTAGTTTCACTATCGGTCAAGAGATGGCGCTGACCTAAAACGGCAATACTAATTTTATTATTCTACTCTGCAGTGTGGTTTTATGGTACAATTATGATGGTACGGAACCCTCGGTGCGCGAGTCCGACTCGCTCTTGACCGGTTTTATTTTAGATTTCTTTAGATGGGTGTGTTTAATTTCTTTCGAACTAAGTATACCAACGAGCGAGTGTGTGGTAACTTTCTCTTTTAGGCCAATGGCATTGCGTTTACCAAGTCATCATGGAAAGCTTTTCGAGAATTTGACTCAACATGTTGCCTAATGATGTTTTTTTATAATTATAATTATTATTAGGTCCCCACCTATGAAATCAGCGTTTTGTAAGGAAATTCTTAATTTATTTAACAACCATGAACGCTAATATTTTAAACTTTTATGCAGTACTAATGTTTAAACACTAAGATAATGTAAAAAATATAAATTTCGTCAAGTTGAAACAAATAAAGTGATCATTTCTGCTAACAAAAAGAAGAGTAATTTTTAAGGTATTTTTTTTTTGTATGTTTAGAAAACTGTAATAAAGTTTTTTTTACTATTGACAGTTTCTATGATAGTCATTTTTCGATCAAGCAATTTGATTAATATTTTAAATCATAGAAGTGACGAAGTTCTAGTAAAAAACGCTACTATCATAGATGGGGACCCAATATAATGATATTTACTTTTGGCGCTTTCCTGACCTAATTATTTAATATTGTAATATTAATACATAATTTTAATTAAACTTCTCGTAGAATTTTTAGGGCACATAGTCTAGTATTTTTAGGCGGTATCATTACATTCCCTCGTACTCACTGCTAGAAGTAGATAGCAGAACTGTTAAAGTGGCCGTTTCTGACACATTTGCTATCTACTTGCGAGGGAATGTAGCTACCTTCTAAAAATACTAGTCTATGAGACCTAAAAATTACACGTAAAGTTTTATTAAAATCCTTTTCTATTAACAACTTATTAAATAAAGACCTCTGAGAGCGCAACTTCGGTCAGGGAATTTTATTTCCAAATTTTAAGATGATGAACCAATCAAGTCAGTGAGTCAGTCAGGATTACTTAATCAACTTGAGAGGTGAATATTTGAAATGACATAACATTGAATCTTTCGAGACTCGTATGCGAGATCTTAATCAGATAATCTGTTACAGCACTCTTTAAAGATCTAAAATTTACCCTATATATGAGAGACACAGGTCAATGGCCCGCAAGTTCACTGCGTAGCGGCCATTACTCGACCTTGGCCCAATCAGTTTAGAGAAAGTGCTTATAACCTGTACTGGGATGATTCACAAAATGGCCTCGCCTCATATCTCTATTTTCTTCGGACTTTCTTAAGGCTCTATTACGATGGAACTTGTCTCTATCTTTTCCTTTACATGTAAAGAGTAAGGAAAATAACCTCACTTCTGCACTTTTCGATGTTATTCGTTGTATTTTCATCATTATCATTATCACAATTATCTTTATTGAAAAGAATAAAAGTTATTTGAAACAACTTCACAGTACATTAAAGTGTTGTTTGATGTAGGATTCAATACATTTCCGCTATTCGTATATACGCTGAAAAGATGAACCTATAAGCGCTTTTAATGATTTACTGTTTTTTTTTACGAACACCAATTTAATATTTGTAGCTGCTAGAGAAACTCTTTAGCTTGTCATCTGTTTTTTTTGTGACTACAACTTTACGTTTTCTATATAAAAATAGAGACTTTTCCCACCCCATTTTTTCACTTTGACTGCCAACCTACGAGTATATTCTTAGCATTTTTTATTTACCCCACAATTTTCTGCACATTTTCTTTTTAAACAAGCATACATGACCCTGGACATAATCTCTACTTATTTTGGGCAGTCGTGTAAAAAAGTTTTTAACCGATCATCATGAAATTTTTCATACACGGATACAGAAGACGAAATATTGCATAAATTTAAAAACCGTCTTAATAAACACATTCATGGGTAAAGGTTATTATAAATTTGATGTTTATCTGTACCCTTAGCACGAACAGCTATCGAAAAAAATAACGTGCGTAAAATCATTCGATAGTGCAATTTTGTATTGGAAATTTGTACAACGCCATCTACCGCCGAATAGCGAAATTAAAATTTCCATAGATAATTTTCTCCATCGAGTAATTTTACGCGCGTTTTTTTCCTCGATAGCTGTTCGTGCTAAGGGTACTGAAAGATCGAAATGCGTGGAAATGATTTAACACATAATTTTCTAGTGTACGTACTTTGTTGTCAATAATCATGTTGTACTGTATCTGGTAACGATATATTTAAGTTTGTAAATATCGCTACTTATTCCTGTTACAGCTGATAAGTTTCTTGCGCCCGTTCTTCTTGCCAGGTTTTGACCTGGCAAGAAGAACAGAATCAATTTTGACTTTGACTTTGTGGGCACCTTTGATCCAGTATAAAAACTGTTCCTGAGGAATAAAAAAACCGGCTAAGTGCGAGTCGGACTCGCGCACGATGGGTTCCGTACCAAAAAACGGCAAAAAAACTCACGTTTGTTGTATGGGAGTCCCCCTTAAATATTTCTTTTATTCTGTTTTTAGTATTTGTTGTTGTAGCGGCAACAGAAATACATCATTTGTGAAAATTTCACTGTCTAGCTATCACGGTTCATGAGAAACAGCCTGTTGACAGACAGACAGACGGACAGCGGAGGCTTAGTAATAGGGTCCCGTTTTTACCCTTTAGGTACGGAACCCTAAAAAGTGACTGTCTAGGCAAACAAAGTCGCGGGCGGAAGCTAGAAGAGATATACAAAGTATTGACCATGAGTATTTTTTTATTAAATGTCCCCACTGCTGGGGCACATGCCTTATGGGTGGATAAGGAGAACCATAACCCACAACGTCCCAATGAGGATTGGTGGGTGTTACGACTGCAAATTCAGCCGGACCAACGGCTTAACATGCCTTTCGTAGCAGGAGGAGCTCGAGATAATACATACTTTGATCACCCATCCTATGACCGACCCTTGCGAAAGTTGCTTAACCTCTACAATCGCTGGGCCAGGCGCTAAACCACTGCGCGATCGAGCTCCTTATACAATGTATACTTACTTAGCCCCTCCGCACACGGGTCGTAAGCGTAGTCATCTCGTAAGTGTATCGTCAGGACACGACGAGTACGATACGAGCAGACACAACAGTACAGTAGTCGAGCTTAGCTCTTGCGCGCTCGAGCAACGCACACATAGACACATAGTCATACCGACACTGTATAACTGCAATCTCATAGCACTCTCAAAACAGTTCGAGTATGTGACGCAGCGGCAAGAGCTGTCTTTGTGTGTGTGCGATGCTCGAGCTAAGTAGTACTAAGCTAAACTTCTGTTAGTCTCTATTTTGTGGAGCAGATTTCTACACGCTTATCGTCGCGTAGACGTAAATATTGTTCCAGAATAGAAACTAGAGCTTCACGTTGACGTAAATTATCACCAAACGTACAGAAAGTATTTTTACTCCAATATGCTACAACCATCGTAATGACAATAAAAATCTCATACGATACGCTGCAACACCGCACCGCTTCGTGTGCGGACTTCTTTGAACACGTACCATGGGCAACAGCGTCGCTTAACCACTGCTAAGGTTAAATTCGCTTGCACGCCGCGCCCGCTGTCACATACGTTTAGTTCGTGCAGGGGCGATACGCGCGCACACGAATTTTGTTTAAAACTGGTTAAGCGACGCTGTTGCCAATAGTACGGTCAGCAGCACATCAAGCTATACAAAACTGACAAAAATCTCCAATGAATTTTAAACCTTGAACTGCTTGTTTTTAAGTTTAAAATTGATTGAGAAAATGTGGCACTTTGTGGAAGTCCAGCGTGCCGTCTACTGTACATGCTCGTATTACTCTCGTTCGACGCGCGTATTATTAATGTGTCATAAAACTACGACTCAAAATTGTAAGCGATGTATTTCAATTCAAGGTGGGCTGCAGTTGAGGTGAGTATGAGTTGAGTTCGGGTTGAGGTTGGGTCGCGCGCGTTATCGTCTCAACGCAGCCTTGACGTCGTGTGCGGAGGGGCTTACGAGATGACTACGCTTACGAGCCGTGTGCAGAGGGCCTTAAATTACTATAGTATGTTGTCAACAGTATACTTTCGTCTTAGCATGAAATCGCGTGATTCATACACTTTCTCTGCGCTGTATTGTATGCGCGTACGCAATATTAATTATTGATAAGTCAGAAACGTTTTTTTGAAGGAATGTTAACGGTAGGTATTTTTGGGGTTCCGTAGCCTAATGGCAAAAAACGCTTATAGATTCGTCATGTCTGTCTGTCTGTCCGTATGTCACAGCAACATTATTCCGAAACTATTAGGATTACACAGTTAAAACTTAGTAGATAGATATATTCTGTGAACCGCTTTACGAATTTTACACAAAAATAGAAAAAATAAAAATTAAGAGGGGGCTCCCCCATGAAATTGAAACTGAAAAATAAATTTTTCGTCAAACCTGTGCGTGCGGGGTGCATCCCGTAATTTTTAAAGACCTATCTATATGAATATAGACAGGTCTTTAAAAATGACATTGAGGTTCCTAAAATTATTTTTTCTTATAGTCAACCGTTTGAAAGATATACACTTCCAAAATGGTAAAATGTGTGTGTCCCTCCCCCTCTAACTTTTAAAGTAAGAGAGTGAAAAATGAAAAAAAAATATTGCTGTAGATCTTATTTTTGCAGATGAAAAATAATAGTGGTATTAAATAAGGTATGGTATATGCTATCTACGGTTATTTATTATAAGAATGTTTGACATTACTACAAAACTAATTGAACAAAAACTGGCATAAATTAGTTGTTTGATACTTTAACCTTTAAACGCCTGATTATATTATTTATAAGTTTTTGTATTTTTTTTGTGTGCTTTTGAATATATTTTTAGGCATCATTCATATTAATGTTTAAGACCTACAAAGAAATTAAAGACCTATAAATAAATACAAGGCCTTAAAAAGTGTTAAATTGTTTTTCTATCATAAAATGAAGATACAACGTGTTTCAAATTAACCCCTAATTCCGAATATGGTAGATAGGGACCAATAAACTGAACAACTTTTACTATGGGACCAACTCTGAAATCGCAAAAAAAACAGCTGTTGCATACCTTTTGATATTTTCGATATAAATTTTTATTAGAAACAGTTGATTTTTTTCGCAATTTCAGAGTTGGTCCCATAGTAAAAGTTGTTCAGTTTGATGGCCCCTATCTACCATATTCGGAATAAGGGGTTAATTTGGAACACGTTGAATACTTATGTTTTATGTATGACATTCAATATCTACATGTATTCTATATTCACCTAGCTTTGAATGGAAACTCATTCACGTACGAAGTTCACAGTTACTGTAACTATTCTTACAAAACTGTATTTAAAAAAAACAGTGTCAACGGAACTTTACGCTTGCGGTATCGTCAAAATTTGGTAAAGAAACTTTCTTATTAAGATTAAGAGCTTAAAATTTGCTAACAGTCGTAATAGTTAATAAGAAGTCATTTATATCTATGAAAAAAAACTACAGTCTAGCCATAATATTTTTAAACAGATCCCGAAAAAAACACCAAAAAATTAATTAGATTTTGCTTTATATTAACACTAAACGTATGTTATTTATCCTGTTTAATTAAACTATAAAAAGCACAATAAGTTCTTTAAATAAAAAGTCAAAAATAAAAATTAGTTTTACTACCTATTTTCTTTTTGAGAAAAGAGCATTTCCTTAACTTTCACACATTTTTTAAATTTAAAAAATTTTTTACCCAAAAAATACTTACATTTTTTGAATTCCGAACAATGTGGTGAAAACGAACTCGTTCTTTTTTTAATCCAATTGAAATGAGGTCCGGTTTAAGCTGACCTCTAATCACAAATTCACTTTTGAAGCACTTCAACCAACTAGAGCGCATAGGTCCCGTTAGCCACAACGGCGATGGCATACTGATGTCCGACGCACGAACAACTGATTGTACGTACTTATAAGTGTCGAGCAAATAGTTACAAGTGCCATGGAAAATGTGGTGACACCATTACCAAAAAAAAGGGGCAAAATTTTTTTTTTTAAATAAATACTTATTGAGTTTTCAAAAAGAGTTTAATGGAATGACAGGTTACAGGTTAAACTATTATTTACCGACTTAAAAAAGGAGGTTTTATTTTCAAGTTATTGAAGAAAGTTTTTCATTTTAAAATTAAAATTTTATTTACTTTATTTTATTTTATTTATCAACGATAAATATAATAAAAAAGTAAACAAAGCAGAAGCAAGAAGTTTGAGTTAGAATAACTAACTTTTTGAGTTTTTATTTTATAGTAACTGTTTAAAATTGAATAACTATGTTTTTTTACCAATGTTATTTGTTTAAAACAATGTTTAGGTACAGAAAAGTTACTAGAATGTAACATTAGTAAACTAAAAGTGCACTTTAACAACAAACAATTAATTAATAATTATAGTAAATTTTAACCGATTTAAACCAAGTAAAAAAAGTTGTTTTTGTCGTGGTTTACTTATATTACAAATGAAAAATAGTTTTGTTACTTTTTATTGGCAATATTTTTTCAAATAGGAATACTTACCTATTTATTTTTATTTAAATAAAGAAAATGATAATAATCTGTCGAATAACTAGGACTAAAACAATTAATTAAATGTGACATTTTATGATTTTATGATTTCAAAATTAATGTATTTTATCTTACTGCCACGGAAGTAAATATGGTCGTTAGATTGTTTTTATGTAGATTTTTTGATGCCATAAACTTTTTTGCATTTTTTTTTTATTAGCCACCTGGGTAGTTAATGATTTTTTTTGTTTTGAGACGGTGGTGTTACAAGCACACAAAAAGTAATATTTCTGTAGGGTTACCTACGGTACCACTACCCAGGTGGCTAATAAAGAAATGCAAAAAAGTTTATGGCATCAAAAAATCTACATAAAAACAATTAAAATATTTATAAAAATAATAGTGTGTTCAGTCTGTCACTTATAAAATTCAAACAAATTACGTGAAATTCCAATGACGTCAATAGCAAAAAAATATTAACTAAAGTAAATATTGACACAAATGGTTTATAGTATAAACCATCTCTGTAAGTATTTAAAAACCGGTCAAGAGCGAGTCGGACTTGCGCACCAAGGGTTCCGTACAATCATAAATATATTGGGATATGTTACTTTAGTACAGTCTTTAAAAAAGTAGGATAAACGGGGGACAGGTGGAAGGGCGAACAGGCGGACAGTTAATTTACAAATCTTAACCACAGCTGCTTATGGTGACTGAAAAACGTTTCAGCCTCTCCACATTGCAAACTGTTTATATTACTAAGTAGGAACTTATTCTTCGTTTAATCGTACGGCAAATAGTAGGTAATTATATTAGAACCAGCCACCAATTATCATTGTAGTATTAAGTCAGCGCCATCTCTTGACTGATAGTGGAACAATTTTTTTTCTTAGGTCAACGCCATCTGTTGACTGGTAGTGGAACTAATGATTTTTAGTTTGTTTTTGAATTTCTAAAAAAGTGTGTAATATTGAGACATCGTTTTATTTTTCCTGTAATCTTTACATAAACTACTATCACATAGAATTATTTCAAATTTTTTTCTTTGCAAACTTCGGAGATAAGGGGGGGAACGGTATCTTTTTTACATTTTTCATCATAAGTCGAAAACTATGCGGCCTAAAAAAAAGAAAACAATGTTTTAAAATGTGCAAACAGTGTTCTTTCATATGATACCCCACATGCCCTAGTCACCCCATTTCACATTTTCAAGACCCCTTTTCAGTCCCTGTTGTAAAAAATTTTTTGTTTTTATTTCTTTCTTTTTTGTAAAATAGTTGGGTAAATGTCATCTTAAACTATTCCAAATTTCAAGTTGATACCATTAGTAGTTTTCGAGATATCCAGCTGTGACAGACAGACAGACAGACAGACAGACTGAGTCACACCATAAGGGTTCCTTTTTTACCGTTTTGGTACGGAACCCTAAAAAAGTACCTGTTTGAATTTGAGAATGTTTATGTAGTTGACTAGGTGCTTATGAAAAATTCGATTTTGGACATGGACCCTTAATAGAAAATCTGAAAACCAAATTGTTATTGTTATTTTTATGTCTGTTTATCTTTACTTGTTTAATTAAGTGAAAGGTTTTTGGTAGTTGTCATGCGTCTTTTAAACTTACGTTATTCAAAAATATTTTATCTTAATAAATTAAATTGTAGTCATTGATTATTCAATGACAACAATTTCATTTATTAACGATTTCTTTCATTATCTATGTGTGGAATCCAGTTGCATTTTTTTTATAATAAAATTAAATATTTCAATAAAGATTTGGGTGATATTATAATCAAATAGCATAGTTACCTAAACGGTGGTCCAAAATAACGTTGACAAAGGTGATTTTTTTAAATAATTTTATCAACTTTTAACTTAAATTAAGTTATAAAAAAAATACAACCTTTTTTTAGGAATCCCTCTTTGTCTCCAAAATAAAAGGCGATTTCTAGACCGAAAGTGGCGCCGCGGTGAATTTAATTTAATATTGTAACTCTAATAAACAATTTTAATAAAACTTCTCGTGGAATTTTTAAGGCCCATAGTCTACTAGACTATGGGCCTAGTCACTGCTAGAAATGGATAACAAAACTGTTATAGTGGCCGTTTTTGACACGTTTGCTATCTACTTCTTCGAATGACTACGAGGGAATGTAGGGATACCTTCTAAAAATAGTAGACTATGGGCACTAAAATCCATTTTAGCTAAAAATGACCACTACAAATCTAGAATGGATTTCAAAACATACAAAAATAATGAAAACTGTTGAATAGTTATTCAAAAAATATTAGAGACAATTTAAGAGGGCATGATCTTAGCTTTTTTTAAATATTGACTTGTCCATCAGCCATTTTAATGTCCCCACTGCTGGGGCACAGGCCTTCCTTATGGGTGGATAAGGAGGACGGGCCATAACTCACCACGCGGGCCCAATGCGGATTGGTGGGTGTTAACCCACCTGTGTGTTGGGAACCAACGGCTTAACGTGTCTTCCAAAGCTCGGAGGAGCTTGAGATTATAAATTTTTGGTCACCCATCCCATGACCGACCCTTGCGAAAGTTGCTTAACCTCCGCAATCGCTGGGTTATGCGCTAAACCACTGCGCCGTCGAGCTCCTCGATTGACCGTATTGAACATTGACCATAAAGTGTAATAATTAGTACATTATTATGTGAATCTATTGAATTTCAGGCGAATTGGGTATTCATTTGAGCTAATGAAATCTGCGAAAATTGCTTTCGCACCTCTGTTTGAAATGAAATGAAATGAAAAATTCTTTATTCAAATAAGCTCACCTAATGAGCGTTTTTAAATCGTCAAATATTCTTTTACCCTACCACCCATTATGACGTCTTTTAGCTGACAAGAAAAATAGGCGCAAAAAACTTATCAGCTTTATCAAATGGAACGACATTTACAAATATGTATATCGTTTCCAGACTTTATATTAACATAGATTAACAAATAAATAAAATTATAATTAGCTCATTACTTAATGAATTACAAATATTCTTAATCAATTTACAGGGTTCAAGCTAAATTCAAAGTTTGAAGTTATTATTCAGTCTAGGCTATTTACAAGAGAGAAAAAAAACTTTACAATTCAATATGCGTTAAGATAGGTAGTCAGAAGCAGACCCATTCCCACTGGCAGCACCCGTTCACGAGCATGACGCATGAACCAGCCATCGCTTCGCTCAACCATATTTGAGGGAACGTAACGACCCGCCCCACGCGACACCACCGCAGAAATAATTAAAGAGAGCATGACATACCAAGGCTACCCATGTTAAGGCATCGAATTGAAAACTAATATCCAAAAGCTTTTCATAGGCCTTATAATACATAACTTCTGACTATAGAAAGTAAAACTATTGCAAAAATCAAAACAAGGTAAGTTAGATATACACGTTTTGAGTAAAAAATGCCATACATACAGACAATATAAAACAGGTTTTTTATAAACGACGCCCTTGATACAAGCAGACAGAAGCAGACCCATTCCCACTGGCAGCACCCGTTCACGAGCATGACGCATGAACCAGACATCGTTTCGCTCAACCATATTTGAGGGAACGTAACGACCCGCCTCACACGACACCACCGCAACACTTAAGACCCTGTGAGCAGGAGCAGAGTCTTGTTCGAATCTCCATGGATGGTCACCATAAGTGCTGTTGACTCTAAGGAATAACTAGAGATTCAAGGATGTCTCGAATCGTGTATAATGCAAATGACGTACTTAGTTGGTAAGTTATTCAAATATTTTCAACGAGATTTGTTTGATGTGCACTAAAGTTCATAGCCCGTAAAATAGTAAGTTAAATAAAAGTCTTTTTTCAAAGACTTCTATGTTTGTATATTTTTTTTAAAGAAGTATGACAACATGGCCACATCCTGCTTTGTTATGTATGACTTAAGAGGCTGCATAAAGCTGGAAAAAAATTTCATAGTAAAAATTATCGAAATTATTGACAACATTGTCGTTTCTAATTTCGTCCAAGTTTCTAATTAATAGAAACGAACGAATTGATACCTAACAAATAGAGTATTTCTTATTTTGGAAAACTGTCAATCACAAAACTGTAGAGCTAGTTAGGTTTTATTTTTATTATACTCATAGTTTCAAGATTATAGGTTTTTACACCGTTAATTTTTAAGTAAGTAGTTTGCAAATACCTATCGGAAAAAAATCTTGATTAATCGGCAAACTCACAAAAATAAAAATTATTTTCATTATTTAGTAAACAAGATAGTCTCTTTTGATTATACGCGTTTAATTCTATGAATGTGCTCTAAATCCAGAAATCAGCACCCCTAGCACAACGCGCCTAAAATTACTTGATGGAGAATTATCTATGGAAATTTTAATTTCGCTATTCGGCGGTAGATGGCGTTGTACAAATTTCCAATACAAAATTGCACTGTCGAATGATTTTACGCGCGTTATTTTTAGGGTTCCGTACCCAAAGGGTAAAAACGGGACCCTATTACTGAGACTCCGCTGTCCGTCTGTCTGTCTGTCTGTCACCAGGCTGTATCTGATGAACCGTGATAGCTAGACAGTTGAAATTTTCACAGATGATGTATTTCTGTTGCCGCTACAATAACAAATACTAAAAACAGAATAAAATAAATATTTAAGGGGGGCTCCCATACAACAAACGTGGATTTTTTTTTGCCGTTTTTTGCTCGATATTGATAACGGCAACAGGTAGAGAGTTCAAATTTTCACAGATGATGTATTTCTGTTGCCGCTATAACAACAAATACTAAAAACATAATAAAATACATATTTAAGGGGGGCTCCCATACAACAAACGTATTTTTGTGCCGTTTTTTGGTACGGAACCCTTCGTGCGCGAGTCCGACTCGCACTTGGCCGGTTTTTTTCGATAGCTGTTCGTGCTAAGGGTACTGTAATATTTTGGGACACAAACAAACCTCAATATCTTGACCAATTATCAAATATTGAAACTTTTATCTTTTATATACTCGATTAGAATATGGAAGAGATACACTCATTTCATTTTTAGATATACTTATAAATTAACCGTGTATAGGTTGGCATATCAGTGAATAACTATAAATTACGATTTTTCTATAGAGAAAAGCCTTAGATATATAATATGATACTATATAATGGGACGGTGTCCCAAAACTTTGCCACACGGAATGAAAGTACTTTAAATATTGAAGGTAGGAAATTTTAATGAAAGAAGACTTCATTTTGTTTTTAAAAGTAAATAGAACTTCTAATTAAGTTTTTTTTTATAATCGCATACGATCCGGTACAAATTGATACAATACGTAATAATCAAAAAATTAAATGTTAAACATGGTCTTTTTAGGGTTCCGTACCAAAATGGTAAAAAAGGAACCCATATGGTGTGACTCAGTCTGTCTGTCTGTCACAGCTGGATATCTCGAGAACTACTAATGGTATCAACTTGAAATTTGGAATGGTTTAAGATGATATTTGTCCAACTATTTTGCGAATAAGAAATAAATAAAAAAATAAATGCCTTTTTTACAACAGGGACTGAAAAGGGGTCTTAAAAATTTGAAGTGGGGCAACTAGGGCATGTGGGGTATCATATAAAAGAACGTCGTTTGCACGTTTTCAAACATTTTTTCTTTTATTTTTAGGCCGCATAGTTTTCGACTTATAATGAAAATTGTAAAAAAAAATACCGTTCCCCCTCCCCTTATCTCCGAAGTTTGCAAAGAGAAAATTCTCAAATAATTCTATGTCATAGCAGTTTATATAAAGATTACAGGAAAAATAAAACGATGTCTCAATATAGCACACTTTTTTAGAAATTATCAAATTTCTAAAAAGTTAACATTAGTTCCAATATCGGTCAAGAGATGGCGCTGACCTAAAACTGCAATACTAATTTATTATTCTACTCTGCAGTGTGGTTTGATGGTGCAATTATGATGGTACTGTTAGCGACGCAAGTAAATTATGAGTGTTAGTGACACGTTATAAGTGATAAAATTAATACTGAAAGTGATAAGTGTTAAACTTTTAATAGTGAATTGCAATTAGTGAAGTGAGACTTATGAATAATAAATTTAGGACTTTAACTTAGTGAATCTACGCTTTAGATGTAAGACTTTGTTAGTTAGACCTTGTATTACTTCTTTACGTTCTTATTAGAATCTAGGTTTTTGCTATTTGTAAGTAATTTTCAGTTTTTTCAGAAATGTAAAATAGGGTATACCAACAGGGCAATACCTTAAAGACAAAGCCCCAATTTTGGAAATTAGGCATATCAAAGGGGCAATACCACATAGAAAGCCCCCGAAGGTTTTTGTATAAATTTCTTTTGAAATAATTGAGATTTTTGAGATTTTGTTATAAAATAGTTAATAATCGATTAGATGTTTATAGTTCTATCTATAGAAATTAAGTTTAAGTTAGTTTTATCAACGGTTTGTAAAAATAAACCGCTTATTTCGATATTAGAAAGAGATAGAGATAGTTTTGTTTAGAATTAGACAAAGACAGTTGCGCGTGAACAGGACAGACATACTGTGCGACAGAGAGGTCCGAGTTCTAGAAAAACTATAAAGTTCTAGATTGATTTTCATGAAAATTCCAAGAAATCTGATTGGTTCCGAATTTTCTAGGATTAATTTTCAATCGATATATAAATTGGAGAGGTCGAAGTAAGCGCATAGTTTTCGTTTTTGCTATTTGTAAGTAATTTTCAGTTTTTTCAGAAATGTCAAATAGGGTATACCAACAGGGCAATACCTTAAAGACAAAGCCCCAATTTTGGAAATTAGGCATATCAAAGGGGCAATACCACATAGAAAGCCCCCGAAGGTTTTGTGTAAATAAATTTTGAAATAATTAATGTGAAGTGACATTAGTTTATGAACACTGTTGACTGGTGTGTTCCGTGATAGTGTTTTTCCGACCGAGTGTTCAACCGCCTTCCTCGTCCAGCCCGCGATAATCCTATGAAGACTTTTGAGTGTTTACAGTCCACTAATTGAGAGTTATCGAGTGGTATTATAATTTGTGACGTGTGTGGTTTAGTGTGGACGATCTTTTAAGTGCTCTCGTCGTCGTCTGCCCGCCGCGCCCGCCACAGGTACGGAACTCTCGGTGCGCGAGTCCGACTCGCTCTTGACCGGTTTTATTTTGTTTAAGATGCTGTGTTACTCAAGAAAAAAAATTCGATCGCCATCCTAAAAATAACAAAACTTTATTTTTTTTAATTGGTGGGTTCATTCCTGGTTAAGGCAGACAATTTTCCAAAAATCTTTGAATGCAGTTCTAATTATTTTTAAAAACAAAATGAAGTCTTCTTTTACAAAAAAATCCTATCTTCAATATTTGATGTACTTTCCCTCCGTGTGGCAAAGTTTTGGGACACTCTGTATAGTAAGGTTTGCAACCCTAGTTGTACGGCCCCTCCGATAGTAGGTAGCATAGCAGTGACACTGCTGAACTTAGCAAGGACAACTATTGAGAAAAAACACGCGGGTAGGTGCTTGATAGAGTCACAGTGTAATTATTTGTCTATCGAAAAATTTCATTTCGCTTTTCGGCGTTAGATGGCGGTGTACAAATTTCCCATACAAAATTACTCAAATTTTTTGCGGAAGCCGCGTGAAGGACCCCGCATTGCTCTAAGTATTGACTTTTAAATTTTTAGTTGAAAAATCTTATATAATAAATAACACAGACAGTTTTTTTATTTTGTGTCTATGCTAGTGTGTGCTTATAGTACGTGTACATAAGACTATACAGGTTGTCACAAAACTTTGCCACACAAAGGGAAAGTACCTTAAATACTAAAGGTAGGAAACTTAAGTAAAAGAAGACTTCATTTTATTTTAATAATAATTGGAACTGCATTCAAAGATTTTTGAAAAATCGCCTGCCTTAACCAGGAATCGAACTCGCCAAATAAGCAAAAAAATATTTTATTTATTTTTACATTACCAATCCAAAGGGTTACTCATAATGGTTATTTTTTCTGTAGTGACACAGCATCTTAAACAAAAGTAAGACCATATAATTTTACATTTAAATTTTAATTATTACGAATTGTATCAATTTGTATCGAATCGTATGCGATTTTTCAAAAAATCTTTCTATGTATTTCCATTTCTTTTTTAAAACAAAATTAAGTCTTCTTTCAGTAAAATTTTGTATCTTCAATATTTAAGGTACCTACTCGTACTTTCCCTCCGTGTGGCAAAGTTTTGGGACACCCTGTATGACAAAAAAATTGCTGTTCTGTAAGTGTAACCAATAGCCATAACTTTCGTCTTCGTAAAAGCCAATATACATTTATCATAATAACCCTTTGAGCTATACCATTTTCCCAAGCAAAGATGCGGGAAACAATTTTCTTTCACGATTTAGAAAAATACGGGCGGGTCAATAAGTCCATGACTTTTTAGGGTTCCGTAGCCTAAATGGCAAAAAATGGAACCCTTATAGATTCGTCATGTCTGTCTGTCTGTCTGTCTGTCTGTCTGTCCGTATGTCACAGCCACTTTATTCCGAAAGTATTAAGACTACACAGTTGAAACTTGGTAGGTAGATGTATTCTGTTAACCGTTTAACGAATTTAATACAAAAATAAGAAAAATAAAAGATAAAGGGGGGGCTCCCCATACATGGAACTGAAACTGAAAAAAATTTTTTTCTTCAAACCAACACGTGTTGGGTATTTATAGATATGTCTTTAAAAATTACATTGAGGTTTCTTGTTGAGAGTGGCAATGAAATTTGTCTATGGTTGCTATGATACCTACTCTATGATTGTGTAATGGTCGCCGATTGTATTGTTGTGTTCTTGTGTTAATATTCATGTGTCACCTGAAACGAATTAAACGCTGCTGGTTCTTTAAAATAAAACCATCTTTTATTTTAAAACGCCGGGAATTTGCGTTGGTCGTTGGCGTGGTTCGACAACAGCGAGGCTGAAATCCGGAGCGACGGTGAGCTGCGTGGTTGTCGGGGGCGGCGGCGTTGTCTGTGGGAGGTCGTGTGGCGAGAAAGGCACGGCATCAGGCACGCTCGGCGGAGTTTATTATCACGCGTACATGTACAATGGAGAACACTATGATGGCGACGTCAGCTATCAGGCTGGAAGGGCAGAAGAATTGGAATGTATGGAAATTCCAGGTGACTATAGCCTTGCGAGGGGCAGGCGTATATTCGGTGGTCAACGGCGATGAAAAAAAGCCTGAAACTAAAGATGAAAGTTGGCAAACTAAAGACGCCAAGGCACAAGCTATGTTGATAGTGACTGGGGTGGTTGTAATGTAATGTAATGTTAGTGATCGTAAGTCAACGTCGGGGTGTATTTTTAAAGTATTTGGCTGTTCAGTAATATGGTATTCTCGAAAGCAGCCTACTGTTGCACTATCGTCAACAGAAGCTGAATTCATAGCTTTGTGTTTAGCGACTAGTGAGGCGTGTTGGTTAAAAGATATTCTGTTAACTTTTGGTTTTCAAGTAAACATTGTAGTGTATGAAGACAACCAGTCCACTATCAAAATGGCACAGATGGCCACTGGTAACTCTAGAGTAAAGCATTTAGATATAAAGCAAGCATTTATTAAAGAAAAATTGGAAAATAAAATAATAGAGTTAAAGTATGTAAGTACCAGTGACCAACTTGCAGATATATTAACTAAAGCATTAGGTGGTGTGTTATTTAGTAAATTTAGGGATCAGTTGTTTGTATAAGAATTTAAGGGGAGGTTATTGTTTGTTTGTTAAGGGGAAGTCAAAGTTAAGAGTAAGTACATTTTTTTGTGTTCTTATTAACTAAGAGTTTGGTTCATTTAAACATTTTATTGAGGGGAGGTGTTAGAGCAATAAAATAATTTAAATCGTTGTTAAGGTGCAGTCTAAGTTAGAGTTGAGAACACAGATAAATATACTGGGGCAGTCTAAGTTAGAGTTGAGAAAGTTTTTTTTTTTTTTTTGCTCATGTTAATTGAGGGTTTAGTTTATTTAAATATTTCATTGAGGGGAGGTGTTGAGAGTGGCAATGAAATTTGTCTATGGTTGCTATGATACCTACTCTATGATTGTGTAATGGTCGCCGATTGTATTGTTGTGTTCTTGTGTTAATATTCATGTGTCACCTGAAACGAATTAAACGCTGCTGGTTCTTTAAAATAAAACCATCTTTTATTATAAAGTCCTAACATTTCTAAGACAACTTTTTCTCAAAGTCAACCGTTTGAAAGATATACACCGCCAAAGTGGTAAAATGTGTGTCCCCCCCCCTTTAACTTTTGAAATAAGAGAGTGAAAAATCTAAAAAAAATATATGCTGTAGATCTTAATAAACACTTTCAACCAAAATTAGTTTGAACGAGATATAGTAATTAGTTTTTGAGATATAGCACATTTTCCAAAACCGCAAATATAACTTTGTCATTCATACCAACACTGTGAAAAACAAAGTTACTTTTGCATACGAAAAATGATAGGTGGTATTAAATATGGTATGGTATAAGGTAACTACGGAACCCTACGGCGCGTGGCCCGACACGCACTTGGCCGGTTTTTTTATCCCTTTCAAAAAAAAGATTTGTCAAAGTAGGTATTTTTTGTGAGATGACTTCCGCCGAGCCATTTCTTCAGGTTTGGAAACAAGAAATAGTCACTCGAGGCTGAATCCGGAGAATAGGGCAGATGAGGGAGTTACTCGTGGCCTAATTCATGGATTTGTGCCATGGAAACTGCACATGTTTGCACCCTTGCATTGACTTTTCTTGGTCAAATGTGGTGGTTTTTTTTTTCAAATTCTCATTGAATCGATCCATTAAGTTGGCATAATATTCGGCATTGATTTTTTTAACCTTTTGAAGGTAGTCGATGTGGATTTTACCACGTGAATCCCAAAAAACGGTCGTCATGACTTTATTGGCTGACAAACCCAATTCACCCTGAGAAACTCTCTGCCTTGACTACTGTTTGATTTCTAGTGTGTTGTGGTGAATCCACGTTTCATCCACGGTTACGAAATGGTGCAAAAGCTCGTCCATATTGCGGTTGAACAACGCCAAACACTCCGCAAAGGTGGCACAAAAAATTCACTTTTTTAAATTTTTTCACAAATCACGAATTAGTCTGCTATTAATGGCTTTAAAATACAAACTAAATAACGCAGCTTGTTCAAATTTTGATAGGAGTCCACTGAAAGATGCCTGTTGACAGGAGCAGTGTTGTCTTTCATGACCCGCCCTAGTACCTACTTTTAGATACTCGTATAAAAACCGAAAAATCGGTACTTTACTGAATCCGTAGTTCGTAGTAAAGACCGTAACAATGAAATTATGTGGGAATTAATTAATTGGGTGACTGGAAATATTTAAAGGCGACTTGTTAATGGGATACTTAAATACTAAACCTGGCAGTGGTTTATTTTTTGGGCGACTAAATAACTAAACGGGCTACAAACTGTGGATTACAAAAAATACGCAAAACGGGCGACTACATGTGGGAGATAAATAAATTAAGTTAGCAGTGAAAATTCTAAATGAATGACAAAAATACTGAGAGCTGTCCAACATGGTACCTATTTTTGTCATTTCGATTAGGATAATAGTCACCTTTTTAAATAAAATATATGCCAAATTTCAAATGTTTTGTGTGCCCTAAGGTAACTTGGTCACCCAAATAGTAATTTGGTTGCCCGTTCTGAATAACTAGTTACTCAAATTGTATTTTAAAGTCACCCATTTTCAACATTTGTAGTCGCCATAGAAATAGAATGTCAAAGAACAACAAAGTCAATAAACAGGTGATCCGAAAACGAATCAATACATTTTATATGAGATACGTAAAATATGACTTAGATTTATAAAATATAACTATATTATGGCAAAGGAAGTTAATAAACTATGTTCCATACTGTTTTCTTTGTCGATAAACGAATAAATGTAGCGAAATTTGGTTTTAGAGAAATGTGTGGCAATATCTTATTTACCTGTGAAAAGTGTGATTATTAACCGACTTCAAAAAACAAAAAAAAAGGAGGTTCTCAGTTTAACCTGTATCATAAATGTATGTATGTATGTATGTTTGTCCGCGATTATCTCGCGTTTGCCTAAACCGATTTTGATGCGGTTTTCAGAAAAGACTTCGAAAAAAAGAAGGTTCTGAGTTTGACTCGTATTATGTAGGTATATTTGTCCGCGATTATCTCGCGTTTGGCTGAACCGATTTTGACACAGTTTTCAGAAAAGTATTTGTTGAACTTAGGAGAAGATTTCAGTGTTTTTACCGACTTCAAAAAAGAAGGTTCTGAGTTTGACTCCTATGTATGTATGTTTGTACGCGATTATCCTGCGTTTAGCTGAACCAATTTTGATGCGGTTTTCAGAAAAGTATTTTGTTACACTTAGGACAAGGTTTTGGTATTTTAACCGACTTCAAAAAAAGAGGATCTCTTCTCAGTTTGACCCGTATGCATGGTTGTCCGCGATTATCTCACGTTTGGTCAAACCGATTTTTCCATCTACCTACCTAGATAATATATCTAACACAGAAAGTACTTACACTAAAAAAATAAAAAAAAAATGTTTTAAAAAACAAAAAACCGACTTCACGACGCATTATCATTGTAATAAAACACGTCTATTGAAGTCGGGTGGGGCTGGAGAACAACTTTTTTTATTCTAACAGCCCCACCCGACTTCAATAGACGTGTTTTATTACAATGATAATGCGTATCTAGTGATTTCAATATTATTTATTGCTTTTTAGAGGTAGAGTGGGGTTTTGAAGTCGGTTTTTTTGTTTTTTAAAACAATTTTTTTACTTGGACTGTTTCTTTTTGTCACATCACAATTACTTAGAGCAGAAGACACTATAGCTCCTCATAAAATAAACCGATAAGATCTAGATCTTCGGAACAAAATTGAGACTATGGTAATAAAATAATTAATAATGGTATATTGCTGGATAACGTATATAAGGATAAATTACAATCTTAGATTTTTGAAAGGTAACTAAATTTATTAACTGGGGTTGTTTTAATGTACCTGAAGATGACAAATTAATGCCGAGTTGGATTCCGAACAGACGAAGAGGACTTTTTGAGACAAAAATAGGATTTTTGTAAAAAATATGATTTTAGGATTTTATTACCTTCTCAGTGCACATTTTTTAGTTCAGTTGGTATTGTTTGGTAAAGTTTTTTTTTTCAATATACACCTTATTTAATTTTATAGCTTTCGGACAATATGACCACTGAATATATCTTTCATCCATGTTAATTTTTTTTTCTTACCGATATAAGTTTTAGCTATTATGTTTCTGTCAATCACAAAACTGTGTGTGGTGGTGGCTGGAGTGGAAGGCAGGTATGGCAGGTGCAGGGACAGCTTCAATAAAATATAAAAGGACGAGCGTGTATTACAGTAGATAGGTAGGTACAGCCAGAGACAATCATAGAGGACGCATACATTTTTAAAACCATAGATGCGTTCCGATATTCTACCACGTAACACTGTGTACACCTACTAAATCTACTAAATCAAGTAATACTGTGTGAATTTTTGTTTAAAAATATATATGACAATCTGTACTAATCCGAACTTAAAACTTAATCATTACTGCTTAGTATTATAGAACCAAGACCATCGAACTGCTTATCTACAAAAAGTCGACTTCACAGGAGACGAAAAAAGTTATTTTTCACTTCTCATGCTAGTAAAGTTCGTCATTATGTTGAGTATAGGCTGCATAAAATCGCTTTTCATGCTCTAGAGCAGTTTCTTAACCTTTTTGGCTGGCGAGTGGCGACCCATAGTAGAAATATATTCGAAGTCCGTGACCCTAATCCTAATGTTTTTTTTTTCTATTTTCCAGTGACAGTTACTGAAATGACATGTTATTTATTTTTTTACTAGTGGCCACCCGCGAATTGTCTGCGTGGACAGATTTTTGCGATCTCCGATCAGTAACTCAGCCTTTAGTCTATGTTCTATGATCTGTGAGTAACAAATAATTAATTTGAAAATACTTTGTGTAATGAATTCGATCAACCTATTTCTAAAAAATAGAAATTTCTGCAATCAAAAACGTAAAATTTTATTAGTTTTTAAAGTCGTTTTGGGGCCCGCGACCCAACCCATTGCCTCTCGCGACCCAAATTTGGGTCGCAACCTGAGTTTAAGAATCGCTGC
Organism: Agriphila geniculea; assembly: GCA_943789525.1. Taxonomy (NCBI): domain Eukaryota; kingdom Metazoa; phylum Arthropoda; class Insecta; order Lepidoptera; family Crambidae; genus Agriphila; species Agriphila geniculea. Next base: position 4,810,322 of record OX038898.1, on the reverse strand, counting down.
TCTAAAGTAAAATCTTCGTCTAAGTTCAGACTCTAAGACAAAGGTCGTCAGGTAAACAGCCACACACGCAATTAAACTTGTCATTTTCTTCATTTTTATACATAAACCATGTTATTATTATGTTTTTCAGTTTTTGAAAATGGGTATCACTTGAAAAGCCTTGATGTTAAAATTTTTTTTTCTTTTCTTGAATATGGGTACCTATCAAATGAAAGGCCTTAATGAGCACAATCCAAAATTATATACCGAATTTGTTACTTTTTTTTCAACCTTGTTATTTAATTTTCTCACAATCGAAGTGAAATGCAGAGTCTAGGTATAACTCGTACCGTTTTATGCACTTGTTGTACAATCTACATTTTTTTCTATAAAAAAATTTCATTATTTTTATGTCTGAACATTTACTGGGTTGGCATGGGAAATAAGGTGTTTACATGAATTTCAAGAAAGCTAATTATTTTTAAAATTACTGTAGATTGCTGAACAGGTATTAGTTAAAATTAGTTACTTAGGTGGTATTGGTATTGTTTCATAACTCCATATTTAATGCGAATTTGAGGTAACTGATAAAAAGAAGCAATGCGTACATTAACCATAAAAAGAACTGCATTAAAAAGTAAAAATGGCTAAAAAGTGTAGGTCTTGGTTCTTAAGAGTGCATGATAGGAAAACATGGTTTGCGCGGGTCATATTTTCATATAGAAAAAATAAAGTTGTAGCCACAAAAAAAACATACGACAAGCAAAAGAAATCATTTATTAGCTACAAGTATTAAATTGCGTATAAACCTAACAGATGATTGTAAAAAAATCTGAATATCATCAAAAGTGCTTGTCGCGGGTCATATTTTTGGCGTAAATAATAGCGGAAACGTATTGAATTCTAAATCAAAATACACTTTAACGTACTGTGTAGTTGCTCCAATAACTTTTTACCAAGAATGATAATTTGTGCTAAAGATAATGATGAAAAAACAACGAAAAACATCGCAAAAGCGCTGAAGTGAGGTTATTTTCCATACTCTTTACACGTAAAGAAAAAGACAGACAAGTGATTCCGCATAACGGAGCCTTAAGCGTCGATATGATAATGTTGATAGTAACTATCATTTATTTAAAAAAAAATATCGTGGTACTTCTGATTTCTGCTCGCCTAGCAAGACCACCGACTGCACTGCCCAAAAACGAACTAAAATTAAAATAAAACCGGTCAAGAGCGAGTCGGACTCGTGCACCGAGGGTTCCGTACTATCATAATTGCACCATTAAACCACACTTCAGAGTAGAATAATAAAATTAGTATTGCAGTTTTAGGCCAGCGCCATCTCTTGACCGATAGTGGAACTAACGTTAACTTTTTTAGAAATTTGATAATTTCTTAAAAAATGCGCTATATTGAGACATCGTTTTATTTTTCCTGTAATCTTTATATAAACTGCTATCACATAGAATTATTTCAGATTTTTTTCTTTGCAAACTTCGGAGATAAAGGGGGGGGAACGGTATTTTTTTTAAATTTTTCATCATATACGAAAACTATGCGGTCTAGAAAAAATGCCCGACTTCAAATTTTAAATATTTTTTTATTTATTTCTTATTTGCAAAATAGTTGGGCAAATGTAAATTTCAAGTTGATACCATTAGTAGTTCTCGAGATATCCAGCTGTGATAGACAGACAGACAGACTGAGTCATACCATAAGGTTTCCTTTTTTACCATTTTGGTACGGAACCCTAAAAACCAAGACGTGTCATTGCAGTCGGGAGAAAAACACACACACGTGTCCAGTTGGTGTTAGTGAAGTTGCCGCGCGGATTGTCTATCTGTTTGGAAATGGTGAAAATAGAGAGAAAATCAAGTTAAGCTTCATACTTCTTCTTCTTATTATTTTTAATTTGGCAATCTATTCTGCTCTTTTAAGGAGTAATTTATGCCAGTAACAAGTGTTGAATAGATCAGTGGTAGCTGTATTGTTTTAGTTACATTAGAATGCGGGTGCATCGCATTCCAATGCTGCTTGGAGCATTTGGCACCAAGTGTATCAAGACAGTTACTCGGTAAGTTCTGCCGAGGTAGCCACCACTACAATAAAAGTTTCAGCTTCACATAAAGATCGAGCCTATTTCAATTGTCACAAATATTGTTCAGTTGCGTAGACACTTGTATCACAAATTTGCACCTTAAGACAAACTATGAATCAATCTGCAAATAATTGAAATAGTCACCGAACCAAAGTCGACAAAATAACACCAAAAGCTCCTCTTCATATTACTTATCTATTCTCCCGTTGTTCTTTTTTTTTAATTTCCCATGACCATGAACAAAAAACACACTTCCATCGTTTCACTTGTGAGTTACTGTATTCACGCAAAAATTCCTTATAAAAAAGATGGTCAGAATTTAGAAAAAAATCCGCAAAAAATACTCAAAAGCCACTAAATACTAAAAAAAACTAAGTTTTCATTAATAAAAACCTTTTTGGCCGTGATACCAACGAACTGTATTCCATTTTTAGTATGCTTAGATGATTTTCACAATATATCAAAGTTATATTGTAATAAAGGCATTTCATTTGAAAAACAAACAAATATTGTGGTAACAAAGTAGGTATAGTGTATTGTATTGACCTCAGGACCTCACTTATACCTACACTGGATTTCGGTTAGTTCATGATGTCATAACTGTCATAATCAAATTGTGTAGAGGCGTACAGAACCAGTACTAAATTAATGCATTTTCAACTTTAGAACCATTAAAATTAAGGTTTTTGGCGCACCACCTGTGAGTGACTAAAAAGTATTATCAAAACGTTATAAAACTTTTATTACAACCCCTTTATTAAAGAGTGATGTAAAAATTACCTACGGACCATCCCTTCGTTCCCAACACGGCGCATGCTTAATGCTCATTCAGGAATACCAGAGAGAGACACCGCTACCGGGAGCGATAGAGACGACAAATGGGATTCCAAAATTTTAGGGAAATTCGTCACCTAGAAAACTGCTCACATAATCTCAATATTATGTCATTATGTCACTGGCAAGTAGCGGTATTTTAATTGCAGAGCCGTGGAAAACTTACGAAAAAAGTATTGACACAGTTTAAAAAATGGAACACCTCAGCTTTTTAAAATTAAGTTCTTTTTATAGCGACACTTTTTTCTTTTTTTTTAACAGTTTTAGCGCAACGGGATGCAGTCGATATGTCGACGAGTTCACTAACAGCATTAACTCTAGATTTTAGGTCACAGTGTTTTACTAGACATCTCAATTATGGCTATGCACTGAGTATAACCAGCATGTAAAAAAAATACTTACGTGTCACAGCTACGCCAATATGAAGACTTCAGTTGGAACAATCACAGTTAACTGATCATTTGTTTAAAGAAAGACAATTAACAAAATAATTTGGAGACGCTAACTAGCACAGGTTATGATGCTGGGATGGATATTTTTACTCGTAGTTAAACACACCGCGACGGTCTATTTTCGATATATTTGTAGTCGGCCAGTTTGTACGTTTAATAATATGTGTTGAACTGGTGTGGTGAAAAAAAAAATCAATTTGTAACGCGCTAGGCAATCGCCATTTTGTGTCTGGCCGGGGTTAACAGGGTGTGAGCTAAATCGCATGCGCGATGCGACGCCGCCCAAAAGTCTAGTCTATTAGAGATTTTTTTTCTAGTGCTGCTGCGTTTAATTGTTTCAAAAAATTGGTTCCTACTTTAACGAAGTTTGAGTTTTAAAAATTAACGTAATAATTTGACATGCTAAAAACCTAACTACTAAAATGTAAGGAGGAAAACTTTTTATTTACTTTTGGATGAAAAACAAAAGTTTATCAAGCAATTTTCTTAATTTATTGCACATTTTCCTAAAATCTAATAAAGATCATCTACGGTAGAGAAAAATGTAGATAGAGTCGATATATGCTTGTATTTTGAGTCATTGCATCAATTTTGTTTAAATAAAGGAAAACTCTACATGACGTGAGTCGTACGCTCACTAGCGCCATCTCTAGTAATTTTCAGATTCTACTCAAACTCTACTTAACTTTACCCTTCTAAAATTGTAGCCTTATAAGTTAGACCACGTTTAAAACTGGTGCTGTCACTTTTATTTGCTGAAAGGAAGATAGAGAGAGCATTAGTTTTAAACCAAATCTAACTGTAGTTGGACTAGAAGCAACCCGCGACTTCGTCTACGTGAACAGTTATTTTTCTATCAATTCAATTCAATGAGGGCTTTTCAAAATGACAAAAAACTGTGGGCTCGATAGATGGCGTTGATAAAAATGTTTGTGTTACCGTTAGAGTACGGAATCCGTTAATCTGCAGATTAACTGTTCGAGTCAGTTAAAGTGCGGAATTTTTCTTAAAGTAGACGATTTCCGCACTTTATAATAATAATAATAATAATTTATTTAATTCTCAGATATTACATCCATTTTTGTTAGTAACAATTGACTTAAATCCTATGTTAGGGAACGTACCCATACTACGTGACCCGTTAAGGGGGGGGAGGGGGGTCTTTAAAATACCACGCTTGGTCACAGGGGGGGGAGGGGGGCCTATGTTTTGTCACGTAGTCAATATTGTCAATGGAAATCTGGTTCTTTTTTTCAAGTTGTATTCAAATATGGCACGCAGCGAAATTTTTTTTCTTCTTGATACATTTTTTCACTTGTAATTGTATGTAAAATTATAATACACACTCTTGGCATTACGTGGCAAGCGCCTTACTAATGAAAAGACAAAAATGAGCAATTTTTTTTTTAGATTTCTGTTGAAAATTATGTAAAACCATTATCTATGAAATACTACGTGAAAACCAGGGGGGAGGGGGGGGGGGGTCTTGGCATATACTACGGGTGGTCACCGAGGGGGGGAGGGGGGTCAAAAATGGTAAAATATGGGTCACGTAGTATGGGTACGTTCCCTAAGTAGATCACGGCAAAACAATTAGAATAAAATTTCAATAAATAAATCAATTAAATAATCCACAACAATACATAATTAAAATACCCGTGCCCCCGACTGGACAGTGTCTTGCGATGCTATTCAATCAAGACACAAATAAAAGCTCTCATTACATTTAAATTATAGTTCTCGGCTATGATATTTAACTTTAACTAGTTAATCTGCAGATTAACGGATGCTACACCGTTAAAGTGCGGGATACAGTAAGTGAAACAGCCAAGGCTTCAGGAAATTTAAGTAAAAGACCTACATTGAAAGTTTACTTTACAAAAACTTCGTTTCTGGCGCTTCGCCGGCCACTCCCGCGGCACGCTCGCTCGGCTCGCGCGTTTTTGGTCGCAATACTAACCTAACCTAACCTAATGAACACTTTAAGATTTTTCCATGGCGGGGGGCTGCACCCCCCCGTCCTCCCCCAGCTTTTGTATCTACCCCCTTTTATGTTATTACACTTTTTCTTCAATGAAAGAACCTTTTTCCGTACTTTAACTGATCCTTGGTCGTTAATCTGCGGATTGCCTAGTTAAAGTACGAAATAAATCAATTTTTCGCACTTTAACGGTGACATATGTGTCAATGTGATTTTTTTACTAAGCTTCAAAGAGTACTCAGATACGCAGGCAGATGTAACCCTAAAATGTTTCTCTTTGGGCAGATGTCAGCCAGCGAGCGCTTACTTGCCTCTTTGGTACAGGCCTTACACTTATCTTTCCATCAACGCCCTCTAGTGAGGAAATAGTTACTATTTTTATTTTTTAAATGTCATTTTCACTTTGAAAAGCCCTCATTCAATTCATTTATTCCTTAAAATATACATTGTGTTGAATATTATTAATTTTATAGAACTTACATAAACTATAACAATTAGGTGCATTAATGATTAAATTACTTAAATAAATTGCAATGTCAATTACATTTAAAAATAAATATCCAACTGAAAAAAAATTATAAACTATCTGTTTTTTTTTACACGACTGCCCAAAAAGGAGGGTTCATGTATGTTTGTGGGTATGTGAGTTTCTTTATTCCACCATAACTTCTAAATGGCTCAACGGATTTGGATGTATGGAGTATTGTTAGAATCCTTACATCATTTCGAGTGACACGGGCTATATTTTTTTTGGAAAAAGTCAATATGGCGACTGTACGACGCCATTTTCAAATGTGATTTTTTTTTTATTATTATTACAATATGGGCATTAAATGAAAGGCCTTATGAGCACATTCTGCAACTATTTAATTTGTCACTAAAATGTGTGAAATAAAAATAAATAAATTTAAAAAATATTAAAAACACGACTGCCCTGCCAAAAACGAACTAAAAAAAGTTAAATAACAAGTGTCATTGCAGTCGGGGGACCACATTGATTAAAAATTGATTCTCAAAACAGTCCCCCGACTGCAATGACACTTGTTATTTAACTTTTTAGTTCGTTTTTGGCAGGACAGTCGTGTTTTTAATATTTTTTAAATTTATTTATTTTTTCTAGATGAAAAGTAGGTACTCTATGTCCTTTTCTGTAGCCCTCACAACGTGTACCTATAGTCACGCATGTTTATAAATGTAGGCTTATACTCTTTAGAACTTTGTCACTTTAAGAGCTCTTAATTTAAGAACAGAAATCAATCGACAAAATGACAACTAAACAAAGTGACAAAGTTCTAAACTGCCTTAACATGAACAGCTATCGAAAAAAATAACGCGTGTAAAAGCATTTGATAGTGTAATTTTTATATGAGAAATTTGTACAATGCCATCTACCGCCGAGTAGCGAAATGAAATTTTTCATAGATTCCATAGACTCTTTTTTCTCGATAAAAAATGCGCGTAGAACTAGTCGATAGAGTAAAACCTGTGGTAAAACTATAGAAAGTTTCATCCTTTCGGCGGTAGATGGCGCTGTACGAATTTCCCATACAAAATTACTCTATCGAATGTACGCGCATTATTTTTAGGGTTCCGTACCAAAGGGTAAAAACGGGACCCTATTACTAAGACTCCGCTGTCCGTCTGTCTGTCTGTCTGTCTGTCTGTCACCAGGCTGTAACTCATGAACCGTGATAGCTAGACAGTTGAAATTTTCACACATGATGTACTTCTGTTGCCGCTATAACAACAAATATTAAAAATAGAATAAAATAAATATTTAAGGGGGGCTCCCATACAACAAACGTGATTTTTTGCCGTTTTTTGGTTTATATTAAAACGACAACAGGTAGACAGTTGAAAATTTCGAAGCTGATGTATTTTTGTTGCCGCTATAACAATAAATACTAAAAACATAGTAAAATTGATATTAAATGTAATTTTTTTGCAATTTTTTGGTACGGAACCCTTCGTGCGTGAGTTCGACTCGCACTTAGCCGGTTTTTTTCGTAGTGCTACAGGTACTGAAATTCGGTTTGATTTGAGAATGCCTGCAAGTAATGCATACAGACCTATGTGTGCGTGCACGGAATACTGCGATTTGTTTCGGGCGACTTTTCTGTTACCTACTTACATAAACTTATTTGAGTATTATGTTTTCAGCATGTTGGTACTAATATTATGCAAAATTATTTTGCACAGGAAATAATAAATCGTAAATAAAGACATGTCCATATTGTCCATTACTTATCAGGAAAACTAAATTTATCCTCTTATAAACTGTAACAGATTCGGGTGACCATGCGTTTGTACTAAGACTACTAGACATGATTTTTTTATCCAAAACGGGATAGTGTTTAGCCTTCACCTGTGTTAAGTGACGATAAGACCGAAGGTGGAAGCGCACTACACCCGGAATCCTCATCACTGAGGAACTGGCTATTTTACCTCTAAGTGCCGGAAAACAGCATTTTTTAAATTGTTGTTTTACTTGTCGCCAGACATATTTAAGTAGAGTAGACATATTAAGTAAATCGATAAAAAAACTTTTTATACCTGTCTATAAGGTATGGTAGTAAGAAATTAACTTTAAAATAAAAAGCAGCACTCGTTTTATATAAATTCTTGGTAGGTACCACTATTTGAACATGAGAGAAACCTCTACGTACTTACCAGGAGTTATCGCTTACCTAAAAAAAATACTTTTTACTATAACATGCTAAATATTAAAATACTTTTTCAAATAATTTTACAAATAATCTTATGTTTCATATTTTTTCATTCACAATGCTGTTCATACTGAGTATGAAAAGACCCGCAACGAAGCAGATCTACGTATTCTGCCCAACATCAGGACTATTTCTGTTCAAAATCATTGCTGGGACACGATTTGCATTTTTTTGTGTTAAAATAAAAAGCTTGCAAACAGTACCACGCAATGTAACGCGCGCAACAGACCGCGCCTGCAAGTGCACACTACACACTCAGCCACGTGCGGTCGAGTCAGTGTTGTTCTTGATACGGCAATTGCCGTATTCTACGGTAATCCCGATCGAATTTGACTCAAGATACGGCACCATTTTTTAACTCTGTCCATACAAATACGGCAATTTTCATTGCCAAAATTGGTGCATTTTTCGAAAATACGGCAATTATTGAGAATTTTTGGCGTTTTACGGCAATTTTTGAGTTTGAATACGGCAATCCTAAATTTGCCAGGAACAAGGAGGGGTCGAGTTGAAAGGCAGCGTTTTGTGAGAGTGCGCGTAAAATACATTGAGTGGTGACGTTATGAAACCATTGTTTGTTACGAAATACTTAAAATGTTGATAATGTTTCTTTGTACATAAATTAGGAAATAACAATTATTTTTCAAAAAAATCTAAAAAACATATTTTATCTTTGACCTTCAATAACTTCATAGCTATTGATTTCCCAGATATAGTTTAAAAGTCAAAAATGATCCTGATAATGGGCGGAATACGTTGGACTTCGGCTTCGTTGAATGTCTTTTAACACCCTTTATTTATATTATGTAAGAAAAATGATTGTTATAGGTAAGTACTAGAAAACAATCACACTCCTTTCTTTTCGATAAGCCGTTGACTAAAAATCTTTATTTACAAATTTAGTGCCTCAAAAAAGAGTTTAAATTGGGCAAGTTAATACCAAACCTAACAATATGTGGACACCCTACTATCCTTTGTTCTTCCCTACAGTACAGTGGACAGTCATGTCACAGCGACAGTGAATATGTTAAATAATTTTTTTAATAGTGTTTTATGGTTCTTTTTAAGTTTATTAGTGACAGTCATAGAGACGGAGGCAAAAGGTATGTTAAGATTTGAATAAAAAGGGTTTAACATAAATTTAAGTTCTTAAAACTAAAAATAACATAATATGACTAATGAGTAATATTTTCAGTTACGTTGTTTTCTATAAGCATAATAACTGTTTGCAATTCCTATAAATTTAATTATTTACAGATTCGAATATGAATTCTGTTTTAACCGGTACCCGTAGCACGAACAGCTATCGAGAAAAAAAACGTGCGTAAAATTACTCGGTAGAGAATTATCTATGGAAATTTTAATTTCGCTATTCGGCGGTAGATGGCGTTGTGCAAATTTCCAATACAAAATGGCACTATCGAATGATTTTACGCGCGTTATTTTTTTCGATAGCTGTTCGTGCTAAGGGTACAGAAGTTAAAATTTGATATTAATCATAATCGCTGTACTCGTATAGCACGAACACCTATCGAAAAAATAACGCACGTTAAAACATTCGGTAGAGTAATTTTGTATGAGAAATTTATATAGCGCCATCTACTGCCAAAAAGCGAAATTAAATTTCACATAGACAATTTACTCTATGTACCTACATTTACGCGTGTTTTTTCCTCGCTAGATGTTCGTCCCTTAGCATCACAAAAGAAACGCACATAAAAGTAGGTAAAGTCTGTCTAAAAAGTCTGTTTACATGTGAAATTATTAAATTATTTATAAAAACTTGTACTGGTAAGGTAACCCTGTTGGTGCTGTCAAATTTCTAATTGTAAACATATTTATTTATTTATATATTTAGATGGGTATTGGTAGGGTGATTGGGGATTTAGGTGGGTAAGAAAATTACCTTTGAAAATACCCATGTAAACAGACTTTTTAGACAGACTCTACTTGACAGAGTAATTATCTATAGAAAATTTAATTTCGCTTTTCGATGGTAGATGACTCTATCGAATGTTTTTACACGCGTTACTTTTAGGGTTCCGTACCCAAAGGGTAAAAACGGGACCCTATTACTAAGACTCCGCCGTCCGTCTATCTGTCACCAGGCTGTATCTCATGAACCGTGATAGCTAGACAGTTGAAATTTTCACAGATGATGTATTTCTGTTGCCGCTATAACAACAAATACTAAAAACAGAATAAAATTAATATTTAAGGGGGGCTCCCATACAACAAACGTGATTATTTTGCCGTTTTTTGCTCGATATTAATAACGACAACAGGTAGACAGTTGAAATTTTCACAGATGATGTATTTTTATTGCCGCTATAACAACAAATACTAAAAATAGAATAAAATTAGTATGTAAGGGGAGCTCCCATACAGCAAACGTAATTTTTTTGCCGTTTTTTGGTACGGAACCCTTCGTGCGCGAGTCCGACACGCACTTGGCCGGTTTTTTTTTTCAATAGCTGTTCGTAGTAAAGCACGAAAATCTATCGAGAAAAAAGTACTCGATAGAGTGAAACTCAATGGAAAATTTCATTCCACAATTCGACGCTAGATGGCGCTCTTCTAATTTCCCATACAAAATTACTCTATCGAATGTTTTTACGCGCGTTTTTTTTTCGATAGCTGTTCGTGCTAAGGGTATGATTCTAAGGTAAAGTAGTGAATCTGTGTAATGTAATGGAAATCGGTAACATTGAAAGTATCCTTTTAAAGGACCCCGCACAAAAAGTTCGAAAAAAGGCAATCGGTCAATTTGGCTGAAATTTTGTTTAAATATACTCTGTAATGCAGATATTAGACTGTTCATTGTTCGTTCATTTTCGATGCTTCATCGCGTGAAACATCGAAAATGAAGTGTCGAATTATGTGATTCATCTTTCATCAGTGATGCGCCTTTTTACCCGACTGCAAGAGGGTTGTGTTTTTGATGAAAGTCACTAGACGCTAATGCGCTTTCATCGGGCATCGGTCATCGCATCGGAAATGAACAATAAATGAAGCGTGTAAACAGTGCCATTTACTGCAGTGCACGGCATGTCGTCAGTAACTTATTTGTGTTTACTTTAAAATGCCTTTATTTTTCGTTTTTAGACTTTTTTCAACCCGCATTATGCAACATGCATACATGCAGTGCGTGAAAGCATTTTTTTCTCTTTAATTGACTCTTAATTCTTTAATCAAAATTATCACGCACAACCTGTTGCTACGAAATTTTGTGAAAAATGAGAAATACTACATTCATTTTACATTTAGTGTCTAAATACAAAAAATCGTTTACTGGTCACTATTCATCGAAAATGAAGCACTTTTGATGAACCGTCTAATATTTGCATAACGGGCTGATCAAAACTGTAAACTTGCAAAGTGAAATAATGACTAGTTTTAGAGATATGGCTTTTTTAATGTTGTAAGCAGAAAGTAAAAAATATCGAAGCACATCACATTTTCATGTTTCTAATTATGTACTCGTATTTAGTGCATATTTTAATATGCATAGTCCCATACACAGTACACAGAAAAACAGGTTCTGTGTTCTGTTGTGCCGTGTAATCGTATCTAACGTCTAGTACGCAAAACTATTTAAAATGATGTGACAACAGTCAGAACTAACGCCAGATGTATTAACAATATTAATTGAGGTAAGGAACAGACGTAATAAAATAATATTTTTTTTGTCTTTTGCTTTTTGTGTGAAAATGTCAAGTTTCCTTCCCTGATAGCGTTTAGTGTTGTTAGGTTAGGACCACACTAAATGCAAGTAATTTATTTTATTTATTTTATTTTATTTTATTTTGTTGGGAAAACTTACAGCTGTGAAATACAATATGAATATGAGTGATTTCAAAATATGTAAATATGAGCCATTTACAAGTTTTCACTTATGGGTAATACAATTATGGACTAAATAACAGATAGGTACCTATGTGGGTTAAATACAGATAAAATGTGTAATCTAGGTTATACAATTACTTAATGTTATTTTATTTGACAATATCTTTATCAAAGAATGAGGCGCCGATCATGCGACGTATCGCAGCCGGCCTTATACCAAAAACATCAATAGAGGGATTCTCCATAGAAAATTTATTAAATTGTGCAACAGCTCTGCAGAAAAACGAGTTTTTTCTATAATTCGTGTTACATGTTGGTATGCATAGGGGACGATATTTACGGAACTGCCGACGGGGCGTGTTTATATATATTTCGCTCAACAGTTCAGCAGAGTCAATGGCGTTATTTAGTATTTTATTAAGGTAAACAAGATCGGCAATATTTCTTCGCATTGTAAGAGGTAAAAAATGATACTTTTTGCATCTAGCTTCATAGTTTGGAAGAAATTGCTTGCATTTAAATTGTAAGAATCGAAGAAACTTTTTCTGAATGGACTCGATTCTGTCGATATATACATTATACAAAGGGTTCCATATTTCAGAGGCATATTCAAGGATACTACGTACGAAAGAGCAATACAGAACTTTAATGGGTTTAATGTTGCTAAAATCAGAACATGTTATCGATCCCTGGGGCACGCCTGAAGGTACGCGTACCCAATCAGAGGTGAAACCATTGATCGCTACGGCTTGGGAGCGATTATCTATATAAGACGAAAACCATCTAAATAAATTTCCATGGATTCCGGCACAGTACAGCTTGTGGAGGAGGATAGAATGGTCAATTCGGTCGAAAGCTTTGCTAAAATCTGTAAATATAATGTCAACCTGCGAACCCGAGTCCATACAAGAAGTTATATAATTGTTGGAAATCAAGAGATTGGACACGGTTGAACGACCCTTTATGAAGCCATGCTGCTCCGGAATTAGCCATGAAGCCAATGCCGCATACGTCTGCTTGTGAACTATACCTTCAAATATTTTGGCAAATATACAAAGTTTTGAGATTGGCCTATAGTTTTTAACATCACTCTTATCCCCACTCTTATGAACTGGTGTTATGAAAGCGGATTTCCAAACAGAGGGTACCACTCCTTCACTTAGTGAACGACGAAAGAGTATACTGAGAGGGCTAACTAGACTTTCAGCGCACTTTACTATAATTATGGGCGAGACGTTATCAGGACCGGCACCTTTGTTTAGCTTAACTGCTTTGAGAAATTTAAGAACTTCGGCTGGGTCAATTTCTATGTCACCAATATGGTTTGCATTTAAACTAGTAGTATTTAGGTTAAGAGGAGGGCAGTTTGTATCAGGTGTTAGAAAATTAGTTTTAAAATATTCAGCGAACATATTACAGACTTTATCACCCTTGGATTCTGTCCGACCCTCAAAAGTCATTACTGAAGGAATTTTATTAGATGGGTTGCTACGTTTAGTGAAGGACCAAAATGATTTCGGATCGTCAACAACAGCATCCTCAACCTTTTGAACATAAACAGCATAGCAGGTGTCTTCCAGAGATTTAGCTCGTTCTCTCAGGCGAGAGAAGGTACGATAGTCTTCACAATTACCATATACTTTATATTTATGATGAAACTTCATCTTTTCTTTCAGAACTTTTTTAAGGGCGGAATTATACCACGGTGGAAAAGAGTTAGGGGTTACTTCCTTATGGGGAATGTGAGCGTCCTGAAGTTGGTAGATGGTATCATAGAAAAATTTTATAGCTTCCTCCAATGAACCCTCACACAACACTGTTTGCCAGTTTACATTGTCAAGACTCGAGCACATAGTCACGTAGTCACCTGAGTTATAAAAGTATTTGATCCTTTTATTTTCCTCTAGAGGTTTTATTGATACGGTTGGAACGTCAATAATGAAAGACTTATGATGAGGTCTATCCTCAGGTACAAGTGGGTAATCACAAGTAGCTACAGTTAAGTTATTATAATGGTACTGTTAAACCTGAGAATCATGAAAATGTGATGTGCTTCGAAATTTTTTACTTTCTGCTACTTTTTGCTTACAACATTAAAAAAGCCATATATCTAAAACTAGTCATTATTTCACTTTGCAACTTTACAGTTTTGATTAGCCTGTTATGCAGATATTAAACGGTTCATCAAAAGTGCTTCATTTTCGATGAATAGTGACCTGTGAACGATTTTTTTGTATTTAGACACTAAATGTAAAATGAATGTTGTATTTCTCATTTCTCACAAAATTTCGTAGCAACAGGTTGTGCGTGATAATTTATTAAAGAGAAAAAAAAACGATTGGATGTACTGCATGTATGATCAGCCTGTTACAGGGTACATTTACACAAAATTTCAGCCAAATTGACCGATTGGCTTTTTTCGAACATTTTGTGTGGGGTCCTTTGCATGGTTATTGACGTTATAAAAAAAATCCCGCATGTGTGTGGCAGGCCCATAGATTTTGTATGCATTTGCTGCGTTCGGAATCAAGTATGTTCGGAATTCCGTAAAAGGATTCCGTCTGTGTGTGGCAAGCCTTAATGTAAAAAAAATGATGTATATATTTTTTTCGCGGGCCTCCTAACGACTGCAAATAATTTCGTGGGCAGTAATTTGCAATAGATTTAGAAACCCTGACTTTTACTTTTTTGTCAACTCTTCGCGAAAGCACGAACGAACATCGAACATTAAAGAAACGCGCGTAAAAAATTCAATAGAGTAATTTTGTATGAGAAATTTGTACAGCGCCATCTACCGCCGAAAAGCAAAATTAATTTTCCATAGATAATTACTCCGTCGAGTACTTTAATGCGCGTTTTTTCTCGATAGATGTTCGTGCTAGGGGTACTGACTAATAATATTTTTACTATTAATTTTTATTTATTTTTTCAGATGATTTCAATATTAAGTTTATCCTTACCAATGAATGCACACAAGACGCAGGTGGAAATGTCAATCTATATACGGAAGAAGGGAGTACTTTAAATATCAGTGCGTCTGGAAAATACCATATTAACCATTACCAGTAAGTATGTTGCCAATTCACCATTAGCAACGCTATTTTTATTTTTAACAAATACTGGTCAAAACTACCTACCTCATTATCATCATCATCATATCAGCGACCTTCGCCCTCACGTCGGACCACCTTGTCGGGGGCCTACCCACGGAGCGTCGTCCGGTGCGCGGTCGCCATTCCAGAACCGCCCCGCCCCAACGGCCATCTGTTCTTCTCGCTATGTGTCCCGCTCACTGCCACTTTAGCTTAGCCATCATCATCATCATATCAGCCGCACGACACCCACTGCTGGGTATAGGCCTCTCCCAAGGATCTCCACGACGATCGGTCCTACGCTGCCCGCATCCAGCGGCGCACCGCGACCGCGCACCAGATCGTAAACCTACCTAACCTATTCGTTTCTAAAAAACATACATACATCGTGAAATTTTAAGCACTTGGTTCCCGCAGTGGGGTGGTTCCACTCATGATTACAAGCAACTTATACTATGGGGCCAACGCTGAAATCGCAAAAAAACCGGCCAAGTGCGTGTCGGGCCACGCGCCATAGGGTTCCGTAGTTACCTTATACCATACCATATTTAATACCACCTATAAATTTTCGTCTGTAAAAATAACTTTGTTTTTCACAGTGTTGGTATGAATGACAAAGTTATATTTGCGGTTTTGGAAAATGTGCTATATCTCAAAAACTAATTACTATATCTCGTTCAAACCAATTTTGGTTAAAAGTGTTTGTTAAGATCTACCGCATATATTTTTTTTAGATTTTTCACTCTCTTATTTCAAAAGTTAAAGGGGGGGGGACACACATTTTACCACTTTGGCGGTGAATATCTTTCAAACGGTTGACTTTGAGAAAAAGTTGTCTTAGAAACCTTAATGTCATTTTTAAAGACCTGTCTATAGACACCCAACACGTGTTGGTTTGAAGAAAAAAATTTTTTTCAGTTTCAGTTCCATGTATGGGGAGCCCCCCCTTAATCTTTTATTTTTCTTATTTTTGTATTAAATTCGTTAAGCGGTTAACAGAATACATCTACCTACCAAGTTTCAACTGTGTAGTCTTATTACTTTCGGAATAAAGTGGCTGTGACATACGGACAGACAGACAGACAGACAGACAGACAGACAGACAGACAGACAGACGGACAGACAGACAGACAGACAGACATGACGAATCTATAAGGGTTCCGTTTTTTGCCATTTTGGCTACGGAACCCTAAAAACAGCTGTTCCATACATTAAGGTCGCCTAGGTATTGCGCTTTTGTATGGAACAGCTGATTTTTTTTCACGATATCAGAGTTGGCCCCATAGTAAAAGTTGTAATCATGCCAACCCCAATGTGGGAACCAAATGATTAAAATTTCAGCGTGTATAACTAATAAACAACATCTCAAACATTACTCTGATTCCAAAGTAGCTAAAGCACTTGTGTTATGGAAACCAGAGACAACAGTGGAACTACAAACACCCAGACCTGAGCCAATATAGAAAAGTTCGTTTTCTAAATTGACCCAGCCGGGGACCGAACCCGGAGAGATGGCGACACCTTGAAAACGTGAACAAACCACTCGACCACGAAGGTCGCCATACCAGCTGATATTCTCTCAGATGGAATCGAACCCACTGCCTAAATCTAGGCGACCGATGCTCCGACCAACTGAAAACAGCCGTAAGAGAAATCGTTGTTTTCTTATGGCGACATTATAAATATTGTATCCTTAAGGGGACATTATAAATATTTAATATTTATAATTAATTAAAACAACAATTTTTCTCACGGCTGTTTTCAGTAGGTCGTTGCATGATTTAAGCAACACTAGAGCCACTTCTGCAAAAAAAAAATACCGCGTAAATGTAAATACACAATTGGTTAAAAGAAAATCCAAGCTTATGGTCTCCTCGCAAAATTTCAATAATTATAAACACATTAAACACACAAATTCAGTGATAAATTAATTGTTTGCACTTTTGGCGGTGAAAAAAGCAAAAAACGTCTCTCGTTTTGTTTTTCGTCGAGAAAAACCACATTAAATTATCAGTCATAAGTTTGTATGTTTATAAATAATTATTGAGTTTTTGCGAGGGGGACTATCAGCTTGGATTTTGAATAAATTGTGTATTAACACAATAATTTTTTTTGCGAGAGTGGCTCTATTTTTGCATTTGATGTCGCGTTAAACACTTTTTTAATGTTAAAAATAATTACCGAATTGTTAAAAATCCAAGTTTATGGTCTCCTCGCAAAATAAAATATCAATAGTTATTTAAAAACACTAACTCACTGATAAACTAATTATTAGCAGTCTCACGGCTGTTTTCAGTTGGTCGTTACATGATTTAAGCAACACTAGAGCCACTTCCGCAAAAAAAATACCGCGTAAATGTAAATACACATTTGGTTAAAAAAAATCCAAGCTCATGGTCTCCTCGCAAAATTTCAATAATTATAAACACATTAAACACACAAACTCAGTGATAAATTAATTGTTTGCACTTTTGGCGGTGAAAAAAGCCAAAAACGGCCGTCATTTTGTTTTTCGTCGAGAAAAACCACAATAAATTATCTGTCATGGTAGTCATATAAGTTTGTGTTTTTAAATCACTATAGATATTTTGCGAGGCGGGTAATCAACTTGGATTTTGAATAAATTATGTTTTTACATAATTATTTTTTTACGAGAGTGGCTCTAGTGTTGATAATTTCACCAATGGCCACTGCAATATAATGAAAATTATAACAGGGTTATTGCTTCTTCATTTGTCAAAAATAATCGGGTTGCACTCCGGGAGTGCCGGCAGAAGTGAAAACTTGAATATTAACGTTGTACATTTTTGATATTTTAGAATGGTTAGGGAATAATTTTGCACAAATTGCCGTCTTACGAATAAAATTTACTCTGTATTTGAATTCACGAATACAGAACAGTATTGTACGAAGATCTTATCCATAGCTTGACAGAAAATCTAGAGTTTTGACATTGAATTAAAAAATTAGCGCGTTGCCATGGTGACACAAGTGTTTACGTCTTGAAATGACGCGCCACCATTTTCACCGCGCCCCGTAGAAAGAGAGGGGGATACTTCCGCCGCCGGCTGTCTACTCTCCATCCGTCACATCCGTCTTACGAATTTTCGATCAGGGTCACGTGATTCTTACTGTCGCGAGTTTAACATTTTTTCCCCATTACAAAAAAGCGTACAACGCCGCTAAAGAAGTTTTCACTTCAAAAATTCATATCCGATTTTATTTTCTCTTAAACTTTGTACCTCTGAAAATATGTATACAGTT
Source organism: Agriphila geniculea (assembly GCA_943789525.1). Taxonomy (NCBI): domain Eukaryota; kingdom Metazoa; phylum Arthropoda; class Insecta; order Lepidoptera; family Crambidae; genus Agriphila; species Agriphila geniculea. Next base: position 4,792,047 of record OX038898.1, on the reverse strand, counting down.
TACAACTTTGTCACTGTGTTGTGGTTTCATTTTTTATTAATTTCTGTTCAAAAAGTAATATCTTGCAATGTGAAAAAGTTCTAAACTGTATACATATAATAGAGGTGTTTGTATTATACTTTAAAGTAGATATTTTGTTTTTCCTACCTCTACCTATGTCTACTTTTTTCAGTTGTTCAGTTGGTAATAAAACAATCGCTAGAAATGCATTTACAGAAACTTCAAATACCGGAAAAGAAGTGTCCATAGCTAAGGTATGTGCGTGAATAATATGAACTTGAGCCTATGGTTACCTAGGATGACGGTACCGTCATATTACGGCCGTAATTTAGCAGCGTAAAACGTTGTCTATGTAAACAATACGGCGCGGTTTCCTAGAGAGCGCTACTGGACACCGTAACGTTAAAAAACCGGCCAAGTGCGTGTCGGGCCACGCGCCATAGGGTTCCGTAGTTACCTTATACCATACCATATTTAATACCACCTATCATTTTTCGTTTGCAAAAATAACTTTGTTTTTCACAGTGTCGGTATGAATGACAAAGTTATATTTGCGGTTTCGGAAAATGTGCTATATCTCAAAAACTAATTACTATATCTCGTTCAAACTAATTTTGGTTGAAAGTGTTTATTAAGATCTACAGCATATATTTTTTTTAGATTTTTCACTCTCTTATTTCAAAAAAGTTAAAGGGGGGGGGGACACACATTTTACCACTTTGGCGGTGAATATCTTTCAAACGGTTGACTTTGAGAAAAAGTTGTCTTAGGAACCTCAATATCATTTTTAAAGACCTATCTATAGACACCCAATACGTGTTGATTTGAAGAAAAAATTTTTTTTCAGTTTCAGTTCCATGTATGGGGAGCCCCCCCTTAATCTTTTATTTTTCTTATTTTTGTATTAAATTCGTTAAGCGGTTAACAGAATACATCTACCTACCAAGTTTCAACTGTGTAGTCTTAATACTTTCGGAATAAAGTGGCTGTGACATACGGACAGACAGACAGACAGACAGACAGACAGACAGACAGACAGACAGACATGACGAATCTATAAGGGTTCCGTTTTTTGCCATTTAGGCTACGGAACCCTAAAATCTATAAGGGTTCCGTTTTTTGCCATTTAGGCTACGGAACCCTAAAAAGCGGTGCCGCTATTTTCGTGACGGTGTACAACAGTTCACCACCGGTTTTTCAGGATAGCGGCGCCGCGACGTTGAAAGAAAATGAGTTTAAACTGGTGTAAAGCGAAAGTATTTCCTGAATTTCTCATCATTACGCATTCACAGTAGACAGCGATGCCAAAAATCTTAAATGCAACACTTTTGAGTTTTTTTGCATCTGTACCACGAACATGGAATAAATAATCTTCCTCCATTCAATTATTTTCCTCTCCTGATGACTGATCATGATCCAAGTATATCGGGTGTAACAAGACCCTCAACGAAGCTGAAGTCCGCCCATCATCAGGATTATTTTTTGTATTTTAGACTATACCTAGGAAACCAACAGTTACGAAGTCAAAATAAATTTTTAAATTTTTTATGATATCTTATTTTATTCGTTATTTCCTAATTTCTGTCTAAAGAAACTTTATCAAAATTTTAAGTATTTACGTAACAAACAATGGCTCCAAAACGTCATCACGCAATTTATCTCATGAGCACGCACATAAACGCTGCATTTCAACTCGGCCGCACGCAGCTGTGTAGCATACACTCGCAGGCGCGGTCTGTTGTACGCGTTACATTGCGTGGTAATGTATGCAAAGCTTTTTTAACACCAAAAATTAAATCGTTTCCCAACTACAATTTTGTATAGAAATGGTCCTGATGATTGGCAGAATACGTATACCTCGGCTTCATCAAAGAAGATTCAATCAAGATAGTCCATTTTCTTCTCAAATAGGTACGTTTCTGGAAAAAAGACAGCCGTAACGGCGTTGTACGGTGTTGTAACTTTCCCCGTGACTCCACCGTAAAGACGGCCGTCTTTTTACGTCCGTAAAATTACGGCCGCTATGTGACGGCACCGCTTTCTTAGGAAACCCTAGCTTTACCGGCTTTATCTTTTCGAACATTGCCGTGTCTCCCGGGTTTCAACTTAAAACAGATATTAAGCTAATAAATTTAATTGAAAAAAATACTAGAAAAAATCGACTCACCCGTAGCAGCTCAGACGGGACTCGAACCCGCACCCTTGGGATTCCGGCCCAATGCACTGACCAATTAGGTATGCTACCGAGTCGCTAGTGGGAGCGGCGAAATTTTCTAGTACTTTTTACGTTTTCGCTGTAAGCCAGCGTTATCTCATCAATGTGAAGAATTACCTTCGACATTGGAATGCGACACCTTTACAGATGCCAGACAATCGATTAAGATGAAATAGCTATATAAATTTTGAAATTTTTAAATTATAGGCATTCACAGTGCTATTTTTATATTAAGGTAATAAATTTAATAGAAAAATACTAGAAAAAATCGACTTACCCGTAGCAGCTCAGACAGACATTCCTAAAATCTAAAAATTTAAATAGCTATTCGATTGTCTGGCATCTGTAAAAGTGTTGCATTCGAAAATTGAACGTAATTCTTGACATTGATGAGATAACGCTGGCTTACAGCGAAAACGTAAAAAGTACTAGAAAATTTCGCCGCTCCCACTAGCGACTCGGTAGCATACCTAATTGGTCAGTGCATTGGGCTGGAATCCCAAGGGTGCGGGTTCGAGTCCCGTCTGAGCTGCTACGGGTAAGTCGATTTTTTCTAGTATTTTTTCTATTAAATTTATTAGCTTAATATAAAAATAGCATTGTGAATGCCTATAATCAAAAAAATTCAAAATTAAGGGCTGATTTTTCAAACCTCAGTTAACGGATATCAGTCAGTTTAAATATTAACCAAATATATTAAATGTCATTCTTAAAATGTGACAGTCAAATGAATGACAAACACTTTCAATTTGGCGGTATAATACGCTATCTGACAGATAAAGCTGTATCTAGGCATTGAAAAATCAGCCCTTAAACAGATAAATCGAAGTAAGGAATTTCGTATTGTACTATTTGCCGAAGTTATTTGGAAGATATACTCGTAGATGTTCATGTGACATCATGAATTGGGATTCGCCAATTTAGCCTGATTGGGAGTCGATTTAAGTATATCTGTTTTAATTTGAAGTCCGGCAGACATATCGAGGTTCGGAGGGTTAGCCGCTACGGCCCCTATGGGTCTCCCGTCCAAGAGTCGCTATATAGCTTAGGCTTCATTTGACAGATGGATGTGACATATTGCTACTGATATATTCCTTTAGTCACATCCATCTGTCAAATGAAGCCGATAATATTGTAATTTTAATAAGTACACATTTTTTATAAAACTTTACTTAATTGAATAATTTTTAAGAACCTTACGGCCATTCGCACTTAACTTAAGAATCACCTAAGGCTTTTCTTAAGTACAACTCTACCAAGACGACATGGCATGATGACAGCTAAATGACAGCTAGGTTCATGACACCGTTTTAATTCGGTCAAGTTGTAGTTAGGAAAAGACTTAGGTTAGGCGATTATTTTAAGATTAGTGCAAACGGTCGTTAGTCTAGTACGGTTTTAGAAGGTATCATTAAATTCCCTCATAGTCATTCTTAGAAGTATATAGCAAAACTGTCTATTACTATCTATACAGGGTCACTGGAAATATGACGTATTCCTGCTAAGGGGTTATAGAAAAAAATTAATAGTTTTTGAGTTAATTGAAATTAAGTACATTTTTACCAAAAGTACGTTTTCAGACACAAAAATTTAAAATAAAAGATAACTACTCATTCGATCCCGGTTTTTTTGCTATTTTGGGATAGAAAATAATCTGAGTGTTGATAATAAATAATTTTTTTTCATAAAATACATGTGTTTATAAAAAAATCTATCCTTAAATGCATTTTTTTTTATTTTTTTTTTTCAGATTTTTTAGAAATAGCATCAAATATCTTTAAAAAAATCCTAGTAACTAAGCGTGCATAATATTTTAAAAACATCACCATCTTTTCAGCTTTCAGTTGAGGTATAAAACTTAATAATAACTTAAACAAAAAATGAGAAATTAAGACTTAACTAAATAGCAGTCCCATTTCATGTAGCAAAAGTTTCCTACTATAAGCGCTTCGGAGGTGGCTGTATTATCCTACTTATTCCATAAATGTGAAAGTTTGCTTGTTTGGATGATTGTTAATCAATCACGCAAAACGGCTGAACGGATTTGGATGAAATTTGGCACACAGATAGTTTATAAGCCGGATTAAAACATATGAGGATACTATTATCTTGGTTAAGGGTTCCCTAGGGATTTTCTCGAATGTAAATGCGAATGCAGTCACGGGCGGAAACTAGTTTGCCATAAATGGTCGTACTTACTAAAAATACTTTCGTCCGAGTGAGTTTGAGACAGGATTATTTTCCGCCGATGAGTCAAAATTTAATTCAAACTGTGTCACAAATAACCATGCATATCAGCTATTTTTAATGCCCCGCTGCTGGGGAACTGGCCTACCTTTTGGCTTGTGGATGGATAAAGCGGACGGGCCATACCCACCACGTGGACCCAATGTGGATTGGTCAGTGTTAACGACTGTAAATGCAGCCAGAACCAAGGGCTCAATGTGAGGTACATTGAGTTAACACCGACCAATCCGCATTGGGCCCACGTGGTGGGTTATGGCCCGTCCGCTTTATCCCAAAAGGAAAGGAAGGCCTGTTCCCCAGCAGCGGGTCATTAAAAATGGCTGATATGCATGGTTATTTTTGATGTTGTCTGTATAAAATTTTGACTCATCGGCGGAAAATAATTCTGTTTCAAACTCACTCGGACGAAAGTATTTTTAGTAAGCACGATCATTTATGGCAAACTAGCTTCCGCCCGCGACTTTGTCCGCAATTACATTCGAGAAAATCCCTAGGGAACCTTTAACCAAGATAATAGTATCCTCCTATGTTTAAATCCTGTTTATAAACTGTCTGTGTGCCAAATTTCATCCAATTCCGTTCAGTCGTTTTGCGTGATTGATTAACAATCATCCAAACAAGCAAACTTTCACATTTATGATATATAAGTAGGACAATACGGCCACCTTCGAAGCGCTTGAAGTAGGAAATTTTTGCTACATAAAATGGGACTGCTATTTAGTTAAGTCTTAATTTCTCATTTTTTATTTAAGTTATTATTAAGTTTTATACCTCAACTGAAAGCTGAATAGATGGTGATGTTTTTAAAATATTATGCACGCTTAGTTACAAGGATTTTTTTAAAGATATTTGATGCTATCTAGCGAAGGATTGATTTGATTGAAAGATTATATGCTAGCGAAGGATTGATTTTTTTTATAAACACCTGTACTTTTTGTATTTTTTTTTATTCATTATCAACAAATAGATTGTTTTCTACTCCAAAATAATGACAAATCCGGAATCCTATGAGTAGTTATCTTTTATTTTAAATTTTTGTGTCTGAAAACGTACTTTTGGTCAAAAATACTAAATTTCAATTAACTCAAAAACTATTAATTTTTTGAGAAAAAGTTATATGACAAAAAATATTTGTTTTGACCTCATCTATAACCCCTTAGCAGGAATACGTCATATTTCCAGTGACCCTGTATACTTCTACGAACGACTAGAAGACACTAGACTACGCGCGGGGCCACGCGGGAATGTAGTAATATCTTCTAAAAATACAAGAATATGGGCCCTTAAAATTCCACGGAAAGTTTTATTAAAATCCTTTTCTATCAACAACCTTAGGTATAGGTATAGGATAAGCCGCGTTATCAACAAAAAAACCATTGGGTGAACAGTAAATATGACATGCTTTAATATTTTTTTAGATAATATCGGAAAAATTGAATAGTAAAAAAAATGGCGTGGATATATATGACGCCATTTATGATCGTCACCTCGTATGTGCCTTACTCCTTCTGGCTTGTTAGCTATAAAAACCTTCAGTGACGGATAAACAATTTCTTATTTTGGTATTCAGAACAAACGTGACGCAAGGGTTTATGAATGATTGACGTTTGAACATGGCACAGACGAGATGACGCTGAAGGTTATGTATGCTGGAAATAACAAAAACTAGCAAACGAAAGTCAAATTTTACTTCGTAGATGCTCAGTGACGCAAAAATAAATAAGATTTAACACTCGAACATCATACAAAACAGAACAGATCTCATAAAATTGTTGTTTAAACAAGGCACATACAGAACCGTCTGTACCAGTTTTCATTTGTCAAAATATCGACAACTAAACCGTTTGGAGCCAAATGAAGCAGTCTAGCAGCGTCACGTTTGATAAGTGACAGTATATAACACTTCAAATCCGTTCGCGGAACGACACATCAATAGAAAAAGCGAAAACAATATTTCGACCCGTCACACTGTCTGGCCCATACTTAAAACTGTCACGTTACGTGAATTTTGCCTCACGCATATTGTAAAGCAATTAATATTAAAAAGAATTTCCGTCACTGAGGATCTAGCTTTATCTGAAACCAATCACTGCAGTACTTACGATGCAATTCGAGGTTAAAATTTGTATGAGATTTTTAAGATAGGGTGACAACAATGTACGTACGTTGATGGACAGAAAGGCTAATAATATAATGAAATTGTCCTGTTAGCACTATTATCTATTTTGTGCTGTTAGTAAGTTTTACCACGGACTTTGCATTCTAGCGACTTTAGTTACCTAGATATTGATGAGATTGATTAAAAAAATACATCGTTTTTACACGATTTTTTATATTGGATATAATTTTGTATACTTAAAGCGGATGAAAATATTTGATTGGCTAAAAATATAGATAAATCGAATTAAACATATTGATATATCGTATTTTTGCAGCAAGCTTAAACATCGTTGCCAGATAGAACATACAAAAAAATCGGCCAAGTGCGTGTCGGGCCACGCGCCGTAGGGTTCCGTAGTTACCTTATTCCAGACCATATTTAATACCATAATTTTCGTCTGCAAAAATAACTTTGTTTTTCACAGTGTTGGTATGAATGACAAAGTTATATTTGCGGTTTTGGAAAATGTACTATATCTCAAAAACTAAAGACTATATCTCGCTCATCCTAATTTTTGTTGAAAGCTTTTATTAAAATGCACAGCATAATTTTTTTTTTATTTTTCACTATCTTATTTCAAAAGTTAAAGGGGGGGGGGGACACACATTTTACCACTTTGGCGGTGTATATCTTTCAAACGGTTGACTTTGAGAAAAAAATGACTTAAGAATCTCAATGTCATTTTTAAAGACCTATCTACAGACACCCCACACGTATTGGTTTGAAGAAAAAAATTTTTTTCAGTTTTAGTTCCATGTATTGGGAGCCCCTCCTAAAATATTTTTTTTGTGTTAAATTCGTTAAGCGGTTAACAGAATACATTTAACTACCAAGTTTCAACTATGTTATCTTAGAAATTAAAGGTCTTGATGAGATCTTCATTTTAGATGACAACTGTCAAATTTAAGTTTGACAAATTTAAATTTGACATCTGTCACCTAAAATAAATATCTTACCAAGACCTGAATTTTGTAATTGAATTGACAAAAGAGGTCAGCATCCCTTCAGTGACAGCCCTTAAACTTTTAGTCGTTGCGCCAACTATCTATCTAGATTCTAGACGAACGTCGCGCGGCGGCTTTTTCGCCAATACAACAGGTGATGGCTGAATGTATAAACTAAATACTCTATCTATAATAATAACTAAAACTCTTTCTAAGTTATTCAGATATGTTTCACAAAACTGGGGTGCAAGACAGTTCTAACAAAACCTGGTTTAATGTTTGTAAACCAATCACAATGCACCTTTTAATCCTTAAACGGTGGGACTAAACGTTAAACTGTCACTCTGAATAAGATTTGCGCTAAAATGGCGTTAGTCCGCTGTTTAACGCCATGTTAACTTTGGCCCTAGTTTAACGAACGCACACTGAATAAGCCAGTATAGGTTGTGGTACTAGTCTGTTTTTAACTAATTAATAATTTTAGTTTAAAAATTATAATTATGGCTATTTCATCTTAATTGATTTGTCTAGCACCTGCAAGGGTGTTGCTTTCAAATGTCGAAGTAATTCACTTCACATTGATGAGATGGCGCTGGCCTACAGCGGAGATGTGGAAAGTATTAGAAAATTTCGTCAATCCTGCTAGCGACTCGGTAGCATAATTGGTTAGTGCATTGGGCCGGAATCCTAAGGGTGCGGGTTCGAGTCCCGTCTGAGCTGCTATGGGTAAGTCGATTTTTTCTAATATTTTTCAATTGTATTAATAATCTTAAAATTAATAATTATTGTACATATTGTGATTAAACTGTGATATCTTTATGACAATCTTATTGTTAACAAATGTCCCGCCTGCACCATACCACCACAGCGTAGGACGTGATCGAGTACATAAAGAAGAAATCCAACTTATGTTTGAGAGTTCAGCCACTGGAGTCACGCCATAATACCAGTTTGTGGTGCGCATCCCGACAGCGAGGCTTTTCATAAAGGAGCACTTCTGGCCGCAGGGTATGGTATACAGGCGCTTCAGAGGAACGCTGCCTTGTGCCACCGATTCGACATACAAAGTGTCAAATTGATAAATTTTTTATCAACATATTTTCAAGTTATGTACTAACAACATTGTTTTATAAATTATATATCTTTAGTTTTAAGGTATATATCTATGGGCCATCGTTTCCTGAATATAAATAACTAAATAAAAAAAAATAAAAGTAAAATCACACCAAACTGAGGCTTTTTGGCTTGGTGTTTGCATCTTGTAAGTATCATGATGATGATGTCCTCTTATCCCTACATAGGGCTCTCAGAAGGGACCTTCACTTCTTCCGGTCTTGTGCGGCCACCTCAAGATCTGTCCAGCCTTGACTGATTGAAGCAGCCTTTTTTCAACTGAGCGCCTCCAGGTGGTACGAGGGCGGCTGGGTTTTCTCCTGCCATGTGCTTGCCACTTTAGACCCTGTTTCGGGATGTGGTTGTCAGGCCTCCGTAACACATGACCAATCCAACGCCACTTTCTTAAAAGAACCACCTTGTCGATCGGCATCTGCGGGGCTACCGGCTAAAAACAATGAAGTTAATGTTAACTGTAATTTGACAGATGTATGTGATACATTGCTGCTTCGTTTTGGGACAAATAAAAACCTACCAAAGAAAAGCAGCAATGTATTACATCCATCTGTCAAATTACAGTTAAAATGAACTTCATTGTTTTTAGCTGGTAGCCCCGCTGGTCAGTTAACTCCCACAGCCTTGCATTGGAGATGGTTCGTGGCCACCAGATTCCCAGTATCCGCCTAAGACATTTGTTGACCAATATCTGTAGCCTAGCGGTGACTTCATTTTTGACAAGCCAGGTATCGCATCCATAAAGAAGAACTGATTTGACGTTGGAGTTAAATATTTTTATTTTCGTGCGGCGTGTTATTATTGAGGACGTCCATACAGGGTCCGTACCGGCTAACGCATCGAACTTCGATAAGTCTGCACGGCTTCAAATTAAAACAGATAAATCAAGCCTCAATCAGGCCAAAATGGTGAACCCCCATTCATGATGCCACAAGAACATCGATATCTTCTAAATAACTTCGGCAAATAGTACAATACGAAATTCCTTATTTCGATTTTTCTGTTTTAAGTTGAAGCTCGGCAGACTTATCGAAGTTCGATGCATTAGCTGGTACGGCCCCTAGTTTAAGCTGCACGTAGGCGGCTCGGGCCTTGTTTATGCGAGCTTCTACATCTGCATCCGATTCTGCGCCTCCCAGGCGGTCCATCACGTTTCCGAAATACCTGAAACGCTCTACTTGTTCGACGGCCTCGCTATTAACGTGTATGGGCGTTACATCTGAGGTGTTTAGGCGCATGCCTTTTGTTTTCTTGCGGTTTATGCGCAGGCCCTCTTTAGCAGCAGCGTAAGCGAGGTCGTCGGTCTTGGACTGAAGATGATCTCGTGATGTTGCTAGTAAACACAGGTCATCCGCGAAATCGATATCCTCAAGGGTATTCCCATCAACCCAAGGTAATCCTCGCTTTGCCTTGTCAGTTACTCGGCGTATCACGTCATCCAAGACTATTACCACAGTTTAACTCCATACAGTTGTTAAACGCCTTTGATGATGGACGACACCGCCGCGTGCCGCCGCCCGTGTAGGTACTTACGCAATCAGCCGCAGATGTGCAAGGGTTGTCAAAATAGAAAATAAATGTGATTAATAAGTAATTATTTATTAACAACACACATACACACGAATTTTCGCATTTATAATAGTAGGTAGGTATTAGTAGAAAATAGGATTAGTGATTAGTAGAACAAGGATATAAATAATCTAACATTACGCGATCAGTGTTCAAGTGCCTATAGCCCGTGCGCAAAGCGTAGGTATGTAGGTAAGTCGGTAGGTACCTAGCTTGCTTTTAAGTACTTACTTTAACAGAACGGCCGCGGTGTCATCAACTAATTAATCAACTAATTAATAGTGTTCGAGTATTTAGTAGCACAGAAATTAAATAAGTAGGTATCTATCTTGGACGAATCAAGGTACCTATGTAGGTAGGTACCACCAGTGTAATACGTAAATCTCTGGTTCACACAAGGTCGTAGGTACCCAACTATTTTGTGATCATAGCAACACGCACGATATGCTTATGTTCCTACATACCTTCCAAATATATAATCATTATTTATTCCACAAATCTACTTGAAGTTATTCTTTAGCTACAATTAAATTTTACTATAAAACTGCACAGCACACCACAGTTATTATTATACAAAATAAGTACCTACCTAACAGCACGAGATGATGATTGGTTAAGTAGGTAAGTAATACGAAATTACTTATAGGAATAAATAAACTTACCTCGCATCACGGGGAAATCTATGAAATTTTAAGTCCTTGTTGTATGTCGCCGTCGAGGCACATCCGTATACGGAACAAGTGTGCACCATTATAACTAGTGGCTCCGTGAGCTGTAGACCTCGCGTTAAAAAATAGCTCAAATTGTATGTTGTTTAAAAAATGAATCGGTTATTTGACTAACCCCTCATGTCCATTGAAGCAAATTTTACAGGAGAAACATTTTTTTAATTTCTGGATATATTATGTTGAATTGGATATCGTTTAGAATCAAATTATAAAAGTATACACATAGGTAATTAAAAAATATATCAGATACAAAAATACGAATAGCCTATAGTATAAAAAAATAACAATAAACTTCAAGCACATGAGGGGTTAGTCAAATACAAGTAATTAATAGAAAAAAGACCTAACTTTAAATGATATTTTATTGAAATAAAGTATTTCAAAATGTGCCTCATCATCATCATTGCCAGTACTTGGAGGCTCCTTGATTATTTTTTGATAAAAATCTTAAATTTCCTGATTTTGTGGTTGGTGAGGTTCAAATTTATTTAAATCGTATTTTTTTATAATTTATTGTAATTTAATCACTCCTGTGGGTTGTCGAAAATAGCAATAGTGCTGGGTGAGACTCAGTTACAAGCTAAATGTTGGTATGTTTTGAGAGGCATTAAAAATTCTATCAAGTCTCACCTTACACTACCAGCAGCCCCCCTAGCATGAACACCGAAACGCAATATGATATAGGCATATACAGGCGCGGTCGCAGCCTGAAATTTTGGGGGGGGGGGTCACTAATAATAATAATTGCGTTTTCTGTAAAATTTTAGAAGCTTTTTCTATGTAACGTGTACGATTTTGGGGGGGTCATGTCCCCTGTGACCCCCCCCCCTCGCACCGCGCCTGGGCATATAGCAATTTATCACGTTTAACTGTCAAAAGACAATGGAATTTGACAGTCGAGTGTCAATCAAATGCAATATTCACGCGATATATATCGTGTTTCGGTGGTCATGCTAGGGTGGCAAGAACTCTTTAGAATAGTGAAATAGCAAATTTTTTTTAATGTTAAAATTTTGTTTTTACTTACGAGGAACTCCCCTTTCTTGAATTAAATAAAGAAACAATTTTTTAAGTATAGATTAGGCCACCATGATGTTTTATATTTATTACAATAACCCCTCATGTCCCTGGACTTGAGGGGTTATTCAAATTATGACACTCGAAATTTTAATGGAAGGAAATGGATTTAAAGAATTTCCTTTAATACCATGATGTGTCTTGGGTCAAAGGTTGCAATAAGTAAAAAAACGAAATAACCCAAAAAGTGGACTTGAGGGGTTAGTCAAATAACCGATTCAAATAATCTAAAAGATGTCGCCACCCCTTTTTCCCCACACACCACGAGCTTTTCAAAGCACATAGTAGGTATGTACGTGCTGTTTGGTATATTATTTGGTAGGTATATTCACTGCTAGATGGCGCTTCTAATTTTAATAATTTTTCGAAATAAGTGATTTTTGGTAAATTTCAAAAAAATGGATAGTTTAAAAAATTATACAATATTATCGAACCTGCCCACAAAAAATCATCAGAATCGGTTGAGAAATGCGACCTGTAGAGGAGATCAAACAGCCGGAAAGCTGGACTGAAATATGTTTTTTTACATATCTCCGTCATTTTAATAAATTTTGAAAAATTTCCTCTACAATAAATTATATATTTATCAAATCTGCTCACAAAATTTCACCGGGATCGGTTGAGAAATGCGACCTGTAGAGGAGAACAGACAGCACCGGAAATTCGGACTGAAATACGATTTTTTTACATTATCTCCGCCATTTAAAGAAAAAATTAAAAACTGGCTTAACAAAAAAAAATTATACAATTTTCAAACCTGCTTACAAAATTTCACGAGAATCGGTGGAGAAATGCGACCTGTAGAAGAAAACAGACAGAACTGGAAAGCCCGACTGAAATATGTATTTTTAACATTTCTCCGTCATTTTTAAAAAGTTCAAAAAATTTGCGTGACAAAAAAATTCTATATTATTTTCGAACCTGCTCACAAAATTTCACGAGAATCGGTTGAGAAATGCGACCTGTAGAGGAGAACAGACAGCGCCGGGAATCCGGACTGAAATACGATTTTTTTACATTATCTACGCCATTTAAAGAAAAAATTAAAAATTGGCTTAACAAAAAAAAATTATACAATTTTCAAACCTGCTTACAAAATTTCACGAGAATCGGTGGAGAAATGCGACCTGTAGAGGAGAACAGACAGCGCCGGAAATCCGGACTGAAATAGGTTTTTTTTAACATATCTCCGCTATTTTGAAAAATTTCAAAAAACTGGTTTGACAAAAAAAAATCTACATGCTTCTACATGCTTACAAAATTTTACTAGAATCGGTTGAAAAATGCGACCTGTAGAGGAAAACAGGCAGAGCTGGAAAACGGACTGTAATCTGTTTTTTAACATATCTCCGCCATTTTGAAAAAATTCAAAAAACTGGCTCAACAAAAAAAATCTGTATAATTTTCGAACCTGCTTACAAAATTTCACAAGAATCGGTTGAGAAATGCGACCTATAGGTTGGAACAGACAGCCGGACATTCGAAAGAATTTTTGCCCAAGCTGAAGCAGAGACGCTTCGCTCGCACTTCGTGCTCGCTCGGTCAATTATGTTTATGTACGATAGTAAAATTGTACCTAATAAACGATAGCGACATAATTTTTTTTTTTAAATGGTCGCTCGCAATGCGTGATTTATTCGGTCGCGTCACTCGCGCCGGCCTTCCGCGTTCGAGTGCCCAAACTCGGCGAGTTTGGGTACTCCGAGCCGCGCCGCCCGACCCCCTCGAGACCCCTTCCGTTGCTCTGCGCAAGTACATTCATTTTTCAACTGTGTGGAGTTAAACTGTGCTATTACGAACAACAGCGGTGATAGTAGGCATTCTTATTTTACTCCGGCAGTCACTGGTATCGGCTCTAAAAGTTGCCCGTTGTGCATCACTCGGCAAGAGGAACCCAAATAAAGGCATCTAATTACTTTTGTGACCTTGTCTGGTATACCTCTTCAAGTATGCGCCATATACTGGACCACTTTACCCTATCAAACGCTTTTTCGAAGTCAACGAACAAAGTGTTGCTGCATTTCGTTATATTGCTCCAAAATCATACGCAAAACGTTGATCTGGTCTGTGCAAGATCGACCCGCTCTAAAACCACTCTGTTCTTCTCTTACTGTGTTATTCAGAGATGTTTCACAAAACTGGGGTGCAAGACTGTTCTAACAAAACCTGGTTTAATGCTTTTAAACCAGTCACAATGCACCTTTTAATCCTTAAACGGTGGGACTAAACGTTAAACTGTCACTCTGAATACGATTTGCGCTAAAATGGCGTTAGTCCGCAGTCTAACACCATGTTAACTTTGGCCCTAGTTTAACGAACGGTTGCAATCGCCGCCCTTGTTAACCGGTTCAACAAAATTTTGCACAGAACCTTTGAGCAAACAGGCAGCAAGTTGATCTCTCGCTAATTGGAACACTGAGTCAAGTCTCCTTTCTTCGGTAGCTTAATGATGATGCCTTCTTTCCAGCTTTCGGGTGCCTGTTCTGTTTCCCAAATAAATGTCATCAGGGGCAGCAGCATATCAGCTGTGGCATCGGCATTGGCCTTAAGCGCATCAATAGGAATGCCATCGTTGCCTGGTGCTTTGCTGCTCTTTAGGCTTTTTATGGCGGCACAGATTTCAGCCTTATCTGGAGAATCGACCTTAACCTTGTATGCTCTAAGACTCTAACATCCAGAACTTCACAAGCTATCTCCGCATCATGATCATCCTCCTCTCCAACTACCGTAAGGAAAACCTCTGCGAAATGCTCGTGTCATCTACGCAGTTGATCATTCTGCGCACTAAGAAGCTTCCCATCTTTGTCTGCTACCGGTCTTATAGTTAGAGGTTTCTTGTAAGTCTAATTTGACTTTAAAAGAAAAACTTTTTAAGATATTGATATTTATTTAGTTAGAACAAAAAGATATAAATTTACTTAACTCTTAAATTTTTCGGAACCCCTGAGAGCCTCTTATGGAACCCCATGGTTCCACTAAACAATATTCGGGAACCGCTGCCCTAAACTATGCCCAGGCTTAACAGCTATATAACAAAAAAAGTTTCATTCGAATCCGTACAGTATTTCCAGAGATAGCGTGTTCAAACTGACAAACAAACAGATACACTTTTTTAATTCTTTCTCTATTACTATGTCTCCATCGCCCCAAAAATTTTTTTTCAAATATATTCAATGTACAGATACTTTTTAGGGTTCCGTACCAAAATGGTAAAAAAGGAACCCTTATGGTGTGACTCAGTCTGTCTGTCTGTCTGTCACAGCTGGCTATCTCGAGAACTACTAATGATATCACTACAAATTTGGAACAGTTTAAAATGACATTTGCCCAACTATTTTGCAAATAAGAAAGAAATAAAAAATAAATATCTTTTTTACAACGGGGACTGAAAAGGGGTCTCAAAAATTTGAAGTGAGGTGACTAGGGCATGTGGGGTATCATATGAAAGAGCACCGTTTGCACGTTTTTAATCATTTTTTAGGCCGCTTAGTTTTCGACTTATGATGAAAAAAGTAAAAAAATGACCGTTCCCCCCCCCCCTTATCTCCAAAGTTTGCAAATAGAAAAATATGAAATAATTCTATGTAATAGCAGTTTATATAAAGATTACAGGAAAAATAAAACGATTTCTCAATATAGTATACTTTTTTTGAAATTATCAAATTTCTAAAAAGTTAACATTAGTTCCACTATAGGTCAAGAGATGGCGCTGACCTAAAACTGCAATAATAATTTTATTATTCTACTCTGCTGTGTATTTATTATGATAGTACGGAACCCTCGGTGCGCGAGTCCGACTCGCTCTTGACCGGTTTTTTTTTACAGTTTTATTACTTATATGTATGGATAAAAGAATTAACCTGTGATGTTTAACACTATAACATTTTAGAATACCTAGTAAGTAGAATTACTTATATTAGTATAGTATTATACTATTATCTATGGTACTAGTCTGTTTTTCAACAAGTCATTAATATGTACATTAATGTGATCGAACTGTGATATTTGATATTATTATTGTTATCAAAATAACTTTTTAGTGTCATACCTTAAGCGTTAATAAATCACAACTTGTTGAATTGATTTCCTGAAGTTTTATTTGATTAAAAAAAATTAAAAATATTAAAAACATTATTGCCCTGCCAAAAACGAACTAAAAAGTTAATTAAAAAACAAGTGTCATAACAATCAGGGGACCGTTTTGTGAAACAATTTTTAATCAAAGAGGTCCCCCGACTGCAATGACACTTGTTATTTAGTTAACTTTTTAGTTCGTTTTTGGCAGGGCAGTCGTATTTTTAATATTTTTTAAATTTATTTAATTTATTTTACACGTTTTAGGGACAAATGATATAGTTTTGGAATGTGCGCCTTTCATTTGATGCCCATATTGTAATAAATGAAGAAAAAATATTTTTTTCTCATTTAAAAGTGGCGTCGTACAGTCGCCATATTGACTTTAAAAAAATATAGCCAGTGTCACTCGGAATGATGTAAGGATTCTAACGATACCCCATACATCTAAATCCGTTAAGCCATTTAGAAGTTATGGTGGAATAAAGAAACTCACATACCTACAAACATACATGAACCCTGAACACATATACACTCCTTTTTTGAGCAGTCGTGTAAAAACCTAAAAGTAATGTGCTACGATACGCTACAAACAATCTCAGTAAACTTCAATACGATGTCCGCAAAAATAATACTTCATGGTCAGTATGGTCACCCTAGTTTATTTACATACAAATTTTAACCTCGAATTGCATCGTAAATACTGCAGTGATTGGTTTCAGATAAAGCTAGATCCTCAGTGACGGAAATTCTTTTTAATATTAATTGCTTTACAATATGCGTGAGGCAAAATTCACGTAACGTGACAGTTTTAAGTATGGGCCAGACAGTGTGACGGGTCGAAATATTGTTTTCGCTTTTTCTATTGATGTGTCGTTCCGCGAACGGATTTGAAGTGTTATATACTGTCACTTATCAAACGTGACGCTGCTAGACTGCTTCATTTGGCTCCAAACGGTTTAGTTGTCGATATTTTGACAAATGAAAACTGGTACAGATGGTTCTGTATGTGCCTTGTTTAAACAACAATTTTATGAGATCTGTTCTGTTTTGTATGATGTTCGAGTGTTAAATCTTATTTATTTTTGCGTCACTGAGCATCTACGAAGTAAAATTTGACTTTCGTTTGCTAGTTTTTGTTATTTCCAGCATACATAACCTTCAGCGTCATCTCGTCTGTGCCATGTTCAAACGTCAATCATTCATAAACCCTTGCGTCACGTTTGTTCTGAATACCAAAATAAGAAATTGTTTATCCGTCACTGAAGGTTTTTATAGCTCACAAGCCAGAAGGAGTAAGGCACATACGAGGTGACGATCATCGCCATTTTTAGGGTTCCGTACCCAAAGGGTAAAAACGGGACCCTATTACTAAGAATTCGCTGTCCGTCTGTCTGTCTGTCTGTCTGTCTGTCACCAGGCTGTATCTCATGAACCGCGATAGCTAGAAAGTTGAAATTTTCACAGATGATGTATTTCTGTTGCCGCTATAACAACAAATAACTAAAAACAGACTAAAATTAATATTTAAGGGGGGCTCCCATACAACAAACGTGATTTTTTTCCGTTTTTTGCTCGATATTAATAATGACAACAGGTAGACAGTTGAAATTTTTACAGATGATGTATTTTTGTTTCCGCTACAACAACAAATACTAAAATAGAATAAAATTCATATTTAAGGGGGGGCTCCCATACAACAAACGTATTTTTTTGCCGTTTTTTGGTACGGAACCCATCGTGCGCGAGTCCGACTCGCACTTGGCCGGTTTTTTCTTACCATTCAGCTCCAATATTTCTTTGTTTAATTTCAGGTAACACTGGAAAAAAATATGGCTGGATTATGGATATGTAATTTCTATATGGAAAGAGACATAAAACTACCGGACACTGTAACTGTTGACAACCATACATATATAAAACGAGATTGTCATTTTAATGTCACTTTCGAAGGTAAAAAAAAATTTTTTTTTCATCCATTTCTCACTAGCCTATGCACTCATGGCGGAACTTGACAGACTGATCGTACTCGATCACGTTTGTTAAGCAACGCTTGATCCGGCCAGGTGTCGGATGGGTGACCGTTAAATGGCATTACAACTGAGCGCTTCCGTACTTCGGAGGGCACGTTAAACCGTCGGTCCCGGCTGTTGTCATCTGATAACAGTCGTTGTTCCGTACATTGAACAAGTTGTGTATAGTATTAACGCTAGCACAAATCATTTTCTTTTCTTTAATTCTTAATTTAAATTGAAACTGTATCGGCCACAATAACTGCAATCCTTCGTAAAACGAATCGCAGCGCTTTGCTATAGACAGTGCTGCTATCAAGTGCTCTAACGTCAGAATAGAGAACTACCGTTCCGATCGCGAGCGCGCAGCGTGCATCACCGCACCATAATTCGTTAAATATTCATAAAACCAAAGCAAATCCCAAAATCGATCTGTGAACTATTTAAAACCATAGCCAGTGCTCATCTAGAGAGGATTTGTGATCCAACAGCAACCAGCTACCACTCCTGGGGCCCCAGCGACGAGGACATACGAGGAGCACCAGGTACGTGGTTGATACAGTTATTTCTCCAACACAAGTTTTGGTCCATTCGAACCTGGATCATAATTAAATTCAAAACTTGATTTGTGCTGGTTATTCATACTAAAAACTATTTTTCGATAGTTTATTTTGTTCAACAAGCGCGGATCCTACCGCCATTTTACAACTTTCATGCAACACTTTTATGCAATTAGCGTTATTATTTTTCGATAATACCATTGCGTACAGTGATTTTACATCGTATATTTGCGATAAACAACGATACATTTACTTAACAAGTGATATTTTTCAACTTAGTTTAATAATATTTCGTGCGGTGTGCCGTCCATCGCGCCAGGCAGGCGCCACGCTGTCGCGAATCCGTTTCAATCTCAATAAGGCTAGTTACACACAAAATATTTATAGTGTTTATGTATTACGCACATGACATTATTTCTTATTTAATTAGTATTTTCGTACTAGTTATTTATTGTTCCACTTAGTATTACGTACTAAGATTTTGCGAACTATTTAGCAATTTTGTATTTTCGTACAAAACTAAAAGTTTATTACGTTTTAAGCGGTTCCTGTATTTTCGTACAGTTCCCAATTCAGCGGTCCGTATTTTCGTACTTACTTACCCATACATGCACACTTATTGAGCGGAACCTGTATTTTCGTGCAGTTCCCATCTCGCGGTTAGTATTACGTACTTACCCATAGGTATATATCTATTAAGCAGTTCATGTATTTTCGTACTGTACTCACCCTTAAATATTTAGCATTACCTAAAAGTGTAATTAATTAAGTCTGCGACTGTCCTAATTACATACGATACACATTACCTACCTCAGCATATTTTACATTTTAACCTAACATAACTAGCCTACAGGACATTTACTTAAACTTACAAACTACATTTACCTACCTAACTAAAAACATACAATACAATAAACTATTTACAATTTAAAACTACGTTTTATCTTATTCACCACAATGGAAGTTGAGCAATTAATTTTCGAGCGTGAACTCGCCCTTAATAATATCCAACGCATGGTAGATTGCATTGACAATGACACAGAATTTCGAGTTCGCACTAAAGAGTTGAATAACGTTAAGAAGTCATTTTTCGCAGTTCAATTAAAGATTGAAAAAATATTAGCAAAAGAATCGAAGTTCGATAAGGATGAACAGTTAAAAGTCCGTAATTCTTTTGATACTTTATACTACCAAGTTCAAGTTGTGTTGGATAATATGAAGGAAACTCAACGTAGACAGAGTGTCGCGAACATTAGTATGACACAACCCTGTCATGCCCACTGTACTGGCAGCGGGACAACAGCTGATTCGCATATTCGCTTACCTACAATTTCTTTACAAAACTTTGACGGTAAAGTCACAGAATGGAATGCATATTACGATTTATTCAAATCTATTGTTCATGAAAATAAAACATTGACAAACGTCGAACGTTTTCGCTATTTGTTGTCGTCTTTGAGGGGTGAACCGTATAACCTTTTAAAAACTATTCAGATTACAGACAGTAATTACGAAGATGCTTTACAAATCTTATTAACTCGTTACGAGAATAAGCGAATTATTGCAACCAAACATTTAGATAGAATATTGGATCTCGAGCCAATGTCAGATAAAAATATTGAACTCGGTTTACGTAATATTATGAATACCTATGCCGAGAACTACTCCGCTTTAAGGGCCTTAGGTATTAATATCTCTGATTGGAGTTTTATTCTTTTAAATATTTTATTACGTAAAATAACGCCAAATATTCGTAAGCGTTTCGAATTATCATTACATTCGCCTAATGAAATTCCGCATCTTTCCGAATTACTCGATTTCCTTGAGAGGGAATTGGCGGCAACAGAAATCATGTCGGCGACCGCGCGCTCCAACGCCGCGGCCGGCCCCACGGCACCGTCTGCGTCGCGCCCGCACGCCGCTGCTGGCGACTCGGCCGGCTCGACGGCACCTAACTTTCCGTCGCGACACGCACAAGCCGCTCGTCGCGCACTATCTCGCACGCACTCAGATGCGCAGTATAATATAAATCGTAATAATAATAAGGTGCCTTATTTTAATCGTAATATGAGCTTTCATGCTGCATCTGCAACTGATCATTTAAAGCAAATAAAATGTGCTTATTGCAAGGATAATTCTCATCCACTAAATAAATGCGATAAATTTCAAAAATTATCTTTACCGGAGCGTAATAAATTCATAACTGAAAACAAGGTTTGTAGCAATTGTTTATTCCTTGGTCATGAAACTAAGGACTGCAAATCGCGTCATAACTGTCGTATTTGCTCACAGCGGCATCATACTTCATTACATGAAGATGTGCCCGTGCAAAATGTTACTTTAAAAACAGAATGTTCCATTTCTTCCCCTGAGTTACACTCGGTAGCGGAACCCTCAGCGCCCCCACCGACACTCGGTGTTTCTGGGCCTACCAATAAAAATGACTGCACGGTTTTATTGACCACCGCGTTAGTTAACGTTCGTCCCACTGATTCTAAGCCCTTTACTCCACGTTTAGTTCGCGCCCTCGTGGACCACGGCTCACAGGTCAGTATAATTAGTGAATCGTGTGTCCGACGTCTCGGTTTACCACGTTATCATTCTCAGATGAGTGCTACCATCACGGGCATCGGTGATAAGGGTGAACAGCCGCGTGGTTATGTTTTATGTGAAGTTACGCCTCACTTTAAACCAACGCCTCGACTTTTTATTGAAGCTCTTATTTTACCTAAAATAACGAGTTATTTACCGAACATTCCTGACTCTTTTGAGTTTATTTCACATCTCAGAAATCTTCCTCTAGCGGACCCAGAACTACGTTCTGCCCGTCCCGTTGAACTTCTTTTGGGATCAGACTATACTGATAGCATTCTGCTTCACGACAATATCAAAGGCCCACAAGGTACTCCTGTGGCAATAAATAGTATATTTGGTTACCTTCTCAACGGTAAAATCTCTCATAGTCTTTCTGCACCTCAAGTGTGTATGAACCTTAGTACAAGTCAACTTGACAAAACCATACAACGGTTTTGGGACATTGAGTCAGTGCCTGACGATGAAAAACCCTTGACTAAGGACGAAGCCCTTTGTGAGTCCATTTTCGTGGAAACTCATAAGCGCGCCGAAACTGGCAAATACATAGTTTCTCTTCCTTTCAAGAAGGATGCACCTCCTCTAGGTGAATCTCGAGACATTGCGCTCTCACGTTTATACAAATTAGAAAAACGACTTTCTCATGATCCAGCTTTACGAGCGGATTACAATCAGTGTCTGCAAGAGTATGTAGACTTGGGACACATGGAACCTGTTCATACCCCTACGACCAGTGACACGCCTTCGTATTATATTCCTCATCACTGCGTGGTGAAAAAGTCAGCAGTCACCTCCAAAACTAGAGTGGTGTTTGATGCCTCATGCAAAACTACTTCTGGGCGTTCACTCAACGATAATCTTCTTATTGGTCAAAAACTGCATCATGACATTACAGACGTTCTTTTAAAATTTCGACTACATAAAATTGTTTTTACAGCGGACATCAAAATGATGTATCGTTTTATAGATATTTGTCAAGAACATCGTGATTTTCAACGAATCCTATGGCGATTCTCTCCCCTTGATCCTGTTCAGGAATACCGCCTGTGCACAGTAACCTTCGGGGTTTCTTCTGCGCCATTTCTGGCCTTACGCACTCTTCGTCAGTTAGCTGTCGATGAAGCTGCTTCCTTCCCACTTGCTTCGCAAGTGCTTCTCAACGAAGTCTTCGTAGACGACATCGTCACGGGCTCAGACTGTGTCGATAACGCTCTTGCTCTTCAACGCGAGCTTATTGACATTTGCAAAGCGGGAACGTTCGAACTCCGCAAATGGGCAAGCAACAGTCCTGAGTTTTTATCTTCTTTAAATCAAGACATCTCCAATCAAGACGATGCTCTTATTCTTTCAGCACTTGACAATGACGCTTCAGTCAAAGTGTTGGGATTAAAGTGGAATCCTATGTCGGATACTTTTACCTATCAGACAGAGGCACCTGCCCAAAAATGCACAAAACGCATAATGCTTGCAGAAATTTCTAAAATATACGACCCCTTGGGTTTTTTGAGCCCTATAACCTTGTTTGTCAAACATCTGATCCAACTCTTATGGGTTTCTGGTACAGATTGGGATGATTGTCCTCCTGATGGTATTCGTGATCTTTGGTTTAGATTTGTTACAGAACTTCCACAATTACAAGACATTAAATTGTATCGTCCTGTACTTCCATGTACTAATGATGTACAACTTCATGGCTTTTCAGACGCCTCTGAAAAGGCTTACGCTGCATGCGTATATCTACGAGTTGTTGACTCAGACGGTGTTATTCACACTTCACTTCTTCTTGCTAAAACAAAGGTTGCACCTTTGAAACGCCTCAGTCTTCCTCGTTTGGAACTCTGTGGGGCTTTGCTTCTTTCGAAGCTTATTCAAAAAATTCTCGGTGCTTACAGCACATTCTTATCGATTGACAAGGTATTTGCATGGAGTGATTCTTCTATTACCCTAGCTTGGCTACGCTCACCTCCCCATGAGTGGCGTACATACGTCTCTAATCGTATCACAGAGACCACTAACCGCGTGCCTGCCTCACAGTGGCATCACGTGCGTTCTGCAGACAACCCTGCGGACGTTGCGTCGCGTGGTGTTCTCCCATCCGAACTAGACCAACGACAGTGGTTCGACGGGCCCAACTGGCTCAGGCTACCTGAATCTGATTGGCCTATTTCGAATGTAGACATTAACATAATCTCGACCGACGAAGAGCGTCGAAAGCATGTACTTGTGTCAAATGTTCAACCCGATATTCAATTATTCGAAAGATTTTCATCTTTATCTAAAATGCTACGTATTATTTCATTATGTTTTCGCTTTTTCCATAAATGCCGTAAGTCGAAAACTTATGAATCTTCTCAAATTACAGTCCACGAAACTAAATTCGCTCTCAACCGAGTTATCAATCTTGTTCAACAAGAAAACTTTGCGGAAGATATTGCGCGTATCAAAAATGACGACGTGTGTACCAAACGTTTAAGAAAGCTTAAACCGTTTCTTGATGACGCCGGACTTCTCAGGGTCGGCGGCAGAATCAATCGTGCTAACGTTCCTTACGATGCAAAGCATCAAATTCTCTTACCAAAACGACATCATTTTACCAATCTTTTAATCGATTTTTACCATCTGACTAATTTGCACGTCGGTCCGCAAACGTTACAGTTTATACTCGCCCAGAAATACTGGATACTTAGTGCTCGTGACGCAGTTCGTATGCGCACTCGCCGCTGCGTGCGCTGCTTCCGTACACGCCCTGTCGCTCCACAGCCTTCGATGGCTCCACTTCCGGCCGCGAGAGTTCGTGCCTTTCGTCCGTTTCTTCACGTTGCAACCGACTTTGCTGGACATTTTTTCCTAAAATCCAATAAATTTCGTAACGCGAAGGTCTTCAAATGCTACGTGTGTGTTTTTGTATGCATGTCGACGAAAGCGACACACTTGGAACTCGTTCCAAACTTAACAACCGATTCTTTTCTAAATGCATTGCGCCGATTTATATCACGACGTGGCCTTTGCACTGATATTTATTCCGACTGTGGTCGAAACTTCGTTGGATGCGATCGTTACCTTTCCGATCTTTATGAGTTCTTGCGGAACGAAGATAATCAAAATATTATCAATAAACAGCTGACCAATTTAGCCGTTACTTGGCATTTTAACCCCCCCTATGCTTCTCATTTCGGAGGGATTTTCGAAGCAGCCGTGAAAAGTATGAAAACGCATCTTTTCCGTGTTATAGGTCAACTCACCCTATCTTACGATGAATTCAACACGCTTCTTTGCCAAATAGAAGCAGTTCTCAACTCGAGGCCACTTTTTGCTCAGAGTAATGATCCTGCGGATCCATTACCCATCACACCCGGACACTTCCTAATCGGGGAACCATTAAGTTCTTTACCTGAATTTAACTTCACTGATGACAATACAAGTCGCCTTGTTCGTTGGCAAGTCTTGCAGCAAGCTGTCCAACACTTTTGGAAACGCTGGAGCGTTGATTATCTCCACCAACTTCAACAAAGAGGTAAATGGTTTCGTGACCACACTCACACACCCCTCCGTGAGGGCTCGGTAGTCGTGTTAGTAGATAATACACTACCGCCACTGAAATGGCGCCTGGCTCGCGTGCATCAGCTGCATCCAGGCGCAGATGGTATTACTCGTGTTGTCACTGTACGCGTTGGTAATACTCTTGCTAAACGACCTGTCGTTAAGGTCTGTCCGTTGCCCTTCGAGTAGGCAACTTTAGTTTACTTTCTTAGTTGTAGGCTAGGTTAGTAACTTATTCTTAGTTTCTTTCTTATTAAAATATGTATATTTTAAGGTCGGCGGCATGTTCCGTACATTGAACAAGTTGTGTATAGTATTAACGCTAGCACAAATCATTTTCTTTTCTTTAATTCTTAATTTAAATTGAAACTTTATCGGCCACAATAACTGCAATCCTTCGTAAAACGAATCGCAGCGCTTTGCTATAGACAGTGCTGCTATCAAGTGCTCTAACGTCAGAATAGAGAACTACCGTTCCGATCGCGAGCGCGCAGCGTGCATCACCGCACCATAATTCGTTAAATATTCATAAAACCAAAGCAAATCCCAAAATCGATCTGTGAACTATTTAAAACCATAGCCAGTGCTCATCTAGAGAGGATTTGTGATCCAACAGCAACCAGCTACCACTCCTGGGGCCCCAGCGACGAGGACATACGAGGAGCACCAGGTACGTGGTTGATACAGTTATTTCTCCAACAGTCGTTAAGCCGAGTTAGAGGCCTTACGGGCGGCTTGATAAACTCTAACACCAGAGGTGGTCACTTATCCTCATTCGATAAGAAGAAGAAGATCGTCTATTGCTCATCGTAGCGTTCAAACGTACAGAATATTTGCCATTTGAGTACGGGCTGATGTTAAGTATCCTCACTACTGAGGAACTACCTTACCGCTAACTTTCGGAACACAACTATGTTAAATTATTATGGCGTCAGACTCAGGTAAAATGATAGCTAGGTAAGCGCACTTGAAGCAAGTCCTACGAAAACAGGCTTACGTCACTATCCAGTCTTTATGTGAGAAATAGAAAGAATGTATAGTGTGTCCGGCTCAAAGGACCAACAATTATAGTGTGTCTACAGTTTAAGGGGCGGTAATAGGAAAACATGGTTTGCGCGGGCCATATTTTTATATAGAAAACGTAAACTTGAAGCCACCAAAAAAATCATACGACAAGCTAAAGAGTTTATATAGTTGCTACAAACATTAAATTTCGTATAAACCTCACAGATGATTGTAAAAAAAATCAGACTATCATTAAAAGCGCTTGTCGCGGGCCATATTTTTGGCGTAAATAATATCGTAAACGTATTGAATTCTACATCAAAAATACACTTTAACGTACTGTGCAGTTTCACCAATAACTTTTTTTCAAGAAAGATAATTGTGCTAAAGACAATGATGAAAAAACAACGAAAAAGTCCAAAAAAGGGCAGAAGTGAGGTTATTTTCCATACTCTTTACACGTAAAGAAAAAGACAGGGACAAATGATTTCGCATAACGGAGCCTTAAGATGAGTGCAAGAAGATTTGTAAGGGAAAGTACCTAAATTTATGAAGAAAACCCAATAAAAGTCGTTCTGACACTGATTTAATTCCAAGTAATTGTAAAAATGTAGATCGTTTCTTTTAAAAAACCTTCTTTAGTACCAAAATACTGAAAGCATCACATTTTCGGATACGGCCTACTACTACTATAGTATTCGTGTTTTGTGCTTTTTTTACCGACTTCAAAAGGAGGGAGAAGACGGCTGAACCGATTGAAATGATTCAAACGTTATTGTATATTACATTAGGTAAACTCCAAAGTTGGTCCCATTTTTTTAAATTTTGTAATCGGTTCAGTACTTTTCAAGTAATCTTGAAAAAAGTACGAAAACAGTATGATTTTGTGTGAACTACCTCAATGATCAGTCGTATAACTTCTTTGTTTATGAACTGAATAAGATAATTATTTTTTGTTGGAAAAGGGATATCTTAAGTGTAATTCTTTAACCGACTTAAAAAAGGAGGTTCTCAGTTTGACCCGCATGTATCTCATGTTTGGCTGAGCCGATTTTTCTACCTTAATAATATACCTACACTACCTAATACAAAAGGTACCTACACTAAAAATAAAAAAATAAAAAATTGTTTAAAAAAAACAAAAAACCGACTTTAAAAAACCTACCTCTAAAAAGCAAGAAATAATATTCGTAATAATAAAAACACGTCTATTGAAGTCGGGTGGGGCTTTTAGAATAAAAAAAAGGAATTTGTACTCCAGCCCCACCCGACATCAATAGACGTGTTTTTATTATTACGAATATTATTTCTTTCTTTTTAGAGGTAGGTTTTTTGAAGTCGGTTTTTTGTTTTTCAACATACATTATTATCTATTGACGGCGAAACATTTTTTTCTTTAGATCCGAAATCGAATGAGACCATGCCGCCATTGCCGATTACGGGTGATACTTGTAAGTAAAACTATTCATCCATCATCATCAGTTTTAATGTCCCCTTGTTCGACCCTTCTCTGGTGGTAATTGGGACATTTTTAGTAAAAAAAACGGTTCTATGAATTAATTAGATTCTTCTTTTTACCCGCAAGAGGGTTATGCTTTTCGCGCGTATCTTGTATGTATGTAAGTATGTAAGTTTGTTTGTTTGTATATAGGTAATATTCTTTATTACCTCATATCTTTCAAACTGCTGAACGGATTTCCATGATTAACATATCGTTAGATTTGTCTTGTCAGCCCAAGTGTTCTTAAGAAAGTGGCGTTATAAAAAAACCAACATGGCCGCTGTACGGTGCTATTATACGTAGTGGAAAAAAAATTTTTTTTAGAATACTGCAATATGGGTATCAAATTAAAGGGGTTATTATAAGGTTTTCAAAAAGGTATATCATATAAATAATAACTAAAAAGAAGTAAATAATGAAAAAAAAAACCCGCCTGCATAAAAAGACAAGTCAACTGAAAAGATGGAAACAAGATTAAATATTAAAGCTAAAATTATAACATGCAGTCGGAGGCATATAGTCTCAAATCATTTATAATGTCACTTTCTTTATGCATGCCTCCGACTGCATGTTATAATGTTGGCTTTAATATTTAATCTTGTTTCCATCTTTTCAGTTGACTTGTCTTTTTATGCAGGCGGGTTTTTATTTTTTTTAATTTCTCTATCCATTGCGTTTCGTCCTACTACGATTAAAATTGTGCTTGATACTATTTAATGTTTTCAGATTACTGGATATACATAACCACAGGGATAGTTATGTTGTTTGCTGTTATAATTCTTGTTCAAACGTGTGTTATAATTTACTGCAAGATTAAAGGTAAAACTAGGTATATTCATTTTTAAATTTGAGATTTTTGTATTTACAATGCTATTTTTACACAATACTAAATAATATACTAGAAAAAATACGACTCGCACCAGATCAATTCTCGGACGGGAATCGAACCCACGACCTTTGGATATCCGGTCCAATGCTATAACCGCTGAGCTACTGAGTCACTAGTGACATCGTCGAATTTTTTCTAGTATATCCAACTCTTGACGCTGCAAGCCAGCGTTATTTCACCAATGTGAGGAGTTACCTCGACATTCAATTGAAATATCTTTCCAGATATTTTAACAATTGATGAAGGTGAAATAGCTATATAATTTTTAAATTTGAGATTTCCCGTCCGAGAATTGATCTGGTGCGAGTCGTATTTTTTCTAGTATATTATTTAGTATTGTGTAGGTATATTAAAAACTAATAATAAGGATTTAAGGCATTATACATAATGCGCGGGCAGTTTTCAAATATCCAGTGCATTTTTTATTTACCAATTTGTCCACAAATACTCTAATTCATGGGTTTTCAAAGTGGGGGGCGCAGAGACCTGCCAAGGGGGGCGCGGGCCACCTTATAAAACAAAGGGAATTAATTAATTGGATGACTGGAATTAATTAAAGGCGACTGTTGAAGGGATACTTTAATACTAAACCGGGCAGCAATTTATTTTTTGGGCGACAAAATAACTAAACGGGCGACAAACTGTGGATTACAATAATAAGTAAAACGGGCGACTACATGTGGGAGATAAATAATTTAATTAGCAGTGAAAATTCTAAATGAGTGACAAAAATACTGAGTGGGCAACTATTATACCAAGTAGGTTACTATATAACTGATATAAGCTGCCCAACATGGTATTTTTGCCATCTCGAATAGGATATAATGGTCACCTTTTTTAAATAAAATATATGCCAAATTTTAAATGTTTTGCGTGCCCTAGGCTGTCGCCCAAATAGTAATTTGGTCGCCCGTTATGAATAACTGTTTTTCAATTTTTATTTTAAAGTCACCCATTTTCAACATTATTTCAGTACGCTATATTCAGTCCCGCTTCCCGCATCACGTCGCCCACAGTATTTCAGCTATATTCAGTCCCGCTTCCCGCTGTCTGTCCATGTACGCTTAGATCTTTAAAACAACGCAACAGATTTTGATGCGGATTTTTTAATTTATAGAGTGATTCTAGAGGAAGGTTTATGTATTAGACATGGTGTCAAATTCCACACTACACTGAAGCGAAGCGAGGGCGGGTCGCTAGTTAGATATAAACAAGAAACCTGCTACAATCCTAACCTTAAAGGCCTGGGGACCTATTTTTGAATCGCTCGACTGGCGTCGAACGCTCTTTTCTACTGATTTTCGTTCGACATATGACTCAAACATTTGAGTCTATGTCGAACGAAAATCAGTACAAAAGAGCGCTCAACACCATTCGAGCGATTCAAAAATAGGGTCCCTGGGCACACCGGCTGCGTAAACACGCGCGTAGACACGCGCGTAGTGACGCGCAGTTAAGATACGTGCGTGTTCGATGTGACGCCCAATAGGGAATGCCACTGAGTACAACGTCACGAGCTGCAATCAAGCGGTGTACTATGTCTCATAAAGTTTCAGACATTACAACGTCTACTTGCACGCTTACGCAATTACGCATACTCTTACGCATCCGGTGTGTTTCGCACTTAAACTGTCTGGGTAGAGGGGAGCGCGGAGTTTTTTTGGTAGAAAGGGGGCACATCACAAATAAGTGAGCCCCTGCTCTTATTATTATACTTTTCTTACAGTTAAAAAAGCTGCCAGAATTGAGAGCTTCTCTCTCAGAGTGAGAGATTCTCAAAGTAGCGACGAAGACAAAAGTAAGATTTTTTAAATTTTTATTTAAACTTCAAAAAGAAGATGTAAGTACAGTTCGATGCATGCAAAAGCGGGTCAAACAGTGGCAACAATTTCAATTTGTGTAGGAAAAAGTTTGGGATAATATACATCGTGTTACAAAACTAATGAAAATCCTCTAATACCGAATATGGTAGATAGGGACCATCAAACTGAACAACTTTTACTAGGGGACCAAATCTGAAATCGCGAAAAAAAACAGCTGTTTCATACATTTTATATTTTCGTAATTACAAAAAGTAATTCGTACCTTATTACAAAAATATATCAAAATGTATGAAACAGCTGTTTTTTTTTCGCTATTTCAGAATCGGTCCCATAGTAAAAGTTGTTCAGTTTGATGGTCCCTATCTACCATATTCGCCTTTAGGGGTTTTTGAGACACGTTGTATACATAGGTATGCCTACATCATGTTTCAAAAAACCCTGTCAGATCCTGAAAAAGGTGATAGTGTTGCTGAAATTGAACAACATTCTCCATGGAACAGGTCGAAAAACTAAAAAATAATGTCATACTCCCATACAAAATGTATTGGTCAGCTCACCGACTTATTACTATGGAAAGGCGAGAAAAAAAAATTGTTTTTCGACCTATGTTCCTTGGAGACTGTTGTTCAGTTTTAGCAACTATCACCAGCTGTTTCAGGATCAGGGGACCTATTTTTGAATCGCTCGGCAGGCGTCGAGCGCTCTTTTCGACTGATTTTCGTTCGACATATGACTCAAAACAATGAGATGTCGAACGAAAATCATTCGAAACGAGCGCTCGACTGGCTTCGAGCGATTCAAAAATAGGGCCCCTGACAGGGTTTTTTGATACATGATGTGTAAAGCTCCTTAATTGGGCTAGATTTTGTGGTACTTATCTATTTTTTTAATGCTTCCAAGGGAAGCCTATAGTCACTTTCATTCTACTTTCGTTAACATTCACATTAATCCCCAGAAAGATACAGTGCAACACCATCACGGAAAAACAGAATTTCAAAACTATTCGGAAGAAATAACCAGAAAGATGATACGTGCATATACGAGACATTGGAAGAGATACGCGGTAAGCTGCAAAAACTAGATGTCTACCATAATGGCAGGCCGGCCATACACATACAGACGGAATTCCGTTTCTTTCGGAATTCCGTACATAACGGGTGTAACAAGACCCTCAACGAAGCCGGACTCCAGGCATTCCGCCCATCATCAGGATCATTTTTGTCTTTTAGACTATACCTGGGAAACCAATAGCTACGAAGTTATTGATGGTCAAAAAAAACAATATTTTTATGTTTTATTTTATTTGTTATTTAAAAAAAATTGTCTAAAGAAACATTATCAAAATTGTATGTATTTCGTAACAAACAATGGCTTCAAAACGTCATCACTTAATGTATCTCATGACCACGCACATAAACGTCGCCTTTCAATTCGGCCGCACGCAGCTGTGTAGCATACACTCGCAGGCGCGGTCTTTTGTACGCGTTACATTGCGTGGTAATGTATGCAACGCTTTTTTAACACCAAAAATTAAAATCGTTTCCCAGCAATAATTTTGAACAGAAATGGTCCTGATGATGAGCATAATACGTAGACCTCGGCTTCGTAGAGGGTCTTATAATCTTGTTACACCCGATATGTAATTCCGAACGCAGCTAATCCATACAAATCTATGGACCTACCACACACATGCGGGTTTTCCGTACGGAATTTTCATATATTATCGATATTTCGTATCGAAATTCCGAATCAGGGTTCCGTTTGTATGTGGTCGGCTTTAGGTGAGCGTGTAAGGCGAGCACCACACGTAGGCGCACGTACAGGGGGCGGGAAATAGAGCTATCCTGCACGTAATATTCAAATTCATTGTCATAATACACTTAATTTTAACTCTTTCCCGCTTAGATTTTGGAAAATTCTACACAAGTGGGTGGTTTTTTAATTATGTCTATAACTTTGTTTGTAATACCAACAAAAAACATTTATTTTTGTTTTCTGTGTGCAGCAAGTTACCTTAAAAACCTGAAATAATAGACCATTATTACACCATTGTTTTATATTTTTTTATATGGAAAGAACTTTTTGTAACTATAATTTTGGCACAAGATTTATCGATACGATAAGGATTGACGAATAGAGCAATCGAGGGAACGAAAAGTACAAGTAATGGGCGAGATCAAAGACCAAAAAAAAGAAATTAGTTCACAAAACTTCGGTAAATGTCGTTTTATGAAAACCGATCCATTGTAATAGTTATTTATGCAACTGTACTATAACGAGGGGTATTAAAACACGAATGTGGGTTTATATAATAGTGTTTTAATACCTAATTATGTACAGTTGCATAACAAGACTTTTTCTACACCCGTTTTTTTATTTTTTATTATTTTTATTAGGGAAACAAACAATATTTTAATACATTATGGATTAAAAACACCCATGATATTTATCTAAACCCATGATATGTATCCTCTATAAAGGTTTTGACTTTGACTTTGTCTTTGACTTTGACTTTCCTCTCCCTCCTCGTCATTATGTCTTCTGCAAGAGTGTTATAATGCTGTACTGAATTTCATAATGCGTTGCTCGCGCGTGCGCGCGCGGCGCTGCAGGACCAGCTCTCGCTCGGGATATTGTAATGATGGCAGTAAGCTAACTGTTTCAGAACCCCTTACAGAGGATTTAAAGCATGGGTGTAGATAAAGTTACTTATACCTATGTCGATCGCCGTTTTAACTCCCCCGTCTCGTTTATCACTCTCCAAGGTGGAGGGGTACCTACAGCATTTGTGATCAAAATTTTTTTTTTAAAGTTGCATGGGTTAAAATGCTGCTCGGCTTTCATAAAACGTCATTTGTCGAAATTTTATGAACTATTTTTTTTCTTTAATTTGAGCTGGTTATACTGAGTTGGATGTATTTTTGTGTTCTTTAAGCCCAGCCACATACACGACGGGATGTTGATTCAGAATTCCAAACGGAATATCGATAATGTATGAAAATTCCGTACGGAAAAATCCCACACGTGAGTGGTAGGTCCATAGATTTCTTCTGCGTTCGGAATTTCGTATGTACGGAATTCCGAAACGGAATGCCGGCCGTCTGTGTGTGACCACTCTAATAAGTTTTTTTTCTTTATCAGGTGCTCAACCACCAACACCGCCCATAGAAACAATACCAACTTTAAGTAAGTTATTTGTATATTAAAATTGTTATGGTTATAGTAGGGCCACTTTAATAGATCACATTTGACACTTCATCAAAATTTCTCAACGTTTCTCTCAAATAGTATTTTTTTATATTTATTAAAAATATTAAAACAATTTTTTTATACGTGAGAAACAATACACATCCTAGAACACTACCTTGAGGGATAGAATGGTTTAGATTACCTAATAATTTCTGATTACTTTACCTACTGAGTAGGTTACTGTTAGCTGATTACCTATATTTTCGTCTAGATGTTAAAAATATACTTATGAATTACCCATTCTTCTAAGTTGAGATAATAAGTGTACCTAAGATACCATGTCATAAGCTTTAGATAGGTAGGTACAGATTTCCAGTACCTAGTCGTGTTTGTATAATGTTTTTACACGTAAACCGGGGCTTTATTACTTAACTAAAAATCTATCACGATCGCTTTTAATTTGGCAATCGTGTACATCCATCACTGGATCTCAAAACAGTCTGTCACAGTGCCTTGTAATGCCACAGCAGTGGACGTAGCATTTGTGTCAAAGGCGATTGTAATAGATTTAGAGTTAGACCTTTTCCAAAAATATCTTCGGATATTGAAAGTTCTGCTAAGACAAATAATACAAGATATAATATAATTTGTTGTAATTCTTATAGAAAAACACCCTAGCGAAGTGGACATACGCAAGCGACCTCCAATCCCACTACCAAAACATGTATCAGATGACGGTTTGTATGAAAGCCATACTAACATAATTTAATATCGACAGCAGTTATATTTCAACGTAACAAAGGACATGTCCCATCGCGCCTATGTCATTTGCCTCACCATTCTCAAAAAATGAAAGTCTATCGCGTCTTAATCAAAGTAGTATGTCAAAGTAGGTATTTTACTCTAGAATCAGATTAATAATTATTTTCTGCATTAAAAAGTGGGATTTTTAAGTTAAAACGCTTATAAATCACAATTTTTTATCATGATAGTATTAACTTACATTTTCTTCACAAAATACTTCAGAAAACAACTTAATGTTTTTGTAATTGTTTTTCTAAATATAAAACAATTCTTGACTGATACTATACCTAAATAAAATGTAATTAGCATTTTTTAATTATGAAAGTAATTAAATAAAATGAAACTGGGGCAACGCTGGGACATCTCCTTTTATGCAACCTCTCAAACTTTTTTCTCTTACATTTTGTAGCAAAAATGTTACACTCTGTTATAGAATGTTATCGTGTTACACAATGTTATACATCGTGAAATTTTAAACATTTGGTTCCCGCATTGGGGTGGTTCCATTCATGATTACAAGCAACTTTTAGTATGGGGCCAACTCTGATATCGCGAAAAAAAATTAGTTTCTATTATTCCATACATTAAGGTCGAGTAGGTATTGCGCTTTTGTATGGAACAGCACGATATCAGAGTTAGCCCCATAGTAAAAGTTGCTTGTAATAATGAGTGGAACCACCCCACTGCGGGAACCAAATGATGCAAATTTCAGCGTGCTTAACGTTATATAACTGCTGTGTGGGAGCACCCAAATAAATAATTCATATGGCAATGTACCTACAAGATAAGCAACTGCAGAGCGCGTAAACGCACCATACATTATCGAGTGAAGTAGCCGCGAACCACCGTCCGTTGTCAAATTAATCGCATTTAGAGCCCCGTAAACGTTCAACCACGTGTTTGTGGTGTTCCTTGACCTGACGATATTTTCCCCTAAATTTTACCCGACTGCGAGGATAAAAAAAAAACAAAAATGACGGACAGTATTCGTGAAAAGGTCTTGATGCTGCAATTTATTTCACAACTTAGATATTTACCGCAATTAAGGAAAATAAAATCCAGAGATTACATGGATAGAAGTATATCATGAAAAAAAAAACTCCTAAAGGACATGTCCCATCGCGCCTATGTCATTTGCCTCACTATTCTCAAAAAATGAAAGACTATCGCGTCTTAATCAAAGTAGTATGTCAGAGTAGGTATTTTACTCTAGAATCAGATTAATAATTATTTTCTGTATTAAAAAGTGGGATTTTTAAGTTAAAACACTTTTTAATCACAATTTTTTATCATGATATTATAAGTACTATTTACTTACATTTTTTTCACAAAATACTTCAGAAAACAACTTAATGTTTTTGTAATTGTTTTTCTAAATATAAAACAACTGATACTATACCAAAATAAAATGTAATGAGCATTTTTTAATTATGAAAGTAATTAAATAAAATGCAACTGGGGCAACGCTGGGACATCTCTTTTAAAGGAAAATCCCCTTAAGGTCAAGGAACACTCCCCAATGTTTGTCAAACAGTTTGAACGTCTACCAGGTCCATTTAACTTAAATATTTAAGGAGTCTACTTACTTGCAGTACCCGTAGCACAGATTACTAAATATGCCCGTAGCACGTAGCAATAATGGCTTAAATGCGACTTATCGGTGTGTGTTATAACGCGCTCCTCAGTTGTGTAGCTTGTTTCCACTTACTACAGATTTCAAGCAGATTTCATTTCATTTCATTTTGATGCATTTATGTTATTTGTGTTGTTCCCAAAAACCCAGTGTAGGTTTTTGTAAACAACATCAATAACAGTTTAATCATTCCTGTGTTGTGCCTATGAATTGTAATTTAGTTCAATATCAACTCAACTGTATCATTATCAATACACTTTGTTTCTATCAATTCTATCAGTGGAAATTTACAAATGACACTTAGTTGCTAATTTGTTATGTAGTGGAATGTTTTAGTCGATAGCCTTGCTAAAATTAATAAATAAAATAAAATAAGATCACTATGCTAGCTTCGCTTTCAAACTTACTACTAGTGTTAGTCTGTTACTACTCACTGTTACTATATCGTAGCTAGCTTCGTATTAAGCGAAGCATCGCTTTCAGACATACTAATATTGCAGTCTGTCCCTATTACTACTATCCTAGCTAGCTTCGTAGTAAGCGAAGGTTCGCTTTCATACTTACTACTATTGTAGTCTGTCACTGTTGCTACTATCGTAGCTAGCTTCGTAGTAAGCGAAGCTTCGCTTTCAGACTTACTAATATTGCAGTATGTTTTTATTACTACTATCCTAGCTAGCTTCGTAGTAAGCAAAGCTTCGCTTTCATACTTACTACTATTGTAGTGGGTTACTGTTACTACTATCCTAGCTAGCTTCGTAGTAAGCGAAGCTTCGCTTTCATACTTACTACTATTGTAGTGGGTTACTGTTACTACTATCCTAGCTAGCTTCGTAGTAAGCGTAGCTTTGCTTTCATACTTACTACTATTTGTAGTGGGTTACTGTTACTACTATCGGAGCTAGCTTCGTAGTAACCGAAGCTTCGCTTTCAGACTTACTACTTTTGTATAGTCTGTCACTGTTACTACTATCGTAGCTAGCTTCGTAGTAAGCGAAGCTTCGCTTTCAGACATACTACTATTGTAGTCTGTCACTGTTGCTACTATCGTAGCTAGATTCGTAGTAAGCGAAGCTTTGCTTTCAGATTTACTACTATTGTAGTCTGTCACTGTTACTACTATCGTAGCTAGTTTCGTAGTAAGCGAAGCTTTGCTTTCATACTTACTACTATTGTAGTCTGTTACTGTTACTACTATCGTAGCTAGTTTCGTAGTAAGCGAAGCATCGCTTTCAGACTTACTAATATTGCAGTCCGTTCCTGTTACTACTATCGGAGATAGCTTCGTAGTAAGCGAAGCTTCGCTTTCAGACTTACTACTATTGTAGTCTGTCACTGTT
Source organism: Agriphila geniculea (assembly GCA_943789525.1). NCBI lineage: Eukaryota > Metazoa > Arthropoda > Insecta > Lepidoptera > Crambidae > Agriphila > Agriphila geniculea. Next base: position 4,755,016 of record OX038898.1, on the reverse strand, counting down.
ACTACTATCGTAGCTAGCTTCGTAGTAAGCAAACAAAGCTTCGCTTTCAGGCTAACTACTATTGTAGTCAGTTACTACTATCGTAGCTCTCCGCATCGTCTTTAGTGTAAATTGAGCCTAAGAACACCCCTACTGATTGGCGGTTTATTTTGAACCAAGCTTTTAAAGAAAATCTTTCCTTTTAGATGTGACTGATTCGGTTAGGGACATACAGCGGCGTACTTTGAAGCAGAATACAACTCCTGGTATGTTTGATTGTTGTTATGAAATAATTTTGTCGAAACACACAGTTTGCCTTTTTACAATTAATTACATATACTGAGGTTATATTAAAATACCTTAAGTGTTTCTTAATTTAATAGTCTTACACCCGTTTGTACTAAATTTAAGAATCGCCTAAGTCTTTGCCTAAGTTAAACTACAATGGAAAATTTTAAATTAAAACAGCGATTTTTTTTAGTGACTTATCTAATATCTTATAGGACCACATGCACAACTGTGAAGAAATATTCGCGATATCTCTTAAAACAGAAAAGTTATATGGCCTAGAACACTGTTATTTTGTGTTGTACAATGACGTCATTGGTCATACAGGTGACCCTTACGTCTTGCGTAATAAATCACATATATAAGCGCGCTTGGCATTTCCTTCAAACTCTTATAACTTCGAAACTACTCGCTTGGTTTAAATGAAACTAAAACATGTGTATTGCTAGATATACTTTAGCTACATGCTCATAAAGTTTCAAGTAATTTAAAAGACCCAGTGACATTCTCCATTTGATTTCCTTTTTTTGTTTTAGAAACCAAATCAAAGGTGAATAAAAGTCTTCCCCCCGTTCCGGAATCCCTGACAAAACCGGAACCCAGATCAAAATCCCCCGGGGTTGTGAAAACACTCAAGAACAAACCAGGTGGGTACCTAAACTACCTACACTACAACAACAACAAACCACCTAGGCATTATGGTAGATAGGGTCCATTAAACTGAACAATTATTAGGTAAGCTAAGTACTTACTTTGAGACAAACTCTGCAATCGCGAAAATAAAAAACAGCTTTTTCACAAAAAATAATAATGAAACTAATATCAAAATGTATGAAACAGCTGATTTTTTTTCGCGATTTCAGAGTTAGTCCCATAGTAAAAGTTGTTCAGTTTGATGGTGCCAATACCATATGGTTTAGCCATTAATTCAATTACATTACACATTATACCGGGTGTAACAAGACCTTCAACGAAGCCGAGGTCTACGTATTCTGTCCATCATCAGGATCATTTCTGTTTAAAATTATTGCTGGGAAACGATTTTGATTTTTGGTGTTAAAAAAACATTGCGTACTTTACCACGCAATGTAACGCGTACAACAGACCGCGCCTGCGAGTGTATGCTACACAACTGCGTGCGGCAGAGTTGAAAGGCAACATTTTTGTGCGTGCTCATGAGATGCGTCGAGTGACGACATTTTGATGTCATTGTTTGTTACGAAATACTTAAAATTTTGATAATGTTTCATTGGACAAAAAGTAGGAAATAACGAATAAAATAAGATACCATTGAAATTTTGAAAAAAAAATTTTGACTTTGACCTACAATAACTTCGTAGCTATTGGTTTCCCAGGTATAGTCTAAAAGACAAAAATGATCCTGATGATGGGCGGAACGCGTGGGCTTCGGCTTCATTGAAGGTCTTGTTACACCCGTTATATGAAAGGAGACTTGTGACGTGACGTCACAAACTCCGTAAAATTTCTATGAAAAATGCAAGTCATTAAAACTTTAAACTGCTATAAGTATTTTCGTCGTTTCATGTAATACTAAAATATGTTTAACTGTTATGTGAATAATTATTAAAATCAAGTTAAGAAACAAATTGGAAACTTTGGATTGGATTGTTTGTTAATAATTTTGATTATCTTTTCTACACTGTCCCCGTTATTAATAAATTATTGTTTAGAAAGAAAGTAACAGAATACACTTTTAGCTAAAAAGTGTATTAAGTCACTTTCATTCTATTAAGAACTAAAAAGTTAAATACGTTAGTAAAAATAATTTTATTCCGATAAGAAATAAGCCGTTGTTTACTTATCAGCTTAGACAGGGTACTATTATTTCTGTAAAACACCAACAACCTCGCAGGAGTAGATTAAACATCATAAACATATTTTCCGAAAACAGACAAAAAATATTCGACTTTTCATACAAAAGTCAAAGTCAAAGTCAAATAAGCTTTATTCAAATAAACTTAATTATTAAGTACATTTGAATCGTTTATATTTTCCTGCACCCGTTTCAGACTCAATCAGCTGTTCGGACATTAATTTTTTTTTTTTTTTTTTTTTATTTTTTTATTTGGAAAACAAACAGTCATTCATGAACATTGACCAATTAACAAGATTTTTCTTACAGACTAATAGTTTCACTATTTGCCAAAAAACAAGTAAAAGATACGAAACAGTGTACAAATGTAATGCCAAGTTGTTGAATAGAAAATTAATGTAAATAATTTAGAATTTTAACGAACTTACTGCAAAATATAAAATAGGAATGAAATAAAACACTATTATTATCTGATCTGAGACTAATATGATGTTCCATAAGGGTACTTTATTTTTATTTTATTTTTATTTACTCACCTATTATTAACTATTAATTTTATTTATAAAAGTGTTTTATTTCAATACGCGCGTGAATCACGTGTTCTTATATAATATAATTACTAATATTATAAAGAAGTTTTTTTTTTGTAATGGATAAACTCAAAAAATTTTGTTACGACTTAAGTCCTAAACCTACTTTTTAACTTGGGAACAGAACAATGAAATACATCTACATCAGATAAATTTACGTTTTCATTATATAATTTACATGCACGCTTGATAAATGTATTACTTGCATAACATGTTTTACTACCAGAAATATAAAACAAATTCTTACGGCGACATTGTCGTTCACGTCTGCGAGGCACCCGTGTGTTAATATTTCCAAGCAGTGAAGGAGCGTCAAGGTAGTTATTTAAAATTTTAAAAAGAAGAAGTGCATCTACACAATCCCTGCGGATGTTCAGAGGTTGGAGGTGATGGCGTTCTGCTGATTGTTCGTAGTCTTGATATACGTTACCTATTCTATATTCAAGTGATTTCAAAAACTTTTTTTGTATTCTCTCTATTCTTTCTATATGACACCTGTGATAAGGTTTCCATACGGAACAAGCAAATTCCAGTCGACTCCGAACAAAGCTATTATACAAAATTTTATATACTAATGAATTTTTAAAAGCTTTACTAACACGTAAAATAAAACCTAGTTGACGATATGATTTGTCTAAAATGCAATCGATGTGTGGTATAAATGAGAGCTTAGTATCCATTAATACTCCTAAATCCCGTATTTGATTAACTCTTTTTATTTCAGTATTATTAAATGTGTATTTGCACAATATAGGATTCTTTTTTCTATAAAAACTCATCACATTACATTTATCCAGATTTAAAAATAATTTATTTTCAATACAAAATTGTTCAAATTTTAGCAGATCTTGCTGTAGTAAATCGCAATCTGTTCTGTTACGTATAATTCTATAAATTTTGGTATCGTCAGCATACATTAACGAACTTGAGTGGAGAAATATTTTAGACATATCATTTATATAAAGAGAGAATAATAATGGGCCCAAAAGCGAGCCTTGAGGTACCCCAGAACTGATCGTTTTGAAATCAGATGAATAACCAGCAAGAACAACTGCTTGACTCCTATTTTCAACATACGACTTAATCCACCTGAACAAATCACCATGAATGCCCAGAGCCCAGAGCTTTTTCAGTAAAGTATCGTGGCAAATTTTGTCAAAAGCCTTTTCGAAGTCAGCATATATTGCATCCACTTGATAACCTTTATCCATTGCTTTAAGAATGTCATCAGTAAAAATAAGAAGATTAGTGTCGACGGACCGACCCTTGTAAAAACCATGCTGCGAAACACTAATGTGTCGCTTGACAACATTTTTAAGCTGATCCACTATTAATTTTTCTAATAATTTTGATAACTGACATAATTTAGAAATTGGCCTAAACTTTTCAATATTATTGCTGATCGTACCTTTGGGAATAGGAGTAATAAAAGCCTGTTTCCAAATATCAGGAACGTGACCTTCATGTAAAGATTTTTTAAACAGTATAGTAATAGGCATAGTTAAACTTGAAGAACATTTTCTAATGAAAAGGGGATGTACCCCATCAGGTCCAGCCCCTTTATTGGGATCAACTGATTTTAAATATTTAAAAATCATATCTTCGGTCAATTCTACTTTACTAAAATCTACAACTGCATCACAACAGGACGAAGAATTATCCTGATTAGAAAGAGTGGAATCATGATTTTCAAAAACAGAATGAAAGTGCTCATTAAACCAATTACAAATTTGTGCTCCATCAGAAGTTGAAGAGCCCTTATAATGCATTGTTTGTGGAATTTGTTTATTATTTTTGATTGATTTAATATAACTCCATAAGAATTTTGGATGAGTTTTAATTTTTTCCTCTGTAAATTTTATATGATTATTATAACACTCACGTTCTACTTTATAAGCTCGTTTTCTTAAAGTTTTAAAACTTCCGTAATCTTATGGATTGCCGTACATTTTCCAGCGACGATGATATTTTAGTTTATCATTTAAAATTTTTTTTAATGACTTAGTGTACCATACCGGCGACGATGTTGAGGAACGCAGTTTACGACGAGGTACAAATTCTTTAAATAAGTCATTTAAAAAGCTATTAAACTTAGCCACACTCTGCTCTGTGTTTAAATTTGCGAAAAAATCTGACCAATTAATATCCGTTAACAACTTATTCATTTCATCAAAATTTGACCTATAAAAATTAAATACATTGTTATTTACAGCAGGATTAACTGGCAAGGGACAGCAGACATTGAGGTTAATTGTTAGGGCCCTATGGTGCAAATCTTCAGCCGTCAGTGGAGAATCACAGAAAGTAACAACGCAGTCTTGATTACTCATAACTAAATCGAGTATTCTATTATTTGCATTACGTATTAAATTATATTGTTTTAGTTGAGTGAATGACAAAAATTCGTGTAAAGACTGTATTGCTACATTACCACTAGCCTCTAATTGCGCCTCTAATGTAGATGTTGGCAACCAATTGGCATTAGTGAGGTTAAAATCACCTGTAATCAAAAATATGTCATTCGGTCGTTCAATCATAATTTCACTGGTTAATTCGAAAAAAGTTGATAAACTGTCCCTTTGGCCCGCGCCATGAGGAACGTAAATACATCCAATATTCAGGAAAGAAGTTTCGGTACCTATGGTGCGAGAGGTATTTAAGCACGAACCACTACCGTTCTGGTTATAGTAATCGTTATCGTTTATTTTTGTATGAAAACCAGAGCAGCGCCGCTACGGTCGTTTAAGAAACTAAAATTCTATAACACGAACTTTCGAGTCTCGTAATCGTAACCATAATGGTATAGTTAACGTAAGCTAATGTATGGGAATCGGCAGCATGAACTAAGTTTTGATGAATCGTATCGTTTTATTCGACAGCTAGCCATCGTATTATCACTCACCGAGAATTTTTCAGTGAGAGAACTATCGTTAAGATTGTTGTGGGATATACAGTGATTATTTTATTGATAATAGGTAATTTAAGTGACTGAAAATTATGTGTATGTGATTATGAAACTGTCCTTTGTGTTGTTATTACTTTCCCTGGCGTTAAGTAAATATTCTAAGGGAAGAAAAAGCGACCTAATAAAAAGGTGTAAAAAAATCAGAAGGTGGGTTATTTGTGTTAAATTTATTGAATTTATGAATATTTTTTTCAATTGATTTTATTTTCGTGTTGTCTAGACAGAGAAATTTAACAGAGAACTTAAAACAATAAAAAGTAAATATTTAAAAAAACCTTTTATCATATCGTAATTTTCTTTTATCGTAGGCAATTCTGGATATACACAAAGATCTTGGCTGGTCTGCTGGCTGACATGGCTATCACCGATGCAGCTGAGAATAATCCCGAAGCTAATATTAATACTACATCTCCATCCATACATGGCCAACAAATACGAAACTTCCATCATATTTAGACCCTTTTCATGTTCAACCTAGACGTGTTGAAGTGCTTTGCACATTTGAATAACCACTTGACTCCACAAGTTATTGTTTTTTAAAGATTTTATTTGTTAATGTTAATATTGTATTGTAGAGTGTAGAGTTGACATTGATTTGCGTCTGTTTAAAATTTCATTTTTGTCTATCGGTCGGTCGGTACCGAAAAAACAAGAAACTACATTGTTATGTGGTATTTTTGTTAGAATAAGAATAAAAGTTAATAAATAAATTTTCATTTTTTTAAATAAAAATCATAACAATTAAGTAGTTTTTTCATTTATTTGTAAACAACAATGACGTAACAGGGATTTATGAACGCGCTTTGTTCTTACTACGCTACGTAGTAGTTTATTGTAGTATAAATCGCATTACGTAAAAAGAGCGCTAACTAACAAACAAATGATGAAGGAATCTATACTGTAATCAAAAGACATAAGATACAATTTCGCTCACTTTTGATTCGCTTATCAGCGCTCTTCTTACAAGACGTCTACTTTATCCGGATGGTTTCCGGTATCGCATTCCTATCGAGTTGACGATAGTAACCTAGCATAGCTTCATGCTGCCGATTCACTATCGTGATCGTTATCGAATAGTAAGTAAAAACGATTACTATACGATTACGAGCGTGGTTCGTGCTTGGGGTTTGTGTATCGTGGGATCTAGCGGGATCGATACCCAAATACAATCACAACTGGCTCGTGAGGGCACGGGCCAGTCGCGGCGCACGGGCCGTAGCTCGTGTAATATCGAGATAGCTACTCCTCCCCCCCTAGTTACCCCACTTTCAATTGCAGATCTGTCAGAACGAAATACACTAAACCTGTTATCAAAGTATTCACGATCATAAAAGTCAGGTGTTAACCAAGTTTCCGTCAAACAGAAAAAGTCAAAGTTAGATTGAGCTACCTTAGAAAAGAAATCATGTGACTTAGTCCTCAGCCCCCTCACATTTTGGTAATAACCAGATATGTTATTAACCGCCATTCTTACTTACTACCAAAATTAAATATGAAAACAAAACACGAATGCAACAGACGCGAACGCAATGTGTCGATTTTTTATCAAAGTTGTTCAAAATATATTTTTTTAAATAAAAATTATATTGAAATTTAGAGCATGTAATTTTGTTTATCTGAAATTCAGTGAATAAATCTTTTAAATATTTGGAATTTTTAACAAAGATTAACACAAATATTTTTACAGTAGAAATATACAACAAAGTGCATGTAAATACTTGGAGGTTACTAAATAATTTATTTAAATATTTATGAATAATAATAACATATAACACAACTTTATTTTTTATACAGGAAATGTGAAAAGTGATGAGAATGTGAACTTCGTAAAATATTATTATGTTCTGAATAAGGAGTTTAACCCATACAATGTTTAATTTGATTGTTACATTCTGATGTAAAATTATCCAACAGTAAACGTAGTTCCAAAATGACTCAAAGCTAGTATAGTGACAGTAACCCAATACCACTATAAAGATTAACTTAGTTTTATTTAATACATATTTTAGGTTATAAAGAAACAAACACCGGCATCTTTCGGAAAGTCATTTTAACTTTTGTAAGTCCGATTGATTGTTAATGAGTATTGGTCTACTTTTATCATTTTTGCGCATAAAAATTTTACAATCGCGCACCCAAACATAAGAATAGTTTAGTGATGTTTTTAATTCTCTGGCACGTTTTAACAATAACTTATTGGTGGGTGTGAGGTGATCACTGACGTACAAGGGTACCGCCGGCCCCGGGAGGTTGATATCCGTCGAGGAGAGGCCTCGTCGTGCCCGAACTGCAGCCAGGAGTTCATCCTTTCGTCGGCGCTGAACAAACCGCACCACTATGGCTGGTGACCTACTGGGGGTATTATTTTCTACTTTCGATGGATATCTACGTACACGATGAATTGTATCAACTTCATTATCTGATAGAACAATTCCAGCAAAAGAGCAAATATCTCGAAAAATTTTCATTAAATTCTCTCCGTTTGAATGCGGCACACCAGATATTTCGATGTTATTTAACATCGAAAATTGCTTTAAATTATTATTTTCTGTCTGCAGCGATTGAATAGTATCCTTGGCCTCAGCCACGGCCTTAGGTAACTTGGACATGGAGGTAAGCGTGTTCTCAGCTGTGGATAATCTGTCGGTAACATTGGACAAATCAGATTTTAGGTTACCTTGCTCTTCAATTAGCTGTTGAGTCAAAGATGAGATACTATTTATCTGGTCTCTTATTTCTGAGGATAGTTCTTGACGCATATTTGTAAGAAGCTCATTTTGCTTTTGGCTGAATGAGCTCAAAAAAGACATCATTTCATTGCGAAAAGCAGTTAATTCTTGTGTTACGTTACAATCATGATCAGGCTGTTTCCGCTTACGGTATGTTATACAGGAATCAATATCATGCGAGCTGGAGTCCTCTTTGGTATTAAGTGATAAATTTGGATGAGAACCCCCCATCCTTGCGTCCGGAGAAGATCGTATTTGGCTCATGATAAGATATTATTAAAAATTATCAAATTATAATAACGATAACCTCGTGTCGCGCGAACAAAAGGTAGCTCTGGTAGCACTATTTCACTCACACAACTTGATGTGATCAATGTGTCTGTCCCTTTCTAGTTGCAGGGAGGTAGCCCCGCGGGCACTTTATTGCACACGAAGTTAAACCGTATCAATATGGTTATAAGTACTATTATCGATTTGCACAGATTAAGAAATTAATGACAACAACTTGTACACGACTATTCGTCACGGCGTCTCAGCCACAGTGTATAATTTGTATGGAAAAAGATTTTTAACTGTCTGTTTTCGGAAAAGTCGTAGAAAAAATTATGTTGTTTAAGATGTAAGTACCTTATCTACTCCTGCGAGGTTGTTGGTGTTTTATTTTTTTTATTTTTATTTTATTTTTTTATTTTATTTATTTAGAAGAGTGTTTTACAAATAACCCTGTACTGTACCTATAATATACATATTTTTCATGCCATAATCTTTGTGTACCTACTTGTGACAGTCACAAGTTTTCAAAATAAAAGCGTGTTACATTTATACAGCACTAGAGAGAAAGAGTGTGTAACAAGTTTTTTTTTTTAAAAACTTGTGAGTGTCATAAGTACTCAAAGATTTATAGTAACTACTGAATGGTATGAAAATTATGTATTGTATACCTACACGCTGAAATATTAATAATTTGGTTCCCGCAGAGGGGTGGTTCCACTCATGATAGATAAACTTCTCACACTTACGGGTCTCTATATTAAACAATTTATGCACATTCGTCAATGATAATATAGAGCAATTTTCTCTAAAACCAGTTTCTAAGTATAAGGCCTTTCGCCAAAGACCAAGTCATAAACTTGAACGACCTAAATATAATCTTAGTTTGGCACATCGCAATGCTTATTCGATGGCCGTTAAACTATTTAATGCTCTTCCTGATCACTTAAGACAGCTAGATGGACCTATTTTCAAAAGAAAGCTGCATGAATATCTCATCGAAAACTGCTTTTACTCAGTTCAAGAATATTTAAATAAAAATAGTTGATATTATGGGTATAGCTTCTTTGGTTTTTGACATGTAGGTAGCTAATGAAATTATATGTAATGTAAATGTAATTTAAAATTTTTGCATGCTTAATTATAAGTAGATTTTGACGGACTCTATTATTTAAGAACACCAAATCTTGTACTCAAAATTAATGCAAATAAATATATCATTCATTCATTCATTCATTCATGATTACTAGCAACTATTACTATGGGGTCAACTCAGGAGACCTATCGACATTTGACTCAAATGATAGAGACTTAGTCAAATGTCGAACGAAAATCAGTAGAAAAGAGCGCTCGACTGTCGAGCGATTCAAAATAGGTCTTCTGATATCGCGAAAAACAAAATCAGCTGTTCCATACAAAAATATACCTACTTGACCTTAATGTATGGAAAAGGTGATTTTGTTTTTCGCGATATCAGAGTTGGCCCATAGTAAAAGTTGCTTGTAATCATGAGTAGAACCACCCACTGCGGAAACCAAATGATTACACGATGTATAAATTGATAAGTAGGTACACAACTAGGGTTACCAGGACTAAATTTTTTTTTTTTTTTTATCTTAAATGGGTTTGCTCTTGACCCCAGTCTAGCCCAAAAGCAAAGACAGGGCCTACGATGGAGCGAGCTTGCCCAGAAAGTGCTTATTCACTTCGGAAATCCGGTTGCAAGAGGTTGAAAATCCTGATATTTGGAAAAACGTTGGCCATTTACATTAGGATTTAGGAACAACTTATTATAATCTGATGGCAACAGCTTTAAAAATTTTTTTTGTAAAATTTTACTCAAGTGGGTGGTTTCTTAGAAGAAAATTATGGGCATCTTTCAGGAAACCACCCATTTGTAGAGCCTAATCGCGGCGTGCGTAGCGCGCCGTGCGCTCCGTGCTGTGCGGCGATGATTGTTTACACAAAACCATTACAATCAATGATGGTGTAATGATTTTGACCCAGCACGATTGAAAATCCGGTCTCGAATGAAATCCGGGCGGAGTCCGGTCTTAGCTCATAAAGTCCGGTCAAGACCGGATTTATCCAGCCAGATGGTAACCCTATACACAACGACTAATCGGAATAAAATTATTTGTAACCATCAAAACAGTAGGTGTGTGACGTTATTCAGATGAAAAAAAGATTTTAAGATAGAATAAAATCTTTTTTTTAATTCTAGAGTAGTAAGTATTTCGAAGGTACTATACCTACTTACCTACTCGTATTTTAGTTAAAGCGTCATGCATATTCAATTTAAAATTTTAACTATTTGAATGCTATGTAGAATACTTACATGGTAATTTCTTAAAGCATATTTAGGAATTATAAATTATTCTGGTTTTTTGTACTTATATATAGTAAAGTATTTTTTTATTATTTTTAGGACCTTCGGTAGTTGCTTCAGAGTTAGACAACCTTTTTAAGAAGAGACAAAATGGTATGATTTATATTTTTTTCATGTTAATAATTACAGGAAAAGTCGACCTATACAACGTGTTACAAAAAATCCGAATATGGTAGATAGGGAGGGACCATCAAGCTGAACAACTTTTACAATGGAACCAACTCTGAAATCGCGAATAAAATCTGATGTTTAATACGTTTTGATATTTTCGTTATTAATTTTTGTATGAAACAGATGATTTTCTTTCGCGTTTTTAGAGTTGGTCCCATTCCCATAGTAAAATTTGTTCAGTTTGATGGTCCCTATCTACCATATTCGGCATTAGGGGTTATTTTGTAACACGTATATTTTTTTATATTTTTATCATCATAATTATATGTGCCGTGCACATAGTAGGTACAGTACAAAGCAAACATCTTGAAATCGGGTGGGGATTGCGCGGAACGCGTATTTTGAGCATGCGTAGCGGTGAGGGGCGCGGGCGGCGGGAGAGGGGCGCGCGCTATTGGTCGCTCGCAAGTGCATAAAATATACGCGAAGTTATCCCCACTCCGTCGAAAAAGTGTCAAGATGTTTGCCTCGTACTGTAGTCCCTTTATCCTCACATTTACATACATAAAACATTATTATATTTCAGCATCTCCATCATCTTCGTATCGTAGCAAATCGCCGGGTCCAAAAAGTTCACAAAATATACCGGATCAAAAGATTGGGACAACAGGTAAAACCTTAGGTACTTAAGGCCCCTATACATTGTTATAATTGTAGGAAATGTAAGTATGGTAGTATGGAGAGAGGTATTGATAGATGGTAGCCACTAGTAGGAAGGCCAAAGTGGAAGATCTTCCTCCGGGCTGGGTGATCTTAGCCCGGCGACCGCGGTCCAACCGATGTTGGTTGGATATATATGCTGCGTCGCTGAATAAACTTCGTCAGCGAGATGTAGGTTTCTCCATATATTCTCCATACTACGAGGTGTTATTCCTTACTAATCTTTGTGTTCATTCGACACTAGCGCCATCTAGTAACATGGTGGTTGAATCTTGTTGTAACCGTGTGTTGCTATGTGCGGCGGTACGGTAGATGCCGCTACATAATCATTTGGTTCCCGTGAGGTGGTTCCATTCATGATTACAAGCAACTTTTACTATGGGGCCAACTCTGAGATCGCGAAAAATACACAGCTGTTCCATACATTAAGGTCAAGTAGGTATTGCGTTTTTGTATGGAACAGCTGTTTTTTCGCGATATCAGAGTTGGCCCCAAAGTTGCTTGTAATCATGAGTGGAACCACACAACCGCGGGAACCAAATGAATAGAATTTCAGCGTGTATACCTACCTCAAAGTGGCGCCCTCATCATAATAAAATTAATATAAATAATGTAATAAAAATTCACATGTACCATGGGCAACAGCGTCGCTTAACCACTGCTAAGGTTAAAATCGCTTGCACGCCGCGCTCGCTGTCGCATACGTTTAGTTCGTGCAGGGGCGATACGCGCGCACACGAATTTTGTTGCAAACTGGTTAAGCGACGCTGTTGGCCATAGTACAGATTGAAGCTAAAGTTCTTGAGTTCTACACGGTTAATTTTTAAGTATATCTAAAATTAAAATGGGGTTTCCATAGAAAAGTACAACATCGACTCGACTATAATGTATGGAACAGCTGAACTTTTTTCTCGATTTCGTGGTTGGCCCCATAGTAAAAGTTGACGTAGTGGGGATAAGTTCGCGCATGTGCTCTTGTGAGCGCCCAATAGCGCGCGCCCCTCTCCCGCCGCCCGCGCCCCTCACCGCTACGCATGCCCTAAATACGCGTTCCGCGCAATCCCCACCCGATTTCAAGATATATGCCTCGTACTGTAGTAGTTAGCAAAAGAGGAAATAGTGGCCACTTAGGCACTTTTGCTAACTACAACTACAACGAACTACACTCGACGTCAGAAAAATCGCACCTATAAGTTTAGACTTGGCCACCTACTATTGCTAGCTAACGTTTTATTGTTAAAATGTTGATATCTATTGAAAGTACATTTAATGAGCTTTCAATTAATAATTGTTTGATTTAATTAACATAACAGTTGCCCTTGCTTGCGCCGCCATAAAAGGGAAATAAAAGGGGTCAATTCTGGAAATGCGGGTTAATTCGCTATCGAGATGATGAAGAAAACACACTTCAACCTTATTTCAACAGTTCAATTAAAATAAGGAATAGGTACCCAAGATGGATACTCTTGCCCATAAAGTTGCTCAAATATTGCAAAAAATGAGGCAATGTAATGTTTCTCGGAAACTGAATCTCAGTAATTGATTACAAAACACTAAGTACTAATTAGGTCACTCTAAGTCCTAAGTGCCTAATGCGGGTGATAATAAGTTTAGATTCGAAACCTATTTTAATTTCAGGGTCTTTTAGTTCAAATTTGAAACCTATTAAAAGTCCAGGAAAAGTGAAAAGATCCCTGCCAGACATTAAGACTCAACAAATGTTGGATACCGAAGAGAAACCATCAGGTTAGACCAATATTGTAAAGACGGAAATATACTATTGTGTTGTGTCGTGTCGCGACACGGTACGTATCGATTTCATACATTTAGAATGGTTGGAAACACATTATTACAGTGTGTCGTGTGACACAAGTCACAACACAACATTGGTGACATTACCCCTATTTATAAAATCCCCTCTATAGTCTTCGATCTTATTTTCTACCTTATGCTACCAAACTTTGTAAATGCAATGCATTGCGCTATCCCGTCTCAGTGCCTGAGACAAACCTGGAGCCATACCGACTAACTTTTCGAACTTCCGCAGGTCTGTCGATCTTCAACTTAAAACAGAGAAATCAAAACAAGGAATTTCGTATTGTACCTACTACTTATTTGACGAAGTTATTTGGAAGATTTATGTTCGTGTGACATCATGAATTGGGGTTCGCCATTTTGGAGCTCGATATATCTGGTTTAATTTGAAACCCGGCAGACTTTTCGAAGTTCGATGCGTTAGCTGTACGGCCACTGGTGACGAGTCGATTTTTTTCTAGTATATTATTTAGTATTATTATAAGAATAACATTGTGAATGCTAAAATCTCTATTACACAGAATCGCAAAAGAAACCTACAAAATTGCAGCCAACGCGCAATGCTCCTCAACCGCCCGCTAAAACAGAACCACCGAAATCTGTACCTCCCAAGAAAAAAGCACGTAAGTCAAATATAATATTTTTATACAGGGTGCTCGAACACTTCCGAAAAAGACTTGCCTTTTTCGGAAAACGAAAAAAATATTCATACCTACTACTATACAAAATGTATTGGTCAGCTGACCGACTTACTATGGAAAGGTGAAAAAAAATCGTTTTTTCGACCTATGTCCCTTGGAGAAAGTTATTCAGTTTTAGCAGGTTAGGTGGTAGAGTTCTACCACCTGCCTTTTTTCGGAGGTCTTCCCCAAACACACTGTATAGTATAGGTACCTATCTTATGAAAGTGTGAAAATACCCACTAATATTAAAGCATTTCTAATCCCATTATTTATCTGCGCGGGTTGTATATAGGTATATTTTGTTTTAAATCCCCTGTAACAATAGGTAAGGTACACACGACGGCACTTCAGACAATACATGTTGACCTTGAGGCCGTCTTTGTGCTCCGTAATAAGAATTGTTTTCTCAGTGCAACTGATTAACTTGAAACAAGTTACTTGATGTGCTGACGTGTGTACCAAATGTTTCATTATTTCAGTGCCACATGTGGCAGCTGCAAATTCGGCACCACAACACCAAGGTATGATTACCAGACAAGACAGACACCTTGTATACAGGGTGGTTAATTTATAAAAGCATTATAAAGCCGAATATCGTCGTTCATATTGCAAATTGTTCTATGTCAAAAATGACAAGTTTACATGAGAGTAAAATAACAGCATAGGTACTGGAAAAAAATCTTTTAAGACACCAAAATGTTTTTTAACTAATATTTCCTAATCATTTTGTTCTATTTAATGTGAATAATAAAATCTCCATAAATACTCGTAATTTATATTTTGTTAGTGACAGAACCTATTGACATTGAACAAATTGCAATATGAACGACGATATGGTAGATAGGGACCATCAAACTGAACAACTTTTACTATGGGACCAACTCTGAAATCGCGAAAAAAAATCTACTGTTTCATACATTTTGATTTGAAACAGCTGTTTTTTTTTTTCGCTATTTGAGAGTTGGTCCCATACAAAGTTGTTCAGTTTGATGGTCCCTATCTCCACCATATTCGGCATTAGGAGTTATTTTATATCACGTTGCATTGTTGTAGATAAATTGCAAGTTTTAGGTAAATATTAGATGCATAGCCAATAGCCAACCATCGTTCTACTAGGCAGATAATACTTTTTTTAGGGTTCCGTACCCAAAGGGTAAAAACGGGACCCTATTACTGAGACTCCGCTGCCGTCTGTCTGTCTGTCACCAGGCTGTATCTCATGAACCGTGATAGCTAGACATTTGAAATTTTCACAGATGATGTATTTCTGTTGCCGCTATAACAACAAATACTAAAAACAGAATAAAATAAATATTTAAGGTGGGCTCCCGTACAACAAACATGATTTTTTTGCCGTTTTTTGCTCGATATTAATAACGACAACAGGTAGACAGTAAAAATTTTCACAAATGATGTATTTCTGTTGCCGCTATAACAACAAATACTAAAAACATAATTAAAATACATATTTAAGGGGGGCTCCCATACAACAAACGTGTTTTTTTGCCGTTTTTTGGTACGGAACCCTTCGTGCGCGAGTCCGACTCACACTTGGCCGGTTTTTCACATTAGTTCTACGATTTACTACTTTGTGGTAGGATTTAGAAAAGTCTCATTAGTTCTATTGTAGAACATACCAGTAGAACAAGTGGCAACAAAACCGTCTTACTGTAATATCTCAATAGGATTACCATTCCCGCTGGTCCCAAATGTTTGTCCACCACTGGTGGATCAGGAAATAAAGTTTGGACGGGAAGAAATGTATAGAAAAAAAACGGTTCTTTTTCGATATCCCCCAGGTGGCCAAAGGTGGGGGGCAACAGGAATAGGCTAATAGCATAATGATTTTTATGCTAATATGATGAGTCTTATACAACGTGTTACAAAAATAACCCTTAATGCCGAAACCATCAAACTGAACAACTTTTACTATGGGACCAATTCTGAAATCGCGAAAAAATTTAGCTGCTTCATACAAAAATGAATAACGAAAACATGAAAATGTATGAAACAGCTGATTTTTTTCGCGATTTCAGAGTTGGTCCCATAGTAAAAGTTGTTCAGTTTGATCCCCTGTCTACCATATTCTGGTTTAGCCATTAATTCTGTTACACATTATATATCTTATACCTTTTTATTTAAAAAGAGAGTTAATGAAATTAGCCACTTATGGCACAGAATAACTAATAGTACTATGGTTAAAACTTAGATAAATTAAATGTTTTATTTATTTTTCAGCTTTCAGGTTACCACTTCCACAACTGCCTTTACAACCACAAGGTATTTAATAATACAGCTCGACAAAAAGTAAACAGGGTTATTTGTAAAACACCAACAACCTCGCAGGAATAGATTACTAGCATCATAAACAACATTTGTTCTATGACTTTCCGAAAAGACAAAAAAAACTACTTTTCATACAAAACTCTATCAGGTGTTCGGACATTTCTAAGGAAAGCTGTTTTTTTTTCTATTATCGGAAAAGTCGTAGAACAAACGTTGTAATTTATTATGTTATGTTAGTAATCTACTCCTGCGAGGTTGTTGGTGTTTTACTTGCAAGTAAAATAACCCTGAATGAATTAGTAGAGGCACAGAATAACTAATAGTACAAGGTAGAGGCGCCACTTTCCTTGTGCATCAGTGTTATTGTATTGTATGTATAGTAATGGTAACACTCGACTACAATTTATAGGCACGTGTTGCTAGTGAAAATAATTTTAGTTACGATTTTATACTTTTTCATCAAGCTATTATTGAGCTTTATCTGTTTTGTATATTTAAATTTTAATCTTTTTATTAATTATTTATTACAATTGATTTTAGCGCCACCAATACAAGAGACACGGCGGCCTCTACCTGATATACAAGGTTTGTTCATGCTTGTTAGAAACAAGATTATACAAGGTCATTTTGTATTCACCATCCAAATTTTGAGGATGTGTTCAGTCCATAAAACTGAATAACTTTCTCTAAGGAACTCATGGTCAAATATGTAAAATAAAAATCGACTTTCCATACAAATCAAAGAGATCACGTGATCAATTTAGTATGGGTGACCAAAATTTTGTGGCGAAATTTGACACATGTTTCTTAGAGAAAGTTGTTTAGTTTCATGGACTGGACACATCCTTAAAATTTGGATGGTAAGTTCAAAATGACCCGATATAATTATATTTTTTATTTATTATACAGGGTGATTGTTTAGACACGTAGGCAGTAATTTTGTTTTATTTTCAGTTCCCCCAGGACCAGTGCCTCGTCCGTTGCCGGATGTACAAGGTATTTTCTTATTGGTGCTTTAAATATGTACATTTGTTTTTTTTATATTAGGTACCCTAAACGAGTTGAATTTTAAGTTAAATAAAAGTAAAAATTGTTTCTAATACTTAATAATTATAGGCATAGCAGTATCTTTAAGCAAATAAACATATTATTGTACAAACAACGTCAAAAACATTGCTCCGATACCAAAGTAGAGCCTGTGCGGAATGGGAACCATCATGGGGTCATGGGTTTTGATTGTCATGTTGACGGCACTGTCACGTCATTGTAGTGGGACTATCTTGACTTTATAGACATCAACATCATTTAATATTCTAGTGATCTAACTCATAATTTACGTAAAATGAGTTAAATGCACTGGTATGACTATAACAACGCCATCTATGAAATGACTCAAAGAAACTTATCAACTAGTAGTGTTTTCCACGTGACATTTATAGCAAATTAAACAGCGCAAGTCCTAATTGCAAATAGTTTTTTGCAATTTGCCAAAAAAGGGTTTTTTTTATTCAGTCACTGTAATACTAAGCGTTATTACAGACGCACTATAATGACATGACAAAAATGACAAAAAACACGACTGCCCTGCCAAAAACGACCTAAAAAGTTAAACAACAAGTGTCATTGCAGTCGGGGGACCTTATTATGGAACCATTTTTGATGAAAGAGGTCCCCCGACTGCAATGACGTCTTGTTGTTTAACTTTTTAGTTCGTTTTTGGCAGGGCAGTAGTGCTTTTAATATTTTTTAAAATTTATTTATTTTTATTTCACACATTTTAGTGACATATTATATAGTTTTGGAATGTGCTCATCAAGGCCTTTCATTTGATGCCCATATTGTAATAATAGAAGAAATTTTTTTTCACATTTGAAAATGGCGTCGTACAGTCGCCATATTGATTTTTTCTAAAAAATAATATAGCCAGTGTCACTCGGGATGCTGTAAGGATTCTAACGATACCCCATTTATCCAAATCAGTTCAGGCATTTAGAAGTTATGGTGGAATAAAGAAACTCACATACCCACAAACATACATGAACCCTGAACACATATACCTACACTCTTTTTGCTTTGGGCAGTCGTATAAAAAATAAGCACAAATCTCGTGACGGTACTCTTGACGCACAGACTTAAGCTACAGCATTTGTGTTATACATTATGGAATCAGAGATAACGTTGGTACTACAATCATTCAGACTGAGACCTTGGTAGACCGGGCGGCAAGGGCGTCGCTAGCCCATGGCCCAGGAGGGGGCAAGTTAATATTAGAGAGGATAAAAAAATGTGAATTGTAAGTACAGTCAAGAGCAACTAGTGAATTTATTCAAGATTTGCGATGGGGCGAGATTTATCGGAAAGGCAAGTCAATTGCACGGCAATAGGTCTTTGGTTACTTTGCAGTTGGCTCCATTTTTTTAATCTCTAGGCGGGGGCAGCTGCCCCCCTCCCCCTGCCCACCCATGGTGACGCTCTTACCGGGCGGCATGTTGGCCACTGCGCTACTCATGTGTCGTTAATATCATTATAATATTATATAAATAGCATTTGAATGCAAAAATCTAGTAATTAATAATGATTTTTCATTTCAGAATCTGTATACGAAGAATATGACGAAGAAGAACCAGTGTATTATAATTCAGATGAAGATTGGACGTACGAACCATTACCACAGTACAATATTTACTCTGCCTAATTTTTGTAAATTATATACTGTATAGCTACTTTGACATAAGTTTCGGGACTAAGCTTGCAACAATAAGGAATATACAACAAATTTTTTTTTATCAAAATTAAACAGTAACTATAATGCGTGTGAAAATCAACTACTTATAATATAGAAACTTTTCTCTTGCGTTTTTTTCTCGTGATATAGTTACTTGAAGTGCACGCAGCAGCACCCGCCGAAAACGCTCTATACAAAACATGACCTGTGACGTCACCGAACATGAATTCGGGGCGTTTATTATGGAGTTAGTTAAGATTTTTCAATTATCTCTCTAAATTTTGCGTTTAAGTACATATGTGTCATACAAAGTATTATTTCTTATTCGATATTCTATCGGATGTTAAGTGCATTATATTCGAAAATAAAAAAAACGTTATTTTCCTCAGATTTCATCGTGTGATAAAACTAAAATAATAAATTTTTTAAAGATTTTTCTGTTCTATCATGTTTTTATACGTGTCCGCAGCGATCAAGCTCAAATTTATCAAAATCGGTGACTTATGCATATTCCCTATTAGACATATTATATCAATGGAACAGCGCTTATCCTTAACTTAAGCTTAGCGCGAATCCATATATAAATGCAGTAGGTACACAAATACCCTATTTTGTGTAATATTTTGTGGCTATTAAATTTGGTCGGATTCGCGCTAACGTGATTCGGAACGCAGCCCCCGGCCCTTCACTCCTTTATTCCCAGTAGTCCCAACCAACTACATCACTACTGGTGCCAAATGGGAAAAATCTAAAAACGTC
Organism: Agriphila geniculea; assembly: GCA_943789525.1. Taxonomy (NCBI): domain Eukaryota; kingdom Metazoa; phylum Arthropoda; class Insecta; order Lepidoptera; family Crambidae; genus Agriphila; species Agriphila geniculea. Next base: position 4,734,873 of record OX038898.1, on the reverse strand, counting down.
CAATTTATCACTAGTGATTATTCAGACAGTAAGTAGAGTGTGAATAAGCGAATTTGTTTAAGATGAAGGATGTGTATCAAAATATGTACAAAGATACATCCCATAGGTTAATACTTTTAACAGGCGCTGGGACTTATAAACTCGTACCTAGTTTACGGAAAGAAAGAATAACAGGGTCTTGGCTTACAAATTGTGAAATAAGCAATGATAAGCAATTTTTGGCCCATGAAAGTTTCAGTAATTCTACATAGTGACTACTCTACAGAGGTTGACCTGCCATTCTGACGTCAGGATGGGCGGTCAACCTTAAATGGTTTAATTCTTTTAAATTATGGCATGAGCAATTCTCTCATTATGATAAGCAAATATAAGCAATTCAAAAGTAATTTTTAGACATAATTTCAAAGTTAAATTCGGCGGTTGACCGGCCATTCTGACGTTCACAATATAATAAGGTGTCATAAAAATGTCTCTATGTCATAAAAAATATAAATAACACTATATTTAGATCATATCGTCGAATTAGTTGTTTAAATATTGTAATTTCTTTTTTATGTTGTTCTAAGTCCTGACATGAATTCGATAGATATCAGCTATTTTTATTAGGGTTCTGTACACAAAGGGCAAAAACGGGACCCTATTACTAAGACTCCACTGTCCGTCTGTCTGTCACCAGGCTGTATCTCATGAACCGTGATAGATAGACAGTTGAAATTTTCACAGATGGTCTATTTCTATTGCCGCTATTACAACAAATACTAAAAACAGAATAAAATAAAATTAAGTGGGGCTCCCATACAACCTGTTTTTTTTGCCGTTTTTTGGTACGGAACCCTTTGTGCGCGAGTCCGACTCCCACTTGGCTGGTTTTTTATAATACTGTCTCAGTTTGGGTGCTAACTGCTAACGAAAAATGTAGTAGGTCAAACAGACAGACAAACCCTTATCTCTTTTATATCAGCATCAAACCCATTTGTATGTAACGTAGTCTAATATATTTTTTCTGTATTGTAATGCATTACAAATTATTATAAAAATATCAGTAATGTAATTTTAGTTAAAAGATGTTTGTATTAAATAAAAAAATCAGATTATAACAAAAACTTTTAATTCTATAACAATAAATTATTAATACAATATTTCCAAAAGTCTATGAATATTTCTAATTTTAGCTACAAATGACGTATGTACGTACAAATGACATGTATGACATGAGTATTGATACACTAATATCACAAATTCACAATACGTATTGATAATGTATACTCCAGCAAACTTAGGGTAGTAATGTTTCTAAACAAAACTAGTATTTTTTATTATTTTACATATTATACAAAAAATTTATATTAAACTAGACTCAATGACATGTAAATATTTATAAACCATATAAAAACAGTACTTTTGAGGTTTAAATATGGACGCTTTTTCTAACAAATATTACCTCAGTAGTTGAGGACTCCGTGTGCCTTCCATTTTTAGCCTTATCAACACTTAAGAACGTTGATTCGTCACGGCATTTCATACAAATCAAGTCCCTACTTTTCAAAATAAATAGATCGACTTTAATAAAACTTCATACACATTAAGCAGAATACATAGGTCTAAAAAGTTAATTGAAAACATTTTCGAAAATTAGTATTACAGCTAAATTAGACCGCTTTTAAATTTTCCGTAGAAACGGAAATTTCCAAATACTTATCTTTTTTAAAACAGTACCTACATTTCAAAAATGTTCTTAACTAACTTTTTAGATCTATGTATCCTGCTTATGCATATCAAGTTTCATTAAAATCGGTTCACTCATTTCAAAAATTAAGGACTTGAAAGTTTATATGAAATGCCGTAACAAATCTACGCTCTTAACATCAGTTGATATGAAGGTCAATCACTAATCCATGGTGGATAAAAAAGATAAAAAAATCTATTCGCAAGTGAGCTGGAGTGTATAATAAATATTTATTTCATATCTTCGTCTCTTAACTCGACTTTTTTCGTGTCTTTAATGATCTCATCGATTCTGTGCAGGTCTTTTAGTGACATTTCTCCAGTGCCTCTCTCCATAGGCTTTGGTTGTGTAGGGTCTGGTTTCCATCCAAGAAAATTTATGATTTGGAAAGTCGCTGGGACCCCATGGGAATTCTTTTCTGGCACCTCCTAGAATAATATAATAAAAAAATTAATATCGGATCATTCTGAACTTACCATCCAAAGGACATCATCCATGTTTTATACATTTTTGGTCCAAATATGAAAGTGCCGACCAAAAGAGAAAAGTGCTTTATTCTGATAGATTTTGTCCATCTAAGCATTTTTTATTATGGCACCCACATTTGTGTCAAAATGTATGAAAAGACAGACTTTTTGAACTCAATTAAAATCAAGTAAAGCGGTGCTTACAGCTTCGGTGCCATAATAAGAAATGCTTAGGCGGACAAAATCTGTCAGAATTTGGTTTTTGGCTGACTTTTTTACATTTGTACCAAAATGTATCAAAAGACATACTTTTTGGCAACTTGATTAAAAAATATAAATAAAATAAAAAATAAAATAAAATATTTATTTATTTCTCCCCTTTACATAGGTAAGTAGGTACAATAAAGGTTTCATACAACTTTATAAGTGATGGGGGACAAGAGTCCAAACTAGGTAAACCTCGTGCTATGGAACTCCTGGCTCCCGTCTCTACAAACATTGGGATATATCTTAAATTTAACTTAATTAAATTTAAAATTAAAATTTAAGATAATTAAAATAAAGTATTGGCTCCGTGCACGCTTTTAGCGCCACCTAGCGTGTTGCAACTTTGTTGGCTCTGACCTGACCGTTTTGACGTTTTGATATGTTATGGCGGCATTGTGACAAAATGTTAAAAAATACTCTACATATTGTGTTATTAATGTAAATTTCAAAATTACTGTGATTTGGGTGGACAAAGTGTTGTGAAATCATTTTTGGTCATTTATATTAAATATGGCAAGTAAGATCTATTCAAAAAGAGTGTTTTATTATGGTTATATCAGGGTTTGTTTACTTCTTTTTTAGTTGTAGATTTTGTTAAACAAGAAGATAAAGCTACTTTAATAATTTTATTAAGTGATAATAAACATATAAAATTGTCCCTGTATCGTTAATAATAAATTAAATATCGTTTTCAAGCAGATTACAGAGCCTTCATTATTACTACTTTTTGCCACCATGAGCGTTGCGATCGATTATTATACCTTCGCACCCTCCCAATAACGGTGCTACAGCTTCGGTGCCATAACAAAATCTATCAAAATAAAGTACTTTTGATTTTTGGCCGGCACTTTCACATTTGGACCAAAATGGATGATATCCTTTCAGGATGTGTCCTGTCCATGAAACTAAACAACTTTCTCTAAAAAACATGTGTCGAATTTCGCCACAAAATTTTGGTCACCCATACTAATCTCTTTGATCTGTATGGATAGTCGCTTTTTATTTATTTACATATTTGGCCATGTGTTACTTATAAAAAATTGTTCAGTTTCATGAACTGAACACATCCTCAAAATTTGGATGGTGATTACAAAATAACCATGTATAAACATGACCATCATGGCCATCAGCCATTTTAATGTCCCCACTGCTGAGGCACATGCCTTCCTTATTGGGTGGATAAGGATGGCCCATCCGGCCATAACCCACCACGCGGGCCCAATGCGGATTGGTGGGTGTTAACGACTGCAAATGCAGCCGGGACCAACGGCTTAACGTGCCTTCCGAAGCACGGAGGAGCTCGAGATAATAAATTTTTGGTCACCCATCCCATGACCGACCCATGCGAAAGTTGCTTAACCTCCGCAATCGCTGGGCAAGGCCAGGCGTTTTTTTTTTCTCACACACATAGAACCTTATAACTTTTGTGATTTAAAATATTTATCAATTGCTGGAAATTACATAAATTAATGACTATAGCCGTCAACTATCAGCATAATAAAAGTCAATTTATTTTGCTTTCTTAGCATTCAAAAAATACTTTGAGAGTGAAGCAAAGTGATGGTCATTCCCGATTTACCTAAGATACGCTGGATCTTTGTAAAAAGCCTAAACATTTCTCGGACAATTGCAAAAATCTGTCTCAAATTCTAGTTTTCCGATTTTTTGCAATCATACTAGGATTTTTGTGAAGATCCGATTTGTACGAATATACGAAAGATATAAAATATTAACAAAAATACACACCTTCCCATACATTTCGTCGTATATAGCAGCTGCCGCGAACTGCACATCTCTGTTTAATCGCAACGGCCTATTAAAAGCCGCGTTTCCCTCACCGAGCGCGCGGACGTCCCTCATCACCTCCCAAGCAGTAGGATACCAGATTGTGAGCGAATCTACGTCCACTGTCTGGAGGGTGAACCCACTCCTGTTTAGCATAGAAATGGCGAAATGAAGCTTCAGAATACACAAAATGCCTAATTCTTAAGGTGCGGGCACATTTGTCTGATGCCCAGCGTTAACACGTATTAACACGCCGTCAGATGACATCGGTTTTCATAGTAAATGTATGCACTAGGATCACACTTATCTTATAACACATCCATATAAATACGGCGTGTTAACACGTGGCGTCAGACAAATGTGCCCGCACCTTTATCCTTACTCATATTATTAATGCGAAAGTCGGTTTGTTTCTGTTTGTGACGTCTTCACGTCTTAACTAATCGACCGATCATCATGAAATTTTGCATACGCGTTATCAGGGGAATAGAAAAGGACATAGGGTACGGTCTGTAAAGTCATGTGACATTAAAAAGTAACAACCATTATGTTGGTTTGAAAGGGACGACACTAAGTGTGTCAGTCAACATCTCTGTTCAACCGCAGCGGCCGATTAAACGCCGCGTTTCCCTCACCGATCGCGCGGACGTCCCTCATCACCTCCCAAGCAGTAGGATACTAGATTGTGAGGGAATCAAGAAGCTTGGCAAAACAAGATAAAATACTGATTGGCCGTGTCCATCGTTCTGGCAGCGCCACGGTCTCCGATTTGCGTGAAAAAAAATTCACCATGTAGGCCGATTTTTTGCCAGTCGGGAAAAAATAGGTTTGATTTTTTCCCTCCACTGGATCCGAAGATATACGAGGTTTTTTGTGGCGCTGCCAGAACGACGTCGTCCTGGCAGCGCCACGACTATATCTCATTAATTACAAAAGCTAGAATAAATCTAATTACACACAGATTTTTGGCTTTTTTTTCCATTTCACACAAGCTAACATCCACCCGTGAATGTCAACAGATTCAGGAGTAATCGTGGGTGTTACGAACACCCACGATTGTACAGAACGACGTCGTTCTGGCAGCGCCACGGCTGAATCTCAGCAATTTGATATTTTTCCTGGAAACGGTGTGAGTATATATTTAATACCTTCGTCATAAGGCACGGAAAAAAATGAATTTCTACATTTCATCGTGGATTCAGGATTTTATAGGCATCGAGAAATTATAACCTCAAAAAAAAATTTCTTCGCTCTAACGCCTTTAATTGATGTATTAAATAACATTTGTGCATTCCCTTATCTTCCTATAAAGGGAAAAAAATAAACCACCATCGCAGCATTAGCCGTTCCAGAGAAATAATAGGTTTAGATTTAGTTCATACGTTAGGCATCGTTCTGGCAGCGCCACACTCAGTGCAGCATGATCCAGGGCACCTGTCGCCAAACTGAGTATGCCAATATTTAGTACCACCATAGCGAACACGGAAAAAATCTGATAACGTGTATAACACAGCTACTTTCCGAGAAATAAGCCTTTGATTCAATATGCCATACAATTGGTACATTCGAGTAGAAAAGTTTTAAATTGCTTTTTATTTTAGCATTTTAAGTATCCGATCTGGTGCCAAAAAACAGTTTTTACTATACAGGGTGTTTGGTAATAGCCTTATAAAGCCGAATATGGTAGGTAGGGGCCATTATAGGGATATTTTCTTTATTAATTTTTGTATGATTTTTTTTGCGATTTCAGAGTTGGTTCCATAGTAAAAGTTGTTCAGTTTGATGGTCTCTATATCGTTGGCGAAGAGTGAAAACATCGTAAATCTCATTTTTGTCTAGAACATTTTTTTGCAGTTTTTGACAGAAAACCTTTTATCTCACGACTATATCTCACTGCCGTTGCCATTGCCAGCGAAGTGAAGTCGCCCAAAAATCGCGCAAAAATTTGTGAAGTCACCCAATTTGAGACTATCGCAAAATACGAAAAACTAGTCGCAATTTCAGTCGTGAGGTAACGCAAACAGCATCAGACGTGTGTGACTTATGTATGACATTTAATTGACAGCTGCACAGCTTACTAAGTTAACGCCTCATTCACACTTTCCCGATTGAATAGCCAGCTGTAGCCCGCTTTCAAGCATGCCTGCCGCTTTCATCACAAATGCATTTTTATTTTTTACTTTTCATGTTTGTTGGTGTTTGGTAGCCTTATAAAGCCGGATATTGTAGATATAGAGACCATCAAAGTGAACAATTTTTACTATGGAACCAATTCCGAAATCGCAAAAAAATCATACAAAAATTAATAAACAAAATATCCCTATAATGGTCTCTATCTACCATATTCGGCTTTATAAGGCTATTACCAAACACCCTGTATAGTAAAAACTGGTTTTGGGCACCAGATCGGATACTTAAAATGCTAAAATAAAAAGCAATTTAAAACTTTTCTACTCGAATGTACCAATTGTATGGCATATTGAATCAAAGGCTTATTTCTCGAAAAGTAGCTGTGTTATACACGTTATCAGATTTTTTTCCGTGTTCGCTATGGTGGTACTAAATCAGTGGCGTGCCTAGGCCTACAGAGTATAGCAAGCCCGAACCCTAAAATCAAGCAATTTTTTTTACCAGCTCAATATAAGCAAGAAAAACAATGCATCTCACAGTCTCTCTTTACTAATTTAAGATTTTTTTCATACCAAAATATCGATGCGACACCGCCCAGCGCCATCTAGACTAATTAATAGATAAGTCGCAAAAAAGCACCAAAAGCACAACCCTTAAGCATACATAATTATTCATAAATTAGTTCGACACAAAATGTTAGATGGCGTGACTTTATCGAATTTAATTATTGTGTAATCAAAACTAAATTTCTCGTTTAAAATGTGTCACTCATAATAAATATTTAAATCATTTCACAAAATAAAAGCGTTCCTGAGCTTTTGCTAGACAATTCCAATCCTATCCCCTTGTCGTTCAAATGAAAGACGCAAAACTAACCTTACTTATTTATTTTTATAAGAAGAACCAATAATGTAAACGAGTCCACGTCGAAATTAGGTACGTACGATACATTAGAGAATTGTATTTCTTTGAAAATACTGAAATGAAGAGGTATTATTACCGGACTGCAAGTGCAAGGCAAGGGTAATTTTTTGTATTTCTCTTGGATCGATTCAACTCGTGGACACTTTCACAGATCACACAGTGAATAAACATTTTAATCCATCACGAAAAAACATTATCAATCATTAGACTGAAATTTAGACACATTTTCAACACAAAAACACTAATAAAGGCAAAACACTTGTTGTTTCAAAACAGCTGTCATCAGGTCGTCACAGATTATTGGCGTTGGCGTTATGTTGGTACCCCGTAAATTTATTCTTATTGCGATGGAATAAGGTTCAAAATTGAATAAATTTCCGGGGTACCAACATAACGCCATGGGTAATATAATAACCGATAAAACGCACTCTAGCCGGCGGCGGCCTCGTATTGTGGCTAACTTCAATAGCAAGTAGACATGGGTTGTAACAGGGTAAATTGCCTACCTGTTTCAACTGTTCCTGTTACACTAAAATAACAGTTCCAACACCCTGTTACAAAAATAACAGCCATGTCGTAACAATTTACTTCCATTGTTCTTCCTGTTCCGGGTGTGGAACAAGCGCTTCTTTACTCTTACCTTAGGACTACTTACACAAAGAAAAGAGACGAAGCTTGTTATTTTTATCTATTAATTTGTGATCATTAAATGTTCTGTTATTTTTTTCTGTTAAGCAAAACTAAACTTTATTGCAATTAAGTAAAATGTAATATTATAAAATACGTTTTCCATTTCGGCAGTTACGGCACACATGCGACATCTTGTTTGTATTGGGTGAACCATCATGTCACCTAATAAAGTTGCTTGCAGTACTACTTTCATTAAGTATTTTTCTTAAATTGCGATAGATGGCAGTAATTATCATAAATTTACTAAATAAGTTTAAATAGTAAAAATTAAAATAGATTGTTGTTAAAAACTGGTGCAAGCAATTTTCGACCATATTGACGAATGAATGTCATTAAGGTCTAAAATTGCTTGCACCCGTTTTTTAACTAATGATCACTAGTCAAATGTTTTCCTATATTCTCTACATTATTTTGTTATTCCGGCCATTGCCTGTACCCCAGCAGTAGATACATAAATGGTGATTATGATGATGATGATGATGATGAAATACCAGGTGAATTAAGTCTACTGGCGAAAAAAATTTTCAAGGATTTTTTACTGAAAATACCCCCAATCTGGGAACCCTGATCTTTTCCTTAAATCCCTGGCAGCACTAGATGTCCCATTTCCTACCCGCATATCCTAATTTGCTTATGAATGCATCCATTCCACGTAAATAATAAAGCGCTTAAACATCCTTTAGAATCTCAATAAAATTAAAATATTTTTATTTAATTCAGCCTGTTTACCTACCTTTTAACATAAAATTGGCAAAACAGCCAAACTCTATTGCCACAAAAAAAACAAAAAAGGCCATAAACAAACACAGGAACAGATAACACGACTAATTTACTAAGTCGAATGTATTTTTGATATGGTCGGTTTATATAACAGGTAAAAATAACAAGCTTTGTCTCTTTTCTTTTCATATGTTAGAGTAAGAAAGCGCTTGTTCCACGTAACAGGCGGAACGATTGCAACAGGTTGTTACTCTGATAACAGCTCAGTACAGGGAACAGTCTAGACGGCGAGAACAGTCTGTTTCGCCTGTTCCTTTGAACAACAGTTATTTCATAGCCCTCGTAACAGGGCGAAACAGTCACATTTAATTATCTGTTATTTTTAACTGTTACAATAAATACGCCTCACGTCTAATAGCAAGCATGCTTTGGCTCGGATTGGGCATTTTTCATAGAATCTATACATACCTACAGTAGTATGTATGTAGTGTTTCGCTAACGTTAGAAGAGTGCGTATGTATGGATTTGCGAAGCCCGGTTGCAAGCCAACGAGTGCGAGAGAGATGCAGTGTATTGTTCGATTAATACGCTATATTATGCAGTTTGACGACTTGACTATCGATCAGTTGTTTGAAAAATTGAATCTTTGGTTGATTTTGATTGAACATTTACGTTCGTGAATAATATTTTGCTGTTGTCATTAATTGAGATTCATTAGTAGTGTAAATAAGATTTTGTTAGGGCAAGCCGGGCTTTTGGGCTTCTATGGAGGTACCGCCACTGTACTAAATATTGGCATACTCAGTTTGGCAACAGGTGCCCTGGATCATGCTGCACTGGGTGTGGCGCTGCCAGAACGATGCCTAACGTATGAACCAAATCTAAACCTATATTTCTCTGGAACTGCTAATGCTGCGATGGTGGTTTATTTTTTTCCCTTTATAGGAAGATAAGGGAATGCACAAATGTTATTTAATACATCAATTAAAGGCGTTAGAGCGAAAAACTTTTTTTTTGAGGTTATAATTTCTCGATGCCTATAAAATCCTTAATCCACGATGAAATGTAGAAATTCATTTTTTTCCGTGCCTTATGACGAAGGTATTAAATATATACTCACACCGTTTCCAGGAAAAATATCAAATTGCTGAGATTCAGCCGTGGCGCTGCCAAAACGACGTCGTTCTGGCAGCGCCACGAATGGCCCACGATTACTCCTGAATCTGTTGACATTCACGGGTGGGTGTTAGCTTGTGTGAAATGGAAAAAAAGCCAAAAATCTGTGTGTAATTAGATTTATTCTAGCTTTTGTAATTAATGAGATATAGCCGTGGCGCTGCCAGGACGACGTCGTTCTGGCAGCGCTACAAAAAACCTCGTATATCTTCGGATCCAGTGGAGGGAAAAAATCAAACCTATTTTTTCCCGACTGGCAAAAAATCGGCCTACATGGTGAATTTTTTTCACGCAAATCGGAGACCGTGGCGCTGCCAGAACGATGGACACTGATTGGCCTATGTATTATAATATGTTTTAATAATACCACAGAATAAATAAGTACTACCGTACAGAAAGGACACTCCCCGCCCCGCCCCAGAATCAATTACCTCACCCCACCCCGCGAGTTTGTATGCTGAATCGTGTGCTCGTTTAGTCGTGAGTACTCGTGAGACTAATGAGTGACACCAGCTATCATCTTTCGTGCACGGTGGCGCGAATTTAAGTTGCAAAAATCAAAGCCAAACATTTAATATCACTCATGGAAACATTTGCTATCACCGGTAAATACATATTTATTGATAAAACCAAATTGTTTGTGTAGTTCATTTGTTTGTGTGAGGCGACACGATCCCCGTAGTAGCTTTACGCACACAGTTGCGCGTGTATAAAACGTCATCTGCGTAGTGTCTGTGTAATACGTAGCTAAAGGCCGGCACCCTGATTATCTAAAAAGAAACTATTTAGCGACCGGTTTCATTCCACATACATTGCTACTTTTCTTTGGTATGTTTTATTTTAATCCAAAAAGAAGTAGCAATGGATCACTATCATCTATGAACTGCAACCGGTCGCTAGGTGGTTTCTAATTAGATAATCAGCCCGCCGATTTGCGGTGGCAGGAATACAAACTTGCTAGTGATTACCAAATTATCGTAAATGTTTTTATATATCGATGTTTTGATAATATTTTTAAATGGAACTTCTTTGATCGCGTCTGTATTTATTTTTTGTATTTTACCAAGGAGGATGAATTTCTTAAAAAATTTACATTCTACTCCACTGACTTTGATTTTGCTATCTTTGCATCGAGAAAAACTGCAGTGAATTTTATTATTAATACATTTCACGATTTTCACTTTTCTTAATGTAGGTAGGTAATTTCTACTATTTCCGACAGTAAGTCTATATATCAAGTTACATAATTATAATTTTTTTATCGATAAATTACACAAATAGATAATCAAGTTGTCCACGCACTATTAAACGTCATTTTATTCGTGCTACCGCAAATCCGGGGTCTGGTGATAATACACTAGAAGAAATCTTTGTGATGTGTGATAATACACTAGAATAATACACTAGAGGGAACCTTTGCCCAGGATATAAAGTGGCCTATGTGTTAATCCAGGCACTAATCTATCTAAAATCCAAATTTCATGCAAATCTGTCAAGGCGTGAAGAGGTAACAATAACAAACACACACACAAACTTTCGCATTTTTTAGGGTTCCGTACCTCAAAAGGAAAAAACGTAATCCTTTTATAGGATCACTTTGTTGTCCGTCTGTCTGTCTGTCAGTCTGTCAAGACCTTTTATCTCGGGAACGCGTGGAGGTATCGATACTCATATCTACAGTCCCTTGAAACAGTGAAATATCAAACCTCTAAGTTCACGTAAAAAGGATACGGCCGTTTATACCGCAAATAAAACCGGTCAAGAGCGAGTCGGACTCGCGCACCGAGGGTTCCGTACCATCATAATAAATACACTGCAGAGTAGAATAAAAACGCATGTTTCGACACTCTCAAGGGAATCAGAATTTAAAGTGTATGTACGTACTTGTAGTGTATTGTATGTAAGAACTATGAAATTTGGCAAGTAATATCGACTTCTGAAAAGTCTAAAACTATACAACTGCAATTAAATCAGGCGCGGTCCGAGGGGGGGGGGGGCGTCACAGGGGACATGACCCCCCCCAAAATCGTACACGTCACATAGAAAAAGCTTCTAAAGACTCGCACTTGTTCATTCGGTTTTTTAATGTTCATTATATTATTTTATATGTTTATTTAATGTATAATATTATAGGACTTACGCAGTAAGTAGCCCCCCTATATCTCGGATCCTAGTAAAAGGGGATATGTGTGGAAAGACACCCCCCAATCTCTCCGTCTCCGCCAGCTGGAGCGACTGTCTCAATTCCATTAGAGTGTCTCCACCGAACACAGTAGCCATAAACACCTGAAAGTGTATTATGTATAAATAAATATACAAGGTTATATACAAGGAAAAAGGAAATATACAGGGTTATTTTTAGTATATGTTACTGTTAAAGCCCGTATATTGGTAAATCTTGGGTTATACTGGAAAATCTTAAGATTTACTAACATGAGTTAGCAAATGTAAGGATTTTATAAAAGAGAGACTTTCGGGCTTTAACCATTAGAGCAGCGATTCTTAACCTCGGGTCGCGACCCAAATTCGGGTCGCGAAAGGTTTTGGGTTGGGTCGCGAACCCCCAAACGACTTTAAAAAGTGATAAAATTTTACGTTTTAATTGCGAATATTTTAATTTTTTATTGATAGGTCGATCGATGTCATTACAAAGTATTCTCAAATTTATTCTTACTCACAGATAGGGTTACCAGATGAAAAAATCAAAAGTCCGGAGAAAAGGCCCGACATCCATTGAAAAGTCCTGAGATTCGTAGCAGTTTGAGAACAACGTACGGGGGGGGGGTTGTAGTCAGCAGCGGCGAACTGATTAAATAATAGCTTATTTATCATTCTATTAAATGTATTTTTAATTAAATGTACTTAATTTTATTGAAAATTCAAAAAATCCTGAGATTTCCTCAGATATTCAAAATCCGGCCGCAATCCTGAGCAAAGGCCAAAAATCCTGAGATATCCGGACAAATCCTGAGATATGGTAACTCTACTCACAGAACAAAGACTAAAGGTTCTCAGCTTTAATTTAATGGGTGAACGGGAGCACGCGGGGCGCAAAGAGGCAAGTGCGTGCCATCGGCATCTTTACTAATAATGCAAAAGTCTGTATGTTTGTTTGTTACTTACGCCTTCACGTCTTACCTACTGAACTTTAATTTTGCATACACGCTGTCCGGGGTAAAGAAAAGGGACATTCGTTTTTTCTGGATGAAAGGTACCTACCCCCTTTCATCCAGAAAAAACGAACAGTTCCCGAGGGAAAGCAAAAAATCTGTCCACGCCGACAAGTAGCGGGCGGCCACTAGTCAAAAATAAATAACATGTCATTTTAGTACCTGTAACTGGAGAAGAAAAAAAATTGGATTAGGGTCGCGGACTTCAAATATATTTCTACTTTGGGTCGCCAGCCAAAAAGGTTAAGAACCACTGCATTAGAGTTTGGTCATTTATTTACCAACCAATGACGGTTGGTAAATGTAGGGTTTTTAATATAACAATAAATTAGCTTTCATAACTTAGTCATTTATTTCAAATAAAAAAAATAAAGTAAGTAAATAAAATAAAGTCAAATCCTTAAATATGTTTCATTAACATTTTGATGTATTCTTCACTATCATTATTATTTTGATTTATCTTGTAGGAGTAAATCTAAGTCATACATTTCAATAAAATTACTCTTCAGTCAAATCCTTTGTTTAAATTATTATGATTTTGATTAATTCATTAGTAAGACGTAAAACATAATTTTAAATCACCTTCAAAATAAATGTTTTTGAGTAGGTATTTACCTCTTCTGTGAGGTAACCAGTGTTGGGAAATGTTGGATGCGAAATTATGGTACTGCCAAGCTAAAAATTATTGTGTTTTGGGTCAAATTATTGTACGTTTTTGGCAATAGTTTTTAATATTTAGGCCGTTATTATGAGATTGATTTTACAATGTACAACTGAACTGAAGTCACCCCACTTGTTTTGGGCTTGCTCTTTTCTTTCTCATAAATTTTAGAGTATCATTCAATACAATCGCTATACTTCTAATACAAGTTCAAATTTTATTTTTTGAATAGGTACCTAATGATTTAATTATATCTTTTTTTATTTTTGCAATTAATATTTTTTTTATTAAATACATTTAATATTGAGTTTTAAATAAAAATAAGATATTTTATATGATTCCATAGGAGAGGGCAAGATGAAAAACCTTGATAGTTTACTACTACCAATGCCAATGTCGGCAAGCAAGAAATGAAAGCGAATTGCCAACTTTACGACATTAATAGAGACAAAAGACAAGACGAGTGTGACGCTACAGAATAAAGTGCCTAGGTAATGCGTTTCTTTAGCTAATTTTAGTGTCACGAGCCATGCTATTGTACCTATATTGTGTCAAATCGGAAAATATTGTATAAAAGCGTACAATAACGAGAAAGCTATGTTTTATTGTACAATCTAGTTTCGTATCACGAATTATTGTAAGAATCCAATAATTATTGTACGTTTCCCAACACTAAAACGGTAAAACCTAAGATTTACTGAGTGAACGGTGGTAAATGTTCGAACGATGATCACAGAACTTTCACTTTTACTTTTCCTTGAAATCGCGAAAAAAATATCAGCTGTTCCATACAAAAGTACAATCCTACTCTATCGAAATGTATGAAACAGCTGATTTTTTCTCGCGATTTCAAGGTTGGTCCCATAATAAAAGTTATTCAGTTTGATGGTCTGATCAACCCCGCGAGAGGTTTTGTATAAACTAAAAATAACCTTGTATACAAAAAAATATGTTGTATGCAGCTTAGGTACTACCGCAAAAAATATATTATGCAAGATGCACCGCCCGCTCGCCCGCAAAAAAATGCACATGCACACCACAAAATATCAGTGCACAAACCTGCATTTAGCCAGACAGCAACACACCTTGCACCTTCACCAATTGAACTACTCTACACGTGTTTACGCACAATCTAACTCCTGAGGACGCTCCGGGTCGGGGCGAAACACGTGTAGAGTAGTCTAATTGGTGAAGGTGCAAGGTGTGTTGCTGTCTGGCTGAGTGCAGGTATTGTGCACTGATATTTTGTGGTGTGCATGTGCATTTTTTTGCGGGCCGGCGGCGGGCGGTGCATCTTGCATATATTGTTTGCGGAAGTAAGTTACATATTTCTTTTTTTTGCTACAATGGTTTGAGACTTTCACCAATTGTTATCAATATAATTTTACTGCCTTTTACCGTTGACCACCACTGGGGGATATCGTGTAAAAAAGGTTTATTCTACAAATTTCTTCCCAATTAAGATTTAAAACTTACACCATCTGGTTGCAAGCACTTCATAATCTTGTCAAAGCAGCCAGGGAGGTCGTTGACCCAGTGCAGCGCCAACGAAGACACAAACAGGTCCACCGAGTTGTCTGGGAACTGAGGGTCTTGGTAAGATGTTACAGTTTGAAGGGTGAAACTAGTATGAACTGTAAGATAATGGATTTAAGGCTTATTTTGGTGTAGCAAACAAGCTTGGTGACATAAAGCATCCTTACTAATATTATAAATGCGTAAGTAAGTTTGTTTGTTATGCCTTCACCTACTCAACCGATCATCATGAAATTTTGCATACTCATGATCCAGAAAAAAGTACTATTTCCGAGAGACAGCAAAAAAAACATTCCACACAGACGAAGTCGCGGGTGGCCACTAGTCTTTCCTTACTAATTTTATAAATGAGAAAATCAATTTGTTTGATGTAACGCCTTCAAGTCTCAACTACTCAACCGCTCATCATGAAATTTTACACACACATTGTCAGGGATATAGAGAAGGATAAGGTAACTTTCAACGTGCCGGACTACAGCTGCGCCACAAAAAAAAAAGTTGGAAATCTGACATTTTGACTATGCCATGATGAAGTCTATAGTTTGTCGGAGTTTGTCGCCAAAAACCAGAGTTTGTCGGTCTTCCGTTTAGGAGATACATGTGGCTCAGCTGTAGAGACGTCTCTACAGCTGCGCCACACAGATCTCGAAAACGGAAGGTCGTAGCGAAAATCTGATTACTTGTATGTATAGCCGTTAGTTTGTCGGAGTTTGTCGCACAAAAACCAGAGTTTGTCGGTCTTGCGTTTAGGAGATACTTGTGGCGCAGCTGTAGAGACGTCTCTACAGCTGAGCCACACAGATCTGGAAAACGGAAGGTCGTAACAGAAATCTGATTACTCGTGTGTGTAGCGGGTAGTTTGTCGGAGTTTGTCACCGAGAACCAGAGTTTGTCGGTCTTGCGTTTAGGAGATATGTGAGGATACGCTGTGGAGACCTTTCTACCTGGATCTTGAGAACGGAAGGTCGTAGCGATAATCTGATTAGTCATATCTATAGTCGGTAGTTCGACCGAGTTTGTCGCCAAATACCAGAGTTTGTCGGTTTTTCTTTTAGGAGATATGTGAGATTTTCGCTACGACCTTCCGTTCTCGAGATCCAGGTAGAAATATCTCTACAGCGTATCCCCACATATCTTCTAAAAGTAAGATTGACAAACTCTGATTTTTGGTGACAAACTCCGACAAACTAATGGCTACACACTCGAGTTATCAGATTTTTGCTACGACCTTCCGTTCTCAAGACCCAGGTAGAAAGGTCTCCACAGCGTATCCTCACATATCTCCTAAACGCAAGACCGACAAACTCTGGTTCTTGGTGACAAACTCTGACAAACTACCGGCTACACACACAAGTAATCAGATTTCTGTTACGACCTTCCGTTTTCCAGATCTGTGTGGCTCAGCTGTAGAGACGGTCTCTACAGCTGCGCCACACGTATCTCCTAAACGCTAGACCGACAAACTCTGGTTTTTGTGCGACAAACTCCGACAAACTAACGGCTATACATACAAGTAATCAGATTTTCGCTACGACCTTCCGTTTTCGAGATCTGTGTGGCGCAGCTGTAGAGACGTCTCTACAGCTGAGCCACATGTATCTCCTAAACGGAAGACCGACAAACTCTGGTTTTTGGCGACAAACTCCGACAAACTATATACTTCATCATGGCATAGTCAAAAAGTCAGATTTCCAACTTTTTTTTTGTGGCGCAGCTGTAGTCCGGCACGTTAACTTTCATCCAGAAAAAATACTGTTCCAGAGGGATAACAAAGAAACTTTCCACGCAGATGAAGTCGCAGGCGGCGTTACAATTGGAAATTGAGAGAATGACGTACTTTGATAACTGAATGAAATAGATAAATAGCTCCTATATAACTTCATAAAATTAAACAAGTAGTTTGTTTACAAATTAAGACTATCTTAAAAAACTACTTTATGTAAGTACTCACATCTATGTTTTCTTCGTCCATAACAATCTTTTCTACTTTAACTCCGTCACCAACAATTGCTTTATCCAGATGAGTTTGTGATGTATCACACAGTGTGACTTTCTCCACACTGTCGGGCAAAAAATGCCGAGACACGTAAGCACGGCACGCACCTGATAAAAAGGTTTGGACCTCTTAGTATGAGAGACTGGCATAGTGGTTACCATATTTTTTTATTTTTGACAGGGATTTCGGAAATATAACGACACATAATGAAACCTGCGCATATCGATAAGGGATTTATAGACAAACAAAAATTACTAATGATATAAAGCACGGGTCACCAATTAGTTTCTTTCGGGGTCCATTTTAAGAAATGAAATGACCATCGCGGTCCGCACAAAATTTTATAGAAAAGAATATTATTACTAAAATGTAATTATCAGGTACATAATTAATCTTTAAGATGGATTATCTCGGAAACTTTGCGCTTCAACACTTTATATCATAATATGTCAGTTTTTGTTCATCTATTGGGAGGGTGCGAAGGTATAATAATCGATCGCAGCGCTCATAGTGGCAAAAAGTAGAAATAATGAAGGCTCTGTAATCTGTTTGAAAACGATATTTAATTTATTACTAGCGATACAGGACCAATTATATATGTTTATTATCAATGAATAAAATTATT
This sequence comes from Agriphila geniculea, assembly GCA_943789525.1. NCBI lineage: Eukaryota > Metazoa > Arthropoda > Insecta > Lepidoptera > Crambidae > Agriphila > Agriphila geniculea. The sequence continues at coordinate 4,717,000 of OX038898.1, read as the reverse complement.
AAAGTAGCTTTATCCTCTTGTTTTACAAAATCTACAACTGAAAAAGAAGTAAACAAACCCTGATATAACCAAAATAAAACACTCTTTTTGAATAGATCTTACTTGCCATATTTAATTTAAATGACCAAAAATGATTTTACAACACTTTGCCCACCCAAATCATAGTAATTTTGAAATTTACATTAATAACACAATATGTATAGTATTTATTAACATTTTGTCACAATGCCACCATTACATATCAAAACGTCAAAACGGTCAGGTCAGAGCCAACAAAGTTGCAACACGCTAGGTGGCGCTAAAAGCGTGCACGGAGCCAATAGATCCTATATCAATATACACCTAGTGTATGTCATTGTGCACCATTTGCACAATTTTAGGTCAGCGCCATCTCTGGACCGATAGTGGAACTAATGTTAACTTTTTTAGAAATTTGATAATTTCTATAAAAGTGTGCTATATTGATACATCGTTTTATTTTTCCTGTAATCTTTATATAAACTGCTATCACATAAAATTATTTCAGATTTTTCTCTTTGCAAACTTCGGAGATAAGGGGGGGGAACGGTATTTTTTTTACATTTTTCATTATAAATCAAAAACTATGCGGCCTAAAACAAAAAGAAAAAATGATTGAAATCGTGCAAACGGCGTTCTTTCATATGATACCCCACATGCCCTAGTAGCTCCACTTCAAATTTTTAAGACCCCTTTTCAGTCCCTGTTTTAAAAAAGATATTTATTTTTTTATTTATTTCTTATTTGCAAAATAGTTGGGCAAATGTCATCTCGAACTATTCTAAATTTTAAGTTGATACCATTAGTAGTTCTCGAGATATCCAGCTGTGACAGACAGACCATACATCACACCATAAGGTTTCCTTTTTTACCATTTTGGTACGGAACCCTAAAAAATATGCCAAAATGTTTAAAGCCCTTTAAATAACCTATATATTCAAGATAACTGCTTATTTCACTAGTTATACTAAATGATTTACTGAATATGTTTTTGGCAGTATGATCAATCACTTACAGGGGGCCCTACCAGCTAACTTACATGGCTATCGTAATTGCTTTCATTTGACAGATGGATGTGTTACATTGCTACTTTTCTTTGGCAAGCTTTTGGTAAGTTATAATTTTATGCCAAATAGCAGTAGCAATGTGTTACATCCATCTGTCAAATGAAAGCGATAACGATAGCCATGTAAGTTACGGCCCCAGGTCAACACAATTCTTATTATTAAATATTATACTTATTATTAATGGTATTAAAGACATTAATTATTTAGTGTTAATAAGACAACATTGATTTTAGGGATTTCTGGGTGTAGTTAATAAGTTATAGCTTCACAATTCACACGAAAAGTGAGGCAACTAAGTCTAAAACTGAGCCAAAATGGCTGTTTTCAGATTTATATTCTTCATAATGTTACTTTATTGTAACTAAATTCCAATAAAATAGTAACTCCCCTAAAGGTAGGGAAATTGAAACTTTTTTGGTTTAGGTACACATAATGCGAAGAGGAGATGAAAGTCTTGAAAAGCTAGTCGTGGTTGTTGGAATAGAAGGCAAGAGAGCCCGAGGTCGTTCGCCAACCAGATGGTCTGACCAAGTAAGAGCATCAACCTCCTCAAGCAAATTCCATCAAGCAGTGAGAGCAACCATTGACCGAGACTGATGGAGACAAATCGTAAAAGCAGCCGGTGATAACGATCCTGTTATGAAGAACGATTGAGAGAGAGATAGGTATTATTAGATAATGTTTGAAGGATAAAAATCTCAAAACTGAATCAATTCGGCTCAGTTTTATTTGCCTTACTTTTGACAGTGCGCTTTGTAGGGAACTATTGTTCCAAGTTGTTATTATTCTAAGAATTTACAGTGTAAATTGTTAAGTCTTGTTTACAATCTACATACCCAGTTCCACAGCATTCTTAAACGTTCTTTTTATATCAAAGACTCTGTCAGCGGTCCTCCATCCTACTTCCTCTTTTATATATTCCACTAAATGATAATCTTCCTGTTGTGCCGACCGTTCTCTCTGCAAAGCCTTCGCCTTTCGATCAAAGATATTCATAGTACGATACAGAGAACTAGCTGTCTTCACTTTCGTCGATTTGTTTCTTGAAAGCCATACTTCTTTTGGTATACATTTTGACTCCGTCAGATTTTTAAATAGATTTAACTTTGTCCAGTGGCGGCAGTTAGTCATTTGCACCATTTTATGAGTTCGTTAAAGTAAATAACCACAAAAAGTACGAGGAATTCGTAATATTACATTAAACTTTGTTGACACTTGACATTTTTGAAATTTTGACCGATTTTTGGTTATTTTTTTTTGACATTGACATTGTTTTTTTAAGCATTGATGCAAAGTTCCATCAAACGTGAAGCCACACTCAGCCATGAGTGCCTAATTAAAATAAACGGCATCTCTTGGTGAATTTATACAGGGTTATTTGTAAAACACCAACAACCTCGCAGTAGTGGATTACTAACATCATAAACAACAACATTTGTTCTACGACTTTTCCGAAAACAGAAAAAAAATATTCGACTTTCCAAACAAATGTCCAAACAACTGGGGCCTTACTATGATATGAGCTCTTAAAGCAGGACTTATATTGAACTGCCTAAACTGCCTTACTTTTTAGTACTATGACCTCAAAGGTTAGTTCGAAAGCAGGCCTTAAGCAGTCCTGTTTAAGGCCTGCTTTTGAACTGAACGACTCAAGGGTGGTTTCTTATTTGCTGATGTTAAGCCCCCTGATCGAGTTTTTGTATGAAAAGTCGATTTGTTTTATGTCTGTTTTTGGAAAAGTCGTAGAACAAAATGTTGTTGTTCATGATGTCCCAATTTACTCTATGAGTAATCCACTCCTGCGAGGCCGTTAGTGTTTTACAAATAACCCTGTATACTAGTATAGTATTATATTATCTGTGCCTGTATACAACTCATACCTATTCAATCTGTGTGTGGTGTGAATGCATAGAAATAAAATGCGCAGCGAAAAGGAGACGATAAAGATTTTGTATGGAGCCGGGTAGTAAAACTCTATGTCTATGTGTGAATGAAAGGAAACTAATGGAGGTGCCAAACCTACGATAAAAATGTGCATACCTACCTACTTCATTGTTCTCCATTCAAACGGAACTATACATGGCGGCTTAGTTTAGTGTACATACACCATATGTAAACAGCATAGAGTTGAAATTGTAACATGTAAACGCAACACAATATGGCGGACCCGGCACACGCCTGACGTCACGCACGATTGCTTTGTAATTTTTTAGGTATTGCAGTTTATGGCACCCCCATTAGTTTTCTTTCTCAGAGGTATGGTACTACTGTATTTCATTCTGTGATTTGTGGACACAACAGCGTGTCACGTGCAGTTATTAAACTATGAAATCACAGCTTTTTATTACCTACGCTCTACGAAGGTCTCGTCGTGTGTACTTTTTAATCTGTAGTTCTGTATATATGTCTGTCTGTCTAACTAATCTGTGTCTGTCTTGTCTGTAGTGATGCGCCGAGACCGCTATTTTTGGTATTCGAGTATTTTGGTATTCATTAAAAAAAATCGAATCAGTATTCGAGTCCAGGTACTCGCATTGGATATTCGAGTACTGAGACTAATATTCGAATACTCAATTTGACTCGAATACTGTTTTGACACTTGTGAAACGTGTGTGACAGTTGGCTATACTATTCAATACTAACTTTGGTTTATGGCTAGGGATGCGCGATCCGGGTCCTTCAATCCGATTTTTTTGGATCGTAATGGATCGTAATGCCACGATCCGATCCACGGATCGGATCGCATGCCATCGATCCGATCTTAGGTAATCGATCCGGATCCGGATCGGATGCAAATAAGTAAAACACAATTAATTTTAGATCTTTGTTACGTAAACCCATGTAAAACTTGTAAACAAGTACCTTGAAGATTTAAAAGAAAAACAACGTGAATAGTAACAATAAAATTGTACTCCGAGAACTTAAGAAAATACTTTTCAAAAGTTTAGACTTCGAAGACTGGGATGGCGGGTACCTAACGCCTAATGGGGAATGTCTAACAAAAAACAAATTGGCTGAATATTTTTTCATATGTAGGAATAAGCTCCCTCAGTAATAGAAACAAATTTCAGAATTTTCGGTTGCGTGAAAAAATTTAAAAAAATTAAAGTCTCTTCGTCTTTACAAATGTAGGAAAGTAACAGCAGAATGGAGATTATGCCTTTGCCAACACCTGCCACTATGACAGCAAAAATTAAAAAAAAAAGATTTGACAGTTTTGGGTTGAATTTTTTTTTAATACCATGTTGTGGTTGTGGCACATGGAAATAGTACTATAAACCGGAATGAGCGCTTCGCCCCAAAACGAGCCGACAGAGAGGTCAAGTAGATGTATGTGTCCTTTTCTTCATTAGGGTGACCAAACCGTATGGTTGGCCGGAGACATACATAATACTTTAAACTGTTTAATATAAACTTAAATACCTAGGTAGTTCTTTATTTATAATTAACACTTTTTACCGCGTTTTTATTAGGTTGCTTGCTCTTTTGTTTGTTTGAGCACAAATTTTGCAAACGATTTTATACCAAATTCCCGATGAGCTAGAGACTTGAAACTTTGAACACAGGTCAGAAATGGAAGGAAATGCAATATTACAGTGTCATTGAGGTGATCTGATAATGGAGCCGGAAGAACGCCACAGGAACTCTATGATGAATGAAACTATACAACCCCATCGTGTTTGGGCTTATTAGAATTGTCTTGACAAGTACTCTGACGGGAGACGAGGTTCAGGGTCGGATGATGAAGTCTGGATTCCATGCCATAGGAACTCAATATTGAAATCATGCAACCCCATCGATTTTGGGCTCGTTTGAATTGTCTTGACGAGTGCTCTGTTGGGTAATAGTATCCAAGAGTCTGATGATAGAGCCGGAAGAAGGCCACAGGAACTCTGCAATAAAACCTTTCAACCCCATCGAGTTTGGACTCGTTTGAATGGTCTTGACGAGTACTCTGATAGGCGGTGGTATATTTTTAGTTTAGCTCGTTAACTAAAAAAAAGAAAATTAATATTTATTTAAAAAAAATATTTTTTAAGAACAAATTATTTATCACGTTTTTATTAAGTTGCTTTTTTGTTTTTATTTTTTAAATATGGTAATTCAACCAATTAAAATCTAGTTTATTCAATCCAATTTAATTTCAAGTGTAAATAATTACGCAACTTTAAAGTTTATTCTAATTTTTTATAAAAATGCAATGTGCGTGAACTTCGGAAAAACAAATAAATGTTGGAAATACAAGTAAAAGTAGGAAAACATTGTCTAGTGATCTGTAGTTAAAAAAAGATGGAAACGATTTTCGACTTTATTGACGTTTGAAATTCGATTATATAATTCGATCCCATAATTATACTTGTACATTTACTTTGCTGTTTCATTAAAAACTGTTATTTTGGTAAAGATGTCTGTCTAAAATACTTGCACCAATTTCTTTACTTGTGAAATTAATAAAATGGGTGCAAGAGATTTACGAAGACACAATGTTAAAAATATTAAAAAAACAAAATGGCGGCCAACTATATTGTTCGTGGGCCGATTTTATGAAACTCGATTTTGTTACTATTTTGATCAAAATATAACAAAGAAATGTTAAAAATATAAAAAAAATATGGCAGCCAACTCTTTTATTTGTGGGCTGATTTGAATGAAACTCGGTTTTCAGTACTGCTTTGACAAGAAAATAATAACACAATATGTATTGAAAAATTAAAAAATCTAAGATGGCAGCCAACTTGTTTGTTTTTGGGCCGATTTCGATGAAACTCGGTTTTTGGCAATATTTTGACAAGAAAATAACAACGCAATTTTTAAAATACTAAAAATCTAAGATGGCGGCCAACTTTATTGTTTTTTTGGGCCGATTTCGATGAAACTCGGTTTTTGGGTACGATTTTGACAAGAAAAACTAAGTTTCATCGAAATCGACCCAAAAACAAAAAAGTTGACCGCCATCTTGGATTTTTAAAATTTTCAACATTGCGTTGTTATTTTCTTGTCAAAATCGTACCAAAAACCGAGTTTCATCAAAATCGGCCCAAAAACAAAAAAAGTTGACCGCCATCTTGGATTTTTTAAATTTTCAACATTGCGTTGTTATTTTCTTGTCAAAATCGTACCAAAAACCGAGTTTCCTTAAAATCGGCCCAAAAACAAAAAAAGTTGGCCGCCATCTTGGATTTTTAGTTTTGTAAAAATTGCGTTGTTATTTTCTTGTCTAAATAGTTCCAAAAACCAAGTTTCATCGAAATCGGCCCAAAAACAAAAAAGTTGGCCGCCGTCTTGGATTTTTAGTTTTTTAAAAATTGCGTTGTTATTTTCTTGTCAAAATAGTTCCGAAAACCAAGTTTCATCGAAATCAGACCATAAACAAAAAAGTTGGCCGCCATCTTGAATTTTTAATATTTTAAAAATGCTCTGTTATTTTCTTATCAAAATAGTGCCAAAAACCGAGTTTCATCGAAATCGGCGCATAAACATGAATTTGATTATTAATATAAACTTTACCCCTCGCCTGCGACTTCCAGTTATTTCCATTGATAGAACAATTTCGTTTTTGGGAAATCAGAAATGGTGTAGTATTTATGGTCACCCTAGTTTTGTAAAGGAATATTTCACGAATATTGAAATTCTAAAATTGAAATTTGGCGCCCAAGTCAAAATTGGATCGGAGTTGCCAGGATTGACACTTGAATTTATACAACTACAATAATCTGATTAGCATTATTGTAGAAATCTAATTAAATCAAAAGAGTAAGTTTAGTTTTATTTTACAATTACTATGTGTTATTCTAAATTAATATTTAAGTAGTATATTTTCAATATTCCACTCCGAATCCTTAACTTTGACACACTACGTGATTAGTAACGTACATTTTTTTTTCCTACTATCGTGGTATTATTGTTTTGTAATGGCAATTGTGCGAACGAGACACCGACCTCCACCTAGTGTTGTTTCATTCACACAGTAGAGTCTTCAGTCAATGTCATCGATAGAATTTCAACTCTATGACGAAGGCAATACAGTTGAATTTCTTTTAAACGAATTGTGAAAATTTTTGTTTAGTACTCACTCCCTATATGAACCTCCTTGTTGTGGCATTTGATGGCAAAGGTATAATTTCCATTCTGCTGTTACTTTCCCATATTTGTGAAGTCGAAGAGACTTTAATTTTTTTAATTTTTTTCACGCAACTGAAAATTCTGATTATTTTTTCTATTACTAAGGGAGCTTATTCCTACCTATAAACAAATATTCAGCCAATTTGATTTTTATCGGACATTCCCCATTACTAACAGTTAAGTACAATTTTTATAGGTGCCAGTCTTCAGTCTAAACTTTTGAGAAATAGTAATTTTGACAGACGGCGTGGATCCAGTCTGTTGCGACTTTCATACAAAGTTAAATTAGCCGATGATATTATGATTCGTTTATTTATAATATAATGTATAAGATTAATGGATCTGCCCGCAAAGGATGCCGCCAAGTTCAAAATGTAAACTAAGATAAAGTTTGCAACAAATAAACCTAAGTAAGTGCCCATTTTTTTGTAAACAAATCGCGTTTTAATTCATACGATCCAAGCGATCCGATCTTTCAAGTTTTGTATCGATCCAGCAAAAAATCGTATGTGCTCGATCCGATCCGAAAATCGCCTGATCGTATGCCCGCCGATCCGATCTTTCAAAAGATCGGATCGGATCGGCGCATCCCTATATGGCAATAAAGGTTGAAATAAAAAGACTTAGTTATAATTATTTGAATCAAATTATTATTTATTTTAGATAACAACCAGAATCAAATCCTTCATAAATTCATAACTACTGCTTTACTCGGATAATAACATTTACACCATGCATGCATAAATATTTTAATATAATAACGTGGTAGACTTACATTTCGATTCGCTGATCCGCAACCAACTGACTGCCACACTGAGCGCACACGTTGTTCAAGCCATTCCCATCCCCTCCGTCAAGTCTCGCTTCGCTCTGATTGGTTGACACTTTTTCATAACAAGTGGCAGTCTTATTAAGAGTATAACTACTTTTAATGTAATCAAATCGAGTATTATCATTAATTGGCTTCTAATATCATTTAAAAATAAGGTACAATTACTACACATGTACACAATCAACCAAATTGTAAATATAGTTCATAAATCAATCTATAAATATACACAATCGGCCTAATAATTTGAATTAATTAATTGATCAACCTTACACGTGCATTTAAATTGTTCCACATAACAGTTCATAACGTAAGTATTACTATTACAAAATGACACTGGTTTTATGTATTAATTATGAAAAGAGTGAAATAAGCTTCCGGATGATGTTGTAGTTGCCTCAAATGTGTTAATCAGCTAGGCGATTGGGTAAAGTCAATCGTATTCATTTGACAGTTCATATTGCATCATTATATATGTCATCCCATACAAATTGCAGCCGATGGAATACGATGATAACTGTCAAATGAATACGATTACCTTACGCAATCGCACCCCTGTTCAAAAATCGACTTGACAGATATCTTAACAATAACCAGTAAACAAAACGCATAGATAGCAGGATACAGGCGTTATCAGTTGTAACAACTGCTTGCCTGTTAAAAATAATAATAATAATAATAATAATGAATTTACCTCAGTAATAAGTGAAAAAATAAAATAGAATATATTAAGTAAATAATAATAAAATATTGAGAAAAAAAAATAAGTTTAAAATAATAATAATTTCTACAATAAACAATTAAACTTAGCGCTAAAACTGATTATGTACCCGCTTTGGTATTCGCATAATTTTAATACTCGAATTCTCTATTCTAGTACTTATGTATCCGAATGCTGTATTTTCGGTACTCGAGTATGCAAGTACCGAAAATACAAGAATGTATAATTCGAACTAGTAAGGCCGGCCACACACAGACGTAATCACGTAACGGAATTCCGAACGTAATTTCGACAATGTATGAAGATTCCGTACGGAAAAAACACGCTTGTGTGTGGCAGCCCATAGATTTTGTATGCAGCTGCTGCGTTCGGAATCACGTACGTACGAAATTCCGTTGCGTGATTCCGTCTGTGTGTGGCCGGCCTTAATTAGTATTCGAGTCGGCCTTGTCTCGGCCCATCACTACTTGTCTTGTGTTTGTGTCTGTCTGTCATGTCATGTCAGTGAATTTTTTTGTTATTGTGTTTTTCATTTAGTTATTTTCAATTTTCATAATAATATCCTCTTTCTATATAAAATAATTATTTAAAAGTTTAAAACTAAGAGTGGCCAAGAGTTTTCAGCAGAGGTAAAGTAGATATTTTGTCGTAATCGTGACATTCTAGCTAAATTATAACCTATAAATAAACATCATCATCTTTTCTTTTTCTTTGCTTTATTTTGTGCTATGCTTGGAAGATTGGTAAACTATAATATAGTAAGGGTTTTTAGGGTTCCGTAGCCTAAATGGCAAAAAACGGAACCCTTATAGATTCGTCATATCTGTCTGTCTGTCTAAAAAAAAATTAAATTTTTTAAAATTTAAAACTGTTTATTTCTGTTAAGTACAAACAAAGAAAATGGCTTATCCTAAAGTTAGAGAATCTTTAATATTTAAGATTATGACACTATAGGAGGGTCACTCAGGGTCACTCAGGTTGACAAATTGTTTACATTTTTTTTTATTTAGTACTAGTACAAAATTTAAGTAGACAGGTACATAATAGTTAATTATTTGAGGCATTTAATATCCTGTTTTGATATATTTAAACATAATACACATCAGTTCGGACGAGCATCCGTCCCGCAGTCACAAATGAAAAACTTTCTAAGTATGTTTTTAATGTGTTTTTTCTGTTTCATTTTAATTTTATCGATTACACTTTACACAGCCACTTTATTCCGAAAGTATTAAGACTACACAGTTGAAACTTGGTAGGTAGATGTATTCTGTTAACCGCTTAACGAATTTCATACAAAAATAAGAAAAATAAAAGATTAAGGGGGCTCCCCATACATGGAACTGAAACTGAAAATCTTTTTTTCTTTAAACCAACACGTGTTTGGTGTCTATAGATAGGTCTTTAAAAATGACATTGAAGTTTCTAAGACAACTTTTTCTCAAAGTCAACCGTTTGAAAGATATACACCGCCAAAGTGGTAAAATGTGTGTCCCACTCCCTTTAACTTTTGAAATAAGAGAATGAAAAATCTAAAAAAATATATGCTGTAGATCTTAATAAACACTTTCAACCAAGATTGGTTTGAACGAGATATAGTAATTAGTTTTTGAGATATAGCACATTTTCCAAAACCGCAAATATAACTTTGTCATTCATACCAACACTGTGAAAAACAAAGTTATTTTTGCAGACGAAAAATGATAGGTGGTATTAAATATGGTATGGTATAAGGTAACTACGGAACCCTACGGCGCGTGGCCCGACACGCACTTGGCCGGTTTTTTATAAAGTCTATCTCCGGCTTAGTCCCCTATAATCCCACATAATAATGGTTAATATGGAGTGTGATGATCTAACTTTGAGTTATTCACTTCTCAAGCTTACGTGCTCACTAGACATGAAATTAAAAAAAAAACGGATACTAGCGTGGTTTTATTGAAAGTACTTTGGTAATTAGTTGGTATTTGGTTTGATTTTTGGTTTTCCCGACGTTTCGGCAACTTTGCAGCTGCCGTGTTTGAGTTATTGCTTGGTCTGCACCACTTTGCATTGCATTGCTGTGCTACTTTTACATTGAGACTTAATTTGACAATGTACAACAGCCCCCCTAATCAAACAGCCAACATTATATGTGTTTGAACACTAGTCTTATTATCAAAACTTTAAAATAAGCAGTAAACTATAAAATTAGGTGCCGTAAGTTTGTCAATTCCATTTCCATATAATATATCAAAGTCTGTGATTTACATAAGTTTGCGACACAGTGGCATAGCATGTGTTTGTGCCACCCCCGCCTATTTTCATTATAAGTCAAGAAAATCAGTAATTTCTTTAAAAAAATAATCATTACCTACCTTATTTACTTACTGCAAACACAAAATAGAGAGACTAACAGAAGTTATTAGTACTACGGGCGCTCGAGCATCGCACACACACAAAGACAGCTCTCGCCGCTGCGTCACATAATCGAACTGATTTGAGTGGTTTGAGATTGCAGTTATACAGTGTCGGTGAGAGATGTCTATGTGTGCGTTGCTCGAGCACCCATAGACCATAGTACTAAGCTCAACTACTGTACTCTCTATATTGTGCTGCAAATTAACTTTTTGGGTTTTTTCAGTGCATAATCTTTTATGGTTTGGTCAAAATTTTTCTTTCTTATCAAATGAGGATTAGTGGCCAAAATAATTACTATCAACGCACGCCGCACGCTCCGGGCCATACAGTGATGATGGTTTGGTCAAAATAATTACAATCAATGATAGTGTAGTACTCATATTTTTTTTTATTATTTTCGATGAAATTTTGCCACCCCCCAAAAAGTGCCGCCCAGGGCGGGCTGCCCCGCTCCCACTACGCTCCGCCACTGTTGCGTCATGTAATTTAATCGTCTAGTAAGTGTAGCTTTCAAAAGTACTATGCGTGCCAAATAAGAATAGTATCAACAACTTCACGTCACTGGTCAATTTTGTACTGCTAGCAAAAGAACCAATGATCGTTTGCCATGCTGATTGATGCCAGCAAAAATAAAAATCATATTTTTATATATTTTGTTTCTTTTTATGCACATTCTATACATTATGAAGTTATCAATTCTACCAAGCAATAACAAAATTGTCCAGTGCCGTGAAGTTGTCCATACTATTCTTATTTGGCGCGCATAGTATAGGTAGAATATTGGCCATTCGAGTCCGGAGGCTGAAGTGACTAACTTTAGAGCGCTTGCGGTACATAACATAGTATTTTAATAGGGCCTCATCCACTAGCATTCATTCCTGTCGGAATGTGCAATCCATAAAGGTGGAAACATACTATTCTGTTGTGTTGTGTTGTGTCGCGACAGAAGGTATTGATTTCATACATTTAGTATAGATAGAAACACATTACTACAGTGTGTTGTGTCGACACAACACAACACGACAGTATAATTTTCTCCTTTTCATGTTCTCAATTGAAGTGAAGTTGCAGCAGATCACTGTCTATTGTCAATTTAATCGCATTGCACGAAAACCCCAAATTATCCGAGTGACATTAGCTTAAAGAACATATTAGTATATATTAGCTAATGTCACTTGGATAATTTGGGTTGTAAAACTTTTTTACTTTAGTGTCTAATCACCCCGTGAATTTATATTAACCCTGTTTTACCTATTTATAAAGCTTTTCTCTCTCCTTTTCAGATGTGGCCAATACTATTGCAGTTTCTCCGGTCGAACGTTCCGTACATAACTCTACCAATCGCTGCGGTAGTCGGTGTAATAGGTTACAACTTAGAAGCACTTTTATCAGATAGATATACACCCTTTAGCAGTAAGTGTTAATTTTTTAACATTCATTTTACATTACCTAGTTGTGTGTACAGTATACAGTGTCTCCCAATTAGTATGTAGGTATCATAAGAGGTAAAAGGGAGGCGGGACTATCCCCTACATAAGGGTCAGTAACCTTTTTTTCATATATCATTTCTGTGGGGGTATTGGTGATGGGCTCTTTTCTCTGCATTTAGACTCCCATTTGGTCCGTTATGCGTGAACATAGCATCGGTATGGCTAGTCAAGCCAGCCCAGCTCCTTCCAGAAGCGCAGAAGCGTCCTGCGGAGTTCACAGGCTAACTGCAGTGTGTATGAGCTCTTAGAGTTAGTAGGTACCTATGTTTGTAAACATTAAGTTTCTTTTTTCCAGAGCCTATAGAAGATCAAAGAGTGGAACGCCAAATGGATGACGAAGTTCTTAAAGACCCTACCAACGTGCAGAAGTTAAAATATAAAGAAAATGTTTTTGGAAAAAATGTTGCACCTTCACTTCAAACAAAAAACTAGACATTTAGTTAGAACTTAGTTAGTTTTCAAAATCTGCGTAATTAATGTAAAAGCGCATTTATGCCTGATTCACACAGTCATATCAGTGTAGTAACAGTTCCGTCCGGCACAGTACCGCCACCGTGATGATTATTCTTTCATACTTTTTTATGAACGCGTCCACACCTATCAGCGCGATAAGCACCTGCCGCTAGCCGTTCGTTCGAACGAACAAGTGAGCAGAGGGCCACCACACGCCCGCCTGTGTAGTCGCGCGGCATCTTACTGCCAGTGTTTCTTTCAGGTACTAATCTGGCATCCGCCCCCCCGGAGCAGCCTTTGTGCCCCCCCCGGAGAAAAATGTGTTGTGTGTAGGTAGACGGGCTAACTAGTGTAGTGATCGACGGACGTGCTCCCCCGAACCTCTTAATTGCCCCCCCGGAGTATTTTGTCTGAAAGAAACACTGCTTACTGCCTCCATACTCGTAGATATTGCCTCTTTATAATAGTAACAATGTCGAATCGACATTACAGTGCCGTGTACAGATGTCAAAATAAAAAAAAACCAATAAACAAATGTCGTTTTCACATTATGATAAACGCTACGCAGTTCATTTAAAAAAAGACAACCCTAACATTGCGTCGCCAAAAAAGGTCGCACGCGATAGAAAGAGAGGCAACTGCTAGGTGAACTGCGCGACCTGAATTGCACTTTATTGTGTCGGAGCAAAAGTCGCTATTTATTTAAATTACTTTGCGGAGTGCTGCTTCTGTACTTGTACTATTCTGTGCTAAAACGTTATGTGCTAAAACCCACAACGTTTCTGTTTCCGTACCATTGACCTGCATATATTTACACTGGACAGGCTTATGTCAAACTGTTTTTGTGCCTATTTGATTACCGCCATGTTGGCGCTGTAGGACGTAGCGTGAGCATAGCGTGCGTACATGGTACTAAAGTTTGAAGTCTGGAGAGACCATCACGGCAACCATTTTCATATTGTACGTCAAAATTAGTTCTTTAGACGCACGCTAGTGGCGTTTCAAATAGGCACAAGAACTTTGCTGTCAAATCATACAGACAGCCTGTCCAGTTAAATAAAAAAAAAATTTTTCATGTCAGTGTTCCGTACAGACTATCACAGTGGCGGTACTGTAGAACTGTGACTTGACTGATATGTGTGAATCGGGTTTTATTCGTTAAAATCCATTATTATCTGATTACATTGTTTCAGTCTTCGTGAAACAAATTGGGGATTTTTGTCAACCTCAGGTTTGATAAAATAGCAATAATATTTAGTCAAACGCATTTATAAAATTGATAAATTTCTGTAGTAAAGATTATATCTGTCCCTTATATAAGAACTACGTGAACTATGCGCTGTGTAAATAGTCATTTTAGATTGTTATATTATTATGTTAATAAAAAAATATTAATGTACCGACATATTTTATTTTTACGCTTTTGCAGTGAGGTGATAAGATCTTATGATGTGAGTGTTTTTATATCTGACCAAATTAAAACGGACTAGGATAAATAAAAAATCTTGTCTGCTCAAGCTCTAGCTAGTCAAAACTCAAAACTGTGGGTAGTAAGTACTAACTAGAGCAGGGGTCTCCAAACTACGGCCCGCGGGCCAGCTCCGGCCCGCGAGCACTAATAATCCGGCCCCCGAAAACAGGCTGGATCGTAGGTACTGTAATTTACAGTATTTTGGTACGATGAGCTAGCTAGATCCTGGCCCTTGGGACTTCGAGGAGGAGTTAGTCTGGCCCTTAAGCCAAAGAGTTTGGAGACCCATGAACTAGAGTAAAGTTTACTACACCCCATGAATTTAGTACTATAAACCTCCTTGCTACACCCACACGTAGGGTTGCCAACTTTTTTTGCGTCAAATATAGTAGTTTCAAGATTTTTAGTGTAAAAATATAGTAGATTGCGAAAAAGTCCAAAAAAATATAGTAGGTTGCCGTTTTGTATGGAGGATTTTTAAGTACCTAGTGCATTTTTCATACTTAAGTCCTAACATTTTCATAATTTATTCAACAACCATAAAGACAAGTGTTTAATCACAAAATTGTTACTTATGCAATTACTTATGTGCATATAAGTAATTTTTTTTTGCTTTTGTTTAATTTTTCACTTGAAAAAATATAGTAGTTTTGCCTACTACCTATATATTTTTTCTAAAAATATAGTAGGCGGGTCCTCAATATAGTATTTTCTTTCTTATCGAGTGAGGATAAGTGGCCACCTCTGGTGTTAGGGTTTATCAAGCCGCCTGTAAGGCCTCTAACTTGGCTTAACGACTGTTATAAGATGACAACAGCCGGGACCGACGGTTTAACGTGCCCTCCGAAGCACGGAAGCGCTCAGTTGTAATGCCACTTTGACGGTCACCCATCCGACACCTGACTGGACCGAGCGTTGCTTAACAAACGTGATAGAGTACAATCAGTCTGTCAAGTTCCGCCATGAGCGCTCAATATAGTAGGATACTATACTATATTATACCTATATAGTAGGGTTGGCAACCCTACCCACACGTTTGAATGTCCTGCGGCTGGACCGCCTAACTCTCTCGCTTTGACTCTGGCTTTGGTTTATGACGTCAGTGCACTGTCCGTCCTTGTCATCGTGTTATGATATGACAAGGATGGATATAGTCTGGCTATCGCTCTGGCTAAATCTTTGAGTTAGGCGGTAGGGCCCCTGACGAGAACCATCTAGTGTAGGGTTAGATACATACAGTGTAGTGTACCTATAAAAATATTACTGATATTCTTGTTAGCGACATTATAATAATCGACATGTTTTGGCCGCCGGATTAGATAAAAAAGATAAGCAGATTTCATGAAATGAAACGGAACGTTTGTACAGAACTACAATATCAAGTGTTGCCATAAAAAGCGATCGTTCACACGAGCGATTTTTTCAACGCGCGATATTTTTACCGCCGACACGTTTCCAGGCGCGGTCCGAAGGGGGGGGTCACGGGGGACATGACCCCCCCCAAAATCGTACACGTCAAATAGAAAAATCTTCTATATGCAAGCGGTGCGACTGCACTGGGCGCCCTCGTGTGTGGGGCGCCGAAAACGCCCGACCACCGGTCGACTATCAATCGTATTGTTGCCTGGTGATGAGCGACGAAGCGACGAATGAAACTGACTAAAAATCGCACTGCGCGGCCATTTTTTAATATAAACAAGCAGGATTAGTCCATGAAATTGACTAAAAATCGCGCTGCACGGCTATTTTTTTCTAAAAACAAGCGAGATTACAAGATTAATAGATGAAACTGACTAAAAATCGTGCTGCGCGGTAGTTTTGTTCTGTAATAAGCAAAATGAGAAGATTAGCAGATGAAATGTCTAAAAACTGCGCTGCGCGGCCATTTCTTACTATAAACAAGCAAGGTTACAAGATTAATAGTTGAAACTGACATAAAATCGCGCTGCGCGGCCGTTTTTCTTTACTATAAACAAGCAAGATTACAAGATTAGTAGATGAAACTGACTAAAAGTCACGCTGCGCGGCGGTTTTTTTTACTGTAATAAGCAAAATTAGAAGATTAGCAGATAAAACTGACTAAAAACGGCATTATTTTTTTTTGCTCAAAACAAGCAAGTTTATAAGATTAGTGGTAGAAACTGACTAAAAATCGCGCTGCGTGGCCATTTTTTTACCATAAACAAGCAAATTTACAAGATTAGTAGGAGAAACTGACTAAAAAACCGCGCTGCGCGGCCGTTTTTTGACTAACAGGCAAAATTGAAAATCTTGGAATCGCATAAGTAGGGGGCGCCCCGTAGAAATATCGCCCAGGGCGCTGGTAGTGCTTAAACCGGCACTGCTTCTATAAATTTACAAAATAAAAAAAAGCAATTGTATTATTGTGTGTATAGTGACCCCCTCCAAAATTTCAGGCTGCGACCGCGCCTGCACGTTTCAAGGGAAAAATACATTTAGCCAGGCAGGCCATAAGGTAACTTTTCCCGTGGAACTAAAACCTCTACTTTACGGGACTTTTTGAGTAAGTGAAACATGCTTACAGTTCTTGAGTATAAGAATAAAGTAAAACGTAGCACAGAGAGAAAAGATCTGCCAAGCAAGCCAAATAAAACGATACGGTATGGTACAAAAAGTCATACATTTTATGCAGTGGCAATGTTTTCTTCATACATACCCCCCAAATACCCACACAGCCCACAGCCTCTTTGTTCCCTCCGAACCTAGTACCCGTACCATTAATATGGTGCGGGCACATTTGTCTGACGCCACGCGTTAAGACGTGTTAACACGCCGTCAGATGACATCGGTTTTCATAGTAAATGTATACACTAAGGATCACACTTATCTTATAATACGTCCATATAACTACGGCGTGCTAACACGTGGCGTCAGACAATGTGCCCGCACCTTAAGTTGTACCATGTTGGTATAGTTTGTATCACGAAAGATGACCACAAATTGCGCCCATCTCATAATCATCATCATAACTCATGAAGAAAAGACTAAATAATTATTTCATATTACATTATACAATCAATCTATATGTATATGAAATAATATTTTGTCTTAAATCTTTTCTTATTCAGTTATGTTGCGAAGATGTAAGCGCCATTTGTGGTCATGTTTCGTTATTCGTACTTTACGGACAACAGAACTAGGCTGTGGACCGTGCTGTGTGGCGTTGTGGCCATTGATTGACCTCTATATTATTACACTGGACTGGCTGCTGTCAAACTGCTCTTGTGCCTATTTGATTTCCGCCATTTTGGCGCTATAGGCAGGCATCCGTCACTTGCCCATACCTACCGCGATAAGTACCTACAGCGCGCGACAACTTGGAGTTTCAAAATCAGTCAGGGTTGCCGCCGCACTTGTGAGTACACTCGTGCGTTATTCTGTGCCTCTATGACGGTTAATCGATCATTATTTATTGCTCCCAGCACTGTACCGTACACTATTATAATTTATAAATAATGGAGAATCGTAATACTAATAATTGTTGCGTGGACGGCTGTCGCATAAACAGAAGGATTCAAAGTTTTCATTTTTAGGGTTCCGTACCAAATTGGTAAAAAAGGAACCCTTATGGTGTGACTCGGTCTGTCTGTCTGTCTGTCACAGCTGGATATCTCGAGAACTACTAATGGTATTAACTTGAAATTCGGAATAGTTTAAGATGACATTCGCCCAACTATTTTGTAAATAAGAAATTAATAAAAAAATAAATATCTTTTTTACAACAGGGACTGAAAAAGGGTCTGAAAAATTTGAAGTGGGTTCTAATAGGGCATGTGGATATCATATGATAGAACGCCGTTTGCACCATGTTAATCATTTTTTCTTTTTGTTTTAGGCCACATAGTTTTCAACTTATGATGAAAAATATTAAAAAAAACCGTTTCCCCCCTCCCCCCCCCCCCCCCCCCCTTATATCCGAAGTATACAAAGAGAAAAATCAAAAATAATTCTATGTGATAGCAGTTTATATAAAGATTACAGGAAAAATAAAACAATGTCTCAATATAGGTAGCACACTTTTTTAGAAATTATCAAATTTCTCAAAAAAGTTAACATTAGTTCCACTATTGGTCAAGAGATGGCGCTGACCTAAAGCTGCAATACTAATTTGATTATTCTACTCTGCAGTGTGGTTTGATGGTGCAATTATGATGGTACGGAACCCTCGGTGCGCGAGTCCGACTCGCTCTTGACCGGTTTATTTACTTTACCGAAAGATTCTAAAATGTATAAGGAAAATTTATATTTTGTTTAATTTTCTCGTAATTTTTATGAGTAGGTACATACCTATTTTTGATAAGTAGGTGTAACCAAATACTATAGAACAGAGTAAGGGTGGGTACCCACTTAGGTTCGCGAACCTCCGCGCTCCGCGAACCTGCACCGAAAATATCGTTTATCCTCTGCTGGAATAGGGCGCCGAGGTGTGTACGTGAGGGAACTCGTATGCGAAGCTGGTTCGCACAGGCACACACTGTAGCCAAAGTAAAAATATTTGTTTTTGCTATGGATCACTGTTCTAGGTTCGCGGAGCGCGGAGGTTCGCGAACCTAAGTGAGTACCCACCCTTAGAGTTTCTATTGGCTCCGTGCACGCTTTTAGCGCCACCTAGGGGTGGGTACCCACTTAGGTTCGCGAACCTCCGCGCTCCGCGAACCTAGAACAGTGATCCATGGCAAAAACAAATATTTTTACTTTGGCTACAGTGTGTGCCTGTGCGAACCAGCTTCGCATACGAGTTCCCTTACGTACACACCTCGGCGCACTGTTCCAGCAGAGGATAAACGATATTTTCGGAGCAGGTTCGCGGAGCGCGGAGGTTCGCGAACCTAAGTGGGTACCCACCCTTAGATACGCCGATGATATCGTCCTCATAGCTGAATCGAGGCAAGATCTGCAACGCATGTTAACGGAATTACACCACGCGTCAATCAACACGGGATTAAAGATGAACATGGATAAAACCAAGATCATGGCTACAGTCGATCTAACGCTGCAACCCATAACTCTAGGCAATAAGCAGCTGGAACAAGTCGAGGACTATATCTACCTCGGACAACGCATCAAGCTAGGTCGCGACAACATGGTAGCCGAAATAGATCGACGGATTCAGCTGGGTTGGGCAGCCTTTGAAAAGCTGAAGAAAGATGTTTTTAAGTCCAAGCTACCACAGTCACTTAAGACCAAAGTTTACGACCAGTGTGTTCTTCCGGTTATGACATATGCTTGCGAAACCTGGCCTCTAACTGCAAATTTGGTAACCAAACTTAAAGTAGCCCAACGGCATATGGAGCGCGCTATGCTCGGTATATCGCTTCGAGACAGGATCCGTAACGAAGTGATTCGGAAACGGACCAGAGTGGTAGACATTGGGTACCGCGTCGCAAAGCTGAAATGGGCTTGGGCTGGCCATATGTGGCGCCGAAGCGATGACAGGTGGAGCAAGAACGTTTTTATCTGGATACCTCGCACTAAAAGAAACGTAGGCAGACCACCAGCCAGATGGTCTGACGACATATCAACAGTCGCAGGACCACTATGGCATAGACAAACAGAAAACAGGGCTGCTTGGAGGACAATGAGGGATTTTCCAGGCAACGTTCCTTAAAAATTTACTAGATGGCGCTGTCCAATTCCTGGCAGTTGAGTATAGTATGAATGAACGTGGTGTAAGTCGTGTATAAGTCTATGAACGTGGTACAAATAGTCTGACCAAAGAGAAGCATCGTAAAAATACGTATATGATTTTGACAGTGTCAACTGTGTTTTTCTTTATAATCGTTTTGCGGTGACAAAGATGATGTTGAAGATTATATTAATGTAATATGGTTAGCTTAGCTTATTAACATTTTGTAGTGTATTGTGCAGTTGTACTTGCCTTTGAACGACCGCTTTTTAGGGGGAGGTCATGTCCCTTGTGACCCCCCCCGCCCCCCCCCCACCCTCGGACCGCGCCTGGTCCAACCGTCCGTCCGTCAGTCCCTGTCTATCTTTATTTTATTTTATGGGATAAAGGAAAATACAGCTCAATAAACCTAATAAGTACGTATTAATGAACAGTACCTACCTATAAAGCTTCGTATAGATGAGGCGTATTCCGCGCGCGATGCGGCATTTTGACGGATTTCGACCACCTAACTCAAAGCGATAGCCATAGCCAAAACAATCGCTAGAGCATTGCTTTGGCTATGGCTATGGCTATCGCTTTGAGTTAGGTGGTCAAAATGCCGCATCGCGCACGCGCGCAGGGGACATTTTGCGAAAGGGACATTCTGCGACGGAGCCTCCTGACTGCATGTACGCGACGGTCAGGCATGGCTTGTCAAGGCAAACAAAAGTCAAACGTAAATTTTCGGCAGTCCAGTCAAATTTTGATCGTCTAGGGGCGATGCTTGATGGCTTGACATCAAGCACGTAGGTATCACGTGATTACCGAGGCCTAGATTCCGGCAAACATCTTGACGCTCTTTCGACGGAGTGGGGAAGAGTTCGCGAATGTGCACTAGCAAACGACCCGCGCCCACCGCCCGCGTACCTCATCGCTACGCATACCCAAAATACGTGCTCTGCGCAACCCCTACCCGATTTCAAGATGTTTGCCGGCACTGTATCAAAGGTAGGCCACGCCCCCAAATAGTAGTGGTGGTGTTAATTACGTGTACATGCTTGAAAAGCCAGATCCTCAAGCAAAAAAGGACACCAGTTTTTTGACCTTTTGAAACCTTCTAATTCCATGGTGAGGCTGCCAACTATACGCTAATACCCTTTCGATAGGGTTACCGTATTGATAGGGTTACCGACGTTACCGTATTGATAGGGTTTTTGAAAACAAGTCTATGAAATACCCAATTAATCAAAACCCCTTTAACGGTAAGCGGTTCCGCACCCTGATTATCTAAAAAGAAACTATTTAGCGACCGGTTTCATTCCACATACATTGCTACTTTTCTTTGGTATGTTTTTTTTTTAATCCAAAAAGAAGTAGCAATGGATCACTATCATCTATGAACTGCAACCGGTCGCTAGGTAGTTTCTAATTAGATAATCAGCCCGCCGGTCCTTGTATAAATCCTTAGAACTTGGCAAAGATCCCCGACTAAGCGTGTATCAAAGTAATTAATATTTTTTCAATGGCAATAATTCAGATGTCAACTACAACAATTAAAAAAGTAGCCGCTGTCATTAGCCGCCAGAAAAAAACGATTGCGCTCCGCTTCTCTTTTGGAATTTATGGTACTGTAACAAGGCTCCCTTTTGTGTTACCGCGTCGTTTAGTTGAAATATCCACACAAAACTCATCAACAATGCGTGATTAGGGTTTCTATCGCGATAATACGCCGTTTACGCGATTTTGGGAGTAAACTGCCCCGTTATATGGATCAATATCGAAGATTCTGCTAAGTGCGTATAGCGTCCACTTAGCGTCATCATCACAAGTGTAATGGAGACCAAATCCGGCGTCGGAATTCAAGATCATTGGATGAAAAGTATGATGGAACCAGCTGGCAGCGACAAAGATCGTAATTCTGTCAAACGCGAAAAAATGGGTGAACCCTACAATGGGCCAGATACTGTCGTTACTTATGAATTGAAACAACAGCAAAACGACGCTCGATATAGATGCGATGTATGCGATCTTACTTTCGAAGGCATGGAGTACTTGATGTTGCATAAAAAGTTTCACGGCAACGACAAAGAACCTCCTATTATCGAACCGGAGCCAACAGTTGTGAAAGAGGGTCCAAAAAAGAGGCGCAAATTCAAATGCGACCAGTGTGATGTTAAGGTGAATTCACAATACCATTTGGACATTCACCGCAGCAAACATGAAGGTGCAGCTTCCAAAAAGTATTTATGCGAGGTCTGCGACCGCAGTTTTGTTGCCGCTCAGTTCTTGAAAAGCCACATGCAAACTCATTCGTTAGTAAGCACGATAAACTGCGAGATATGCAACAAAAGCTTCACCGGACAAGCATACCTTAAGCTTCACATGCAGCTACACAACGACGTGAAGAAGTTTAAATGTTCGAAGTGTGACGAGATGTTTCCTACAAAGAATTGCCTTAAAATTCACATGAAGAAGCACACTAAGGTGAAAAATTTCAAATGTGACTTCTGTCTTAAGTTGTTTGTGTCAAAAATAACAATGGAGAAACACCGTCAGACACATGAGGGTCAGCCCGTCGACTGCCAAGTGAAATGTCCTCAATGCGACCGTACATTACACGCATCGTTGCTGCGAACACATATCGCTCGATCTCACCCATCTATCACAGATGACGATGTGAAGCGTCCACACAAGTGCCAGACTTGCGGAAAGAGTTTCATTGTAAAAATTAATCTCAACCTACACATAAGAGTGTGTCACCCCGACCTCGCTGAGCCCGAAGATGAAGAAGAGGACGTAATGACGGATAACTCTTAGTTTATAATCAATCTACATATTCTCATGTATTATTAATGGATAATTATACTTTTTTATGCTAACCTATAATTTGATATTTTAAGAATACAATCTTTTAGTTTACCCATTAAGTACATATTGAAACTAATATCATATTATAATCATCCTTTGTTAAGGCTTAGTTTCGGTGGAAACAAATAAAGTTTTTTTTAAATAACTAGTTAATGTTTGTTGTGGTTACAAATTCAATACAGGTCATAAGGTCTTTCTTTGACACAAGTGCTTCATTGGATATTCACCTCTATATCTACCAAATAGATCACAATTCTAACTCTGCAAGCCCTAACTTCAAAAACTCTACACCTTGGTTAAAATATGTGGCTTGGCCTTTTTGTTACTACAAGAACTATTGTTTATTAGAAAGGTTTCCATGTAGCAAAATGGACAGGCCACATATTTTAACTAAGGTGTAGAGTTTTTGAAGTTAGGGCTTGCAGAGTTAGGGCGCGTAGAGTTAGAAGCTTGGCTCTACATGAGGTCTGATAACTTTTTTGACAGTTTGAGGTCTTGGCAACGTTATTCATGAAATGATTTTGGTGGGATCACAATTTTCTACTGAGATTGCCAATGTAGATTGAAAAATTTTTCAGCACTGGATTATTTATTTTTTTCAATTTTTTAGCTAAAATAAAACAAAAATACATAAGTAAATCTTTCTAGGGTTCCATCATACTATTATACAGGCTGTCCCAAAACTTTACCACACGGAGGGAAAGTACCTTAAATATTGAAGATAAGAAATTTTCTGAAAGAAGACTTCATTTTGTTTTTAAAAATAAATCAAACTGCAATCAAAGATTTTTTTTAAAATCACATATGATACCATACAAATTCATACAATGCGTAATAATTGAAATTTAAATATTTCGTCTTCCTTTTGTTTAAGATGCTGTGTTATTTAAGAAAAAATAATCCTAACGAATGACTCTTTCGATCAGTATCGTAAAAATATTTTTTTTTTCATATTTGTTGGGTTCAATTCCTGGTTAAGGCAGGTGATTTTTCAAAAATCTTTGAATGCATTTCGATTTATTTTTATACGTAATATGAAGTCTTCCTTCAGTAAAATTTCCTACCTTCAATATTTAAGGCACTTTCCCTGCGTGTGGCAAAGTTTTGGGACATCCTGTATATCAGATTTTATTAGATATTTATTAAAGTTCCATACCAAAATGGTAAAAAGGAACCCTTATTGTGCAACTCAGTCTGTCTGTCTGGCACAGCTGGATATCTCAAGAACTACTAACTAAGGCTATCAGCTTGAAATTTGGAATAGTTTTAGATGATGTATGACCAACAAATTATGCAAATAAGAAAGAAATAAGGACTCAGGTCAGGGGGTCTTAAAATTTCTTTTCGACGCCAGCTAGCACATGTGGGGGGGATCATATGGAAGAGCGCTGTTTGCACATTCCCAAACATATTTTCTTTTTTTAGGCCCCATAGTTTTCGACTTTAGATGAAAAACGTTAAAAAAATACCGATCCCCCATGTTCTGATTCCGACATTAGTTCCACTATCGGTCTAGAGATGGCGCTGACCTAAAACTGCAATAATTATTTATTCTACTCTGCGCGAGGCCGACTCGCTCTTGACCGGTTTCGTTTCTTTCTAATGTGTTGTAACAGAATACATAGTTCTTTTGGTTTAACTCCTACACACTGAGCCGGAGGGTGGGTTTATAGTGTAGGAAATAAAGCGACAAAGAGTAAAATAAGAAGCGATTTTTTGTATGGAGTGGAGACCCCAAACATTAAGGCGTCAAACATACGTGAATCTGAGCGATGGAGTGAAATCAAACATAACTCAATACTCTTTCGGTTCAAATCAGTGCGCGTTTCAACGCGGCGGTTGCGTAGAGGTCGAGTGCCGAATCCTCAATTTTTACATGTTTTTATTACTTTTCTTCGTTTTCAAATTAGTTAAAAAAAATCTGTTCAATTAAAATTGAAGGTATTAACATCGCAGATTTTTATGCGTTGGTAACATAGCGAATGTTCTGTTTCCGAAAAATTTTGCAAAAAGACCAAAAACAGGGTCCACGGGATATTTTTTTACATCAAAGGTGGTAACATTTTTATTAATGTTTTCAATTAAATCTATTGTGTATTATTTCAAGTGCATTATATATTTTTTTCTATGATAGCTTCACGCGCGTAGTCTTTCAATATTGGGATTTGACGCTTGTTAACTCCTTAAATCCTCAGACTTTGCAGGGATGCTTAGAGTAAGACGCGCTGCCAGGGATGTAATAAAGTATAGACCAAAAGCTACCTATGTACAAAAAAAAAACGATTAGGATAATTTAAAAAATATGTTTCATTTATGATACTTTATTATACTGTAAAACTAGCGGCCGCCCGCGGTTTCACCCGCGTGGTTCCCGTTCCCTTCCCATAAGAATATCGGGATAAAAAGTATTCTATGTTTTAATCCAGGCTATCTTCTATCTGTGTGCCAAATTTCAACCAAATCCGTTCAGTAGTTTTTGCGTGATTGAGGAACAAACATCCAAACATCTAAACCCACAAACTTTCACATTTATAATATTAGTAGGATTCCGTCTACTGAGGATTTACTGTGGAGGTCCACTTTATTTATTCTTATGCCACTAACTAAGGCCACTACCTTCTATTATTACCCGCGCAGGTATTGGGGTGTCCCACAGAAGTAAAGAGACCAAATAAATTAACTATTAATTTTGTACAAAAAATTAAATGTAGCTTACATTTAATTTTTTCAGTTGAATATACAAAAATTAACGTTGAATATACGAATATTATCAAACTAAATTAAATTTGCTCTATCAATGACTTTGCAACGAATTTTTTAAATTTATCTCTGCTTATCTTGTTAGGTACTGCTTTTCAGCTTTTCTTGAAGCTGCGGCTACCTCTATTGGTTAATCTTACCGATCTATGTTTGAAAGATGTCAATGTTTTTGGTTTTTCTGCATATTTTTTTCATTACTTTTTAGCACTGACATGAAAAAAAATTTTTTTAATGCAGGTCAGTGCTTTTTAGACAATGCCCAAAACTTTTTGATACCTAGAGCTAAAAGGAACATAAGCATTGTTTTGTTAGATTAGAATAAATTCGACATCCAAAAATGGCAAATTTTGTGTGAACGTGATTGGCAGCTTGTCTTTTGTCGCGCTTCCTGATCTTTAACTTTTCAAGCCTAACCCTCGAACTATAATTTACATCCACATTTGATAAAGATATTTTTCACGAAAAGGTGTAGAGGGAAATTATTGGAACACAATTTTTGACTTCGTAACACTGTTTGGACTAGATAAGAGGTGAACATATCAAAAGTCCCCGTCCGTAGCTACGTCTCGGAAACTATGCGTTCTAGCGACATGAGACTATTTACAAAATAACATATTATCTGATTAAATTTGCTACAAGTTTTATTCAGTCAGGTCTTTCGATATCTTTTATAGTTTTCGAGATATCTGCTCCTGAATGCTTAAGGTGAAGCTTTTTTATAAATGTTGTAGAAAGTCTTATGTCGCTAAAAGGCATATAGTTTCTGAGATATATGTGAAAAACAGAAAAAACCGGACAAGTGCGAGTCGGGCTCGCCCACCGAGGGTTCCGTACAGACCTACATCTACAGTGCCTTTGGTCTTGAACTAGCGATAATTTAAAGGCGTGTAATACAGATAATTTTCTCGACAAAAACACCCACATGTTGGGGTCTATCCCCACTCCTGTTGGAATGGCCGCCATTTTAAATTTGACTTTTTATTTTAGATGACCTTGCAGAAAAATATTAATTTCTCCGGATTTAGAAGTCCTACAGTTATAACAAAAACATTGTTCGAAAGTTAATAATATCACCTAGTAATTTAAAAAATAAAATGTGTTAATTTTTCGTTTAAATACGTCATTAAAAATTACTGAAATAAAATTTTATACGAAATTTGTGCGATTTTTTTGACTTTTTATTACATTTCTCAAAAACTAGGACATTAATGTCCACCTTTTTTGCACTATTCAAATACACAAAAATATTATCTACAAAACGATTTCTAAATTTATTGCTCTATGTTGCATATTTCGAGAGTTATTTTTGTTTGAACTATGACCCTTACGTTACCAAAAAATGATTATTTTCGAAAATGGACATAATTATAAGCATTTTGAACATATTTTAAATTAGGTTGATAATATTATCTGAATACTAATTACATCAAATGATAAAATCTAGTTTTTAGGAATTTTGATTTTTTTTATTTTCGAAAATAACCATTTAGTACTTGTAAGGGTCATATTCAAACAACAATAGCTCTCGAAATATGCAACATAGAGCAATACATTTTTAAGTCGTTCTGTAGATAATATCTCTGTGTATTTGAATAGTGCAAAAAAAGTGAACATTAATGTCCTAGTTTTTGAGTAATGTAATAAAAAGTCAAAAAAATCGCACAAATTTCGTATAAAATTTGATTTCAGTAATTTTTTATGACGTATTTAAACCCAAAATTTAAACATTTTATTTTTTTAATTGATAGGTGATATTATAAGCTTTTGAATAATATTTTTGTTATAACTGTAGGACTTCTAAATCCGGAGAAATTAATATTTTTCTGCAAGGTCATCTAAAATAAAAAGTCCAATTTAAAATGGCGGCCATTCCAACAGGAGTGGGGATAGACCCCAACATGTGGGTGTTTTATCGATAAAATTAGGTGTATTACACGCCTTTAAATTATTGCTAGTTCAAGACCAAAGGCACTGTAGATGTAGGTCTGTACGGAACCTACTTACTTGAATGCTCATCAAGGAGCATATTCCAAAAAACTTTTCAAAAAACTTTCATTTGATACCCATATTGCACCAAAACAGTTTTTTTTCGTTTTTATTTTTTTTTCAATTTTTTGGAATGTGCTCATCAAGGCCTTTCACGTGATACCAGTATACCGAATATTAAAAAAAATATTTTTGGAATGTGCTCGCTCATCAAGGCGACATTTGATACCTATATTAATTGTGTATCATTGAAAAGTTCGCTCCATTTCTGAATTACACGTGTGTAATGAGTTTTAATAGAAACATTGCTGGACAGACGCCGGCAATTTTTGTATGAAAATCCATTATTACACGTTAGCAATGGATTCTCATACAAATATTGACTGAACAATATGTGGGATAATGGAAATAGGCGAGATTTTGGTTGTGTGAAGCCGAGACTTTTATTGTAGTGGTGGCTACCTCGGCTGACCTTACCGTGTAAACTGTCTTGATTATACTTGGTGCCAAATGCTCCAAGCAACATTGGAATGCGATGCACCCGCATTTTAATGTAAACTGAAACAATCTAACACTGAACTATTCAACACTTGACACTGGCAAAATATACTTCCAAGAAAAAAGTAGATTGCCAAAACAAAAATAAGAAGAAGAAGACCCCCTGTCATACAGCGTGACATACCGCCATGTTGCGAAAATATTTAGAGCCAAATTTATTACTTTTTAATTTTATTTTTAAAAGTAATTAACTATAACAAGATTTGAAAGGATCTGAATAATTAATAATAATAAATATTGATATTTAAAAGAATTAGTGGCGCGATTAATCCAAAAGTAATTAGAAGTTAAACTATGACCGCGCATACCGTTGTTTCAAAAAGATGATTAATAATTACGTATTTTAATGACCATATTTTATTATGATTTAATTACAAATATACAGTTTTCAGATTTATTCCTGTAAGTGTAGTATAAGACGCTATTACCTGCCAAATTTCATAGTTCTAGGTCAACGGGAAGTACCCTATGAATTTTGATTCCTTTGAGAGTATCGAAAATGCGTTTTTTGCGCCCTAAACGGCAGTATCTTTTTTTTACGTTAACTTAGAAGTTTGATTATTTTACAGCTTCAAGGGCCCGTAGACCTTAGTATATGGTTTAAATTTCAATTCGATACCTCCACGCGTTTCCGAGATAAAGGGTCTTGACAGACAGACAGACGGACGGACAGACAGACGGACAACAAAGTGATCCTATAAGGGTTCCGTTTTTTCCTTTTGAGGTACGGAACCCTAAAAATGGGACCTTCAACCGTACCCTTAGCACGAACAGCTATCGAAAAAAATAACGCGCGTTGAAGTACTCGATAGAGTAGTTATCTATGGAAAATTTCATTTTGCTATTCGTCGGTAGATGGCGTTGTACCCATACAAAATCACTCTATCGAATATTTTTACGCGAGTTACTTTTCTCGATAGCTGTTCGTGCTGTAGGTATACTGTGCTATCGAAAAAATAACGCTCATAAAAACATTCGATATGAGTAATTTTGTATGGGAAATTTGTACAGCGCCATCTATCTCCGAAAAGTGAAATGTAATTTTCCATAGATAATTACTCTATCAAGTACTTACGTAGACAGAGATCGAGTACTTTTACGCGCGTTTTTTTCTCGATGAGTTTCTGCTAGGGGTACTGGGAGATGGCCATGGGGCCACGGAGTCACAGTTTTTATTTATATAAATTCCACCCTATTTGAAAAAAAAAATGTGACATCCATCGAACCCGTGTAGAATGTTTAGGAAACAATAATATAATCTCGGAATTTAATTTAATTATAATTCAATAGGTATATTTATATTTTTATCATCACAATTACAGTTTTTTGAATCGTGTTACGTGTGTGTTAAGAGGATTTAAGGCCTGGGCACACCGGCTGCGTAGACACGCCCGTGGTGACACGCGCGTAGTTACGCACGTAACCCCCTGACACACCGGCAGGCTGATTATCTAATTAAAAACCACCTAGCGATTGGTTGCAATTCATAGATGATAACTGATCTATTGCTACTTCTTTTTGGATTTTAAAAAAACATACCAAAGAAAAGTAGCATGTATGTGGAATTTAACCGGTCGCTAAATAGTTTCTTTTTAGATAATCAGGGGGCTGGTTACGCATACGTCTACGCGGCACGCAACGCAACCTGTCCCTTGCGTACCCAGCCGCTGCGGCAGCCATCTTTGCGACTCTAGTGCGCGATATCAGACGAAGATTGAGTAAGCGCTATCGCACACGGGCAACTTAGTCGCCCTGCAACTGTTTTGTCTCTGTCTCAAGTCCACGGGTTTATATGGAAGCGCGCACAATAATAATACAATAAATGGACAATTTTTTTCGCACTAATTCAATTAGTTTTATATTAGTTTTTTAAAAACAAAATAAAACATCACTTAGGGTCCCCCCAGACCTACCAGTTTCGTTTCTTTGATTTGCTGTTCTACTTTGCTGTTTAGACCGCCGGCCAACCAGGGTTATTTTCAATCTATCGCATATTGGAACCAGACCAAATTGGCAAGATAGCCATTAGCTTGGTGTTATCAAATATCATCGTCTGGGTTACGAAGTAGAAAGCTTCTGGGAGATATGCCACCCTGAACATGGTCTCCGGTTGCTAAAAATAAATCGATCACATATTTATATAAATTGTGATCAGGGTCGTGGGTGGCATCATTACCTATCTGAACTATTTTTTGTGTTTTCATAACGATCGTTTAAGGAACAAAGCTCACAAGAACATACATATATGTGAAATGTACTTAGATTGAAAATATGCGATAGATTGAAAATGAGCCTCTTGGCCGGCGGTCCATTGCCGAACAGCAAAGCAAAGAACGGAAACCGGTAAGTCTGGGGGGACCCTTACTACCGGTAGTACCGGAACTATTTGTAAACAAATACAACTGAATGCGTAGTCAGGCGCGTGGTTACGCGCGTAGTGACGCGCAGCAAAGATACGTGCGTGTTTGAATTTGTTCGGTGTGACGTCCAATAGGGAATGCCATTGACTACAACGTCATCGATGCGTTCCGCTCTGCGTAGGTACGCAGCCTGTTTGTCTCATGGGAGCTGCAATGCGTAGGGTTAAGCATCGGTCTACGTGCACGCGTACGTTACGCAAGCGGTGTGCCATGTCTCATAAAGTTTTCGACATTATAACGTCATGGGACGTCTACGCGTACGTGCACGCTTACGCTTACGCATCCGGTGTGTATCGCTTCTAATACCTACAGCACAAACTTTAGTTACCTACACTACTAAGGGTTTAGTTAAATGGAGTTTTATAGCTAAAACTGGCCAAAGCAAAAAAACTAAATACCTATATTAAATGTTTAGTTTAATGGAGTTTTTTGGAAATATAGTAGCAATAAAAAGTACCACACAGCTTCTTCGGAGTGCACTAGAAGAAAACATACACAATTTCGTCTTTATTTTAAACACTATAATTTTTTTTCAACGGCGGTGCTAATTTGCTGTATAAATCCTCGCTGCATCACAGAATACAGTCTAGGCTTCTGTCTTTTGTTCAGGGCTAGTAACTTCTTTTGCATTTTCGTCTTTCGTGTCCTCTTTGTCTTCGGCCGCCACTTCTATTACTACCGCCTCAGCGTCAGCTTTCTGAAAAAAAAATTATTATCAGTTTTCAAATTCCTCATTAACATTATCAGACTTCTATCAAAAATATCCGAACAAACAGCGCGAAAATGTGGCACCGACTGACAAAAGAAAAAGGCAGTGATTATTTCCTCTGTGGAAAAAGGATTCAAAATTTTGAAATTTGAATCCCGACATGAATATTTTTATCTGAGTACAATTTACCTACTATTCAACTTTAAATTTTGAACAACAAAGAAGAAAATACTTGTACAAAATAACAAACAAGTTTGAAAATGGGGCATTATTTTGAGGTGCCGTTTTTGGGACTCTGACGGGACATCTAGGGTATTCTTGAGCGAAGATACAGTACTAGGCACGTATCTTGAAATTTTTTCGACGGAGTGGGGATAAGTTCGCGCATGTTCTCTTGTCAGCGACCAATAGCGCGCGCCCCTCTCCCGCCGCTCGCGCCCCACACCGCTACGCATACCCAAAATACCGCATTTCGCGCAATCCCCACCCGATTTCAAATTATATGCCTCGTACTGTACCAGCAACATACGACATAATTCCTAGATTTCTTCGAAGTAAGTTAGGAGATGACCATCAGCCATTTTTTAATGTCCCCACTTCTGGGGCACAATGACAGGCCTTCCTTATGGGTGGATATGGAGTACGGGCCATAACCCACCACGCGGGCCCAATGCGGATTGGTGGATGTTAACGACTGCAAAGACAGCCGGGACCAACGGCTTAACGTGCCTTCCGAAGCACGGAAGAGTTCGAGATAATAAATGTTTGGTCACCCATCCCATGTCCGACCCTTGTGAAAGTTGCTTAACCTCCGCAATCTTTTGGTCAGGCGCTAAACCACTGCGCCATCGAGCTTCTCAGTTAGGACCTTGTCATAGACAAATCTATAAACTCATAAAATGATGGTGGGAAAAATTTGTTTTTAATTTATATTATTTCGAAAAAGCAAAGGTGAAATTCTTACAGCCTTATTAATGTCATCATCCTTCTTCTTCTGCAATGTCTTGCTCACTTCTCTGATCAGCTGCAGCTCCTCAACTTTCTTCTTACTGAGGGGGTCGAACACCTTAACTGGTACAGTGTTCACGTCGTTCAAAATCGCCAAGAAGTCGGTATAGCGTTGGTGGATCACCGAAAACCTGGATGGGTCTATTTGTTCGTATACGTATTGAGCTCGTTTGTCCCTGGTGAGGAAACGATAATGAATTTAATGTTTACTATGAGCTTACCATCTTCATCTAGCCGGACATCTAGACATACGAAAGCATTTTTGGCTAATCTGAAACAGAGACGCTTCGCGCTCGCTCGGTCAGTAAAAATAATGTTGTAATTTTTGAAGTGAAAACTTCTTTAGCGGCGTTGTACACTTTCTTTGTAATGGGGAAAAAATGTTAAATCGCGTCAGTCAGGGTCACGTGACCCTGATCGAAAATTCGTTAGACGGATGTAGCGTAGACAGCCGGCGGTGGAAGTATCTCCCTCTCTGTCTACGGGGCGCGGTGAAAATGGCGGTGCGTCGTTTTGACGTCGGCGGGTTGATTTTTCTGAGATATAAACTTTTTAATGTAATATAAATTGTCATGTTTGTGTACGATAGCGCAATAAATAAATATTGTATTCTACCTCATAAATGATAGTACTTTTGTACTGATAATTAAAGCATCGTGCAAAATTATTCCCTAACTATTCCAAATGAAAATATCAAAAATGCACAACGTTAATATCCAAGTTTTCACTTCTGCCGGCACTCCCGGAGTGCAACCAGATTTTTTTTAAATCTAGCCCCTAAGGGTCCCCTCAGACCTACCGGTTTCGTTTCTTTGCTTTGCTGTTCTACTTGCTGTTTAGACCGCCGGCCAACCAGGGTCATTTTCAATCTATCGCATATTTGGACCAGACCAAATTGGCAAGTTAGCCATTAGCTTGGTGTTATCAAATATCATCGTCTGGGTTGCGAAGTAGGAAGCTTCTGGGAGATATGCCACCCTGAACATGGTCTCCGATTGCTAAAAATAAATCGATCGCATATTTATATAAATTGTGAACAGGGTTGTGGGTGTCATCATTACCTATCTGAACAATTTTTTTGTGGTTTAATAACGATCGTTTAAGGAACAAAGCTCACAAGAACATTCTAATATGTGAAATGTACTTAGATTGAAAATATGCGATAGATTGAAAATGAGCCTCTTGGCCGGCGGTCTATTGCCGAACAGCAAAGCAAAGAACGGAAACCGGTAGGTCTGGGGGGACCCTTAGCCTTAGAGGCTAGATTAAAAAAAAAATGAGTAGAGTAGAGTTTAGACCTTAGAGTCTAAGGTGTCCCAAAACTTTGCCACTTGAAGGAAAAGTACCTTAAATATTTATTTATATTAGGAAATTTTACTGAAAGGAAACTTCATTTTGATTTCAAAAATAATAAATAAAACTGCATTAAAAGATTTTTGAAAAATCGCTTGCCTTAAACCAGGAATCGAACCCACTAAATATGAAAAAAAAAACAATATTTGAATTTTCCGATACCGATCGAAAGGGTTACATATTAGAATTATTTTTTCTTGAGTAACACAGCATCTTAAAACAAAAGAAAGAAATTAACATTTTTACCATCGCCACTCGAAAAAGTGCGTTTAATTCAACGATAAGAGTGAATTAAATATTTTGAATTTGGAACAATGTACAAAAAAAAACTGCTGAAAGTAGAGAGCCAAAGAGCTATTCCATAGATAAAGCCTCCCGCCAATTTTATTTAGGTTCTTTTTAGTGTCTTATCTTTGGGTTCTTTTCTATATTGCATCAATCCATTCCATCAGTCAGGTCTGGTACGATCTTCAGACTGTAAAAATTCAAAGTCTATACAAACTGATGAAATGGACTGATGCCTGACGGATCATGTAATTTCCCTCTTAGCGTAGTTGTTTTATGTCATTGGAAAATATCTAGTTTCACTATTTTCTAATGTTTAAATATTACTGATTACCTACCTAAATAATAAAAATGTAATAACTATAAATACTATAGGTTTAAGTATTGCTATTTGTTTTCTCGCAGTCAATGGTATAAAGTAGAGTACACAACTCGTGAAAAAAAAATTTCATCTCGGTCCTTTGTATCCCTCGCTTCGCTCAGGATTCTACTTTTGAATCCCTCGCTACAATCGGGATTCAACTCTAGAATCCTTCGCTGCTCTCGGGATCCAACTTAGTCCCTCGAACTAAATTCCCTCTTTTTAGGGTTCCGTAGCCAAAATGGCAAAAAACGGAACCCTTATAGATTCGTCATGTCTGTCTGTCTGTCTGTCTGTCTGTCTGTCTGTCTGTCTGTCTGTCTGTCCGTATGTCACAGCCACTTTATTCCGAAAGTATTAAGACTACACAGTTAAAACTTGGTAGGTAGATGTATTCTGTTAACCGCTTAACGAATTTAATACAAAAATAAGAAAAATAAAAGATTAAGGGGGGGCTCCCCATACATGGAACTGAAACTGAAAAAAAATTTTTTATTCAAACCAACACGTGTTGGGTGTCTATAGATAGGTCTTTAAAAATGACATTGAGGTTTCTAAGACAACTTTTTCTCAAAGTCGACCGTTTGAAAGATATTCACCGCCAAAGTAGTAAAATGTGTGTCCCCCCCCCTTTAACTTTTGAAATAAGAGAGTGAAAAATCTAAAAAAAATATATGCTGTAGATCTTAATAAACACTTTCAACCAAAATTGGTTTGAACGAGATATAGTTATTAGTTTTTGAGATATAGCACATTTTCCAAAACCGCAAATATAACTTTGTCATTCATAGCAACACTGTGAAAAACAAAGTTATTTTTGCAGACGAAAAATGATAGGTGGTATTAAATATGGTATGGTATAAGGTAACTACGGAACCCTATGGCGCGTGGCCCGACACGCACTTGGCCGGTTTTTTCACTTGTTTTAATTATTACCTACATATTGTAACGCACTGTGAGGGATTTTTCAAAAATCTGTGAATGCAGTTCCATTTATTTTTAAAAACAAAATGTAAAATTTAGTAAAATTTCCTATCTTCAACATTCAGGGTCCTTTCCCTCCATGTAGCAAAGTTTTGGGACATCCTGTATTTTCCAGGACAATATTAAGCTTTCATCCTAATTTTGCTGACAATCTCACCAATTAAAACCAGTTTAGTAAATAATAGTTATTTACTAAACTGGTTTTAATTGATGATTTTGTTATTCCACTGCGCAACGATCAGGGTTGGAAAAAAAAAGTTTTTTTTTTTATTTTATAAAACAAACAGTTCAAAATATTTTAAACAAGTGTTTTTTTTTTAGTTTTTTATGTATTTTTTTACTTTTTACTTTAAACCATTAATTTCAAATCAATTGAACCTAGACTATTTTCAAATTCGTCTTAGAATCCTTGGTAAATATTTTGAAAAATCCTTGGTAAATTTTTTATCGATGATAAAAAAGATCATCTTGGCAAAACGTATCCGATAAAACTAGTAGCTCTGTAGAGCTGTAGACCTTGCGAAATATGATTTTTCCCATACCTACTCGTATCTCCGCCATTTTGAAAAATTTCGGAAAACTGTAGCGACAAAAAATATAAATAATTATAGAACCTGCTTACAAAATTTCACGAGAATCGGTTGAGAATTATTGCGACCTGACAAACAGGCAACCGGACGTACCGTACCTATGAACGGAGACACTTCGCTCGCGCCTTGCACTCGCTCGGTCAATCAAACTTATGTATTTTATTTAAAGTTTTACATAAAACTGACAGCCTAAACAGTTTTCATAAACATAACGAAAGTATTTTTGGGAAAAAAGTGCACTTATTTACGAAAATCTCCATTAATTCTCAATTAAAAGCAGTTTTAAACCCTTTTTTTTCTTAATGTTTTTAACATTGTTTAAAACTTGTTTTAAACTGTGTTTTTAAACAGTTAATAAAAAACATCGATTTATTTCAAATTGTTTTAAACACGTGTTTTAAAACAACTTGTTTTAATCATGCCAACCCTGGCAACGATTCTAAAGAATTAAAAAGTTCAATAGATGCACCTACTATGATTTAGGTTTATGCTGTTGTTATAAAAAAAAAGATTTTAAAAAATCCTTACCATACTAATTCCGCCATTTTTAAAAACTACTTTCCTATTCAACGACCGTATTGTAACTGTAACCAAGTAATGTTAATAGGTCACGATTGTTTGTAGTTAATTAATATTTGACTTTTTTTAATGCGGATCGTCAACAATTTTTTTTATTTTAGACCATTTAGTTTAGAATATTGTCCTACTATTAATTGGTTTGCGCGCATCCGTCAGTGATTTCAGTCAACTTTCGCCATATTATATTAAGTCAGATGGTCGGTCATGGGAGTGACTCTTTTAATTTTATTATTCATATATGCCGGTACTACACAAGTATTTGCCCATCATCGACACAATTCATCATACGTTCATACGTTGCCAGTTTTGTAACAAATTTTTCAAAGAGGTTCTTTCAAAAGCATCAACGCACGATAAATTGTGCCGAGAATACGTATTACTAATATGTATTAGTGCCGGCATTAGGTATCCTTCCACAGTGAGGCACAGACCTTCCTTTCGGAAGTGGGGACATTAGAAAATGTCTGAATTTAATTAGTAGCAAAGTCATCTTTGTAAAAGTTGTAAAGTGTTTTGTTTCTTTTGTCTTTTGAGAAATAATAAAGACAAAACATATATTAACGGTGCAAAAGCTAAAATATAATTATTAGGCGTTTATGATATGAATAAGGCCGTACCCAAGAAACCCGCAATCATCCGAGATTTTCTTTAAGTATATAAAAAATAAACAAAAAGTTGCGTACACCTGAAGTCAAAGTTCAATTAATAATTAACATTAATTAAAAGAAAAAACTGTTCGCATTCATTGTTATAAAAACAAATGCGATTATAATTGGTAATGAGTTTTTAAAGTTCAAGATTCTTTGTCTATGCATAATTAATAAGTAGTCGACGGTCGACACCCCTCAGGGGTACCTACAATGTCTGTTTCCTAAAATGTGATTTTCCCAAAATGTGTGCTTTCTTAGTGCCTAGATTAGGGCCTATATAAGCGCCTAGATCTTAGATGTATCGAAGTAAAACGAACATTCACGAATGTTCGCAACCGGCCGCACTGCGCGCAAGGCATCTCGAACCTGCCTGCCTAGCATCATGACCGATTTATATCGCATGATATAGCATTTTATCACGTTTAACTGTCAAAAAGACAAAGGAATTTGACAGTTGAGTGTCTATAAATTGCTACATCACGCGATATGAATCGGTCATGCTAGGCAGGCAGGGCTTTATAAAGTTACCAATTAACAGTAAAAATAACGTTACGTAACGTTATTTTTAATATGATACCTTGATAACGTTATTTTTTACCCGACTGGAAGAGGGTTATGTTTTTCGCGCGTATCTTGTATGTAAGTTTGTATGTAATATTCTTTATTACCTCATATCTTTCAAACGGCTGAACGGATTTCCATGATTTACATATCGTTAGATTTGTCTCGTCAGCCCAAGTGTTTTTAAGAAGGTGGCGTTATAAAAAAACCAACATGGCGGCTGTACGGTGCTATTATACGTAGTGGGGAAAAAATTTTTTTTTTAGAATAATTACCCGACTGCAAGAGGGTTATGTTTTTCGCGCGTATCTTGTATGTTTGTATGTAATATTTTTTATTACCTCATATCTTTTAAACGGCTGAACGGATTTCCATGATTAATATATCGTTAGATTTGTCTTGCCAGCCCAAGTGTTCTTAAGAAAGTGGCGTTATAAAAAACCAACATGGCGGCTGCACGGTGCTATTATACGTACCGTAAAATCAGGTAACTATGGTCCAATATCACGTGCCCTAAACCTTAGACCTTTGTATACACAAAACGATTAGCAATATTGAGATAAAGTTTTATGAAGTCTGTAGCACATTTAACTAAGAATAAGATAAAGCAGTTGTTATGTATGCCTTATAAATGAAAACTTTTTTTTTTTTTTTTTTTTTATTGGAACATAGTTGCATATGATGTTTTCAACTATGTTTGATTAAGATTAGAGTAGAGTTTTACCAAGAAAACGTTCATTGGACTATAGTTCGAAGCAGATCATGCAAGAATAGGATTATTGGAAGGGAAATCTGAAAAAAAAAATATAGGTATACAATCAAAATTCTTAATTGTTATTCAATAATTAGTACAAAATTGAGATCAACTAGGTTAAAAAAAACACTTTTCTTCAAAACCTAACAAAATTAACAAAACATAATCTTTAGTCATTCTTAAGAACAATAAGGAACATAAACCTACAATATATGTAGAACAAAACTTATAAAGAAAGTAAAAAAAAAAGTAAAAAGCGACGTTTATTTTTTAGTCTTTCCCCATCGGCTTTCTAACTCTGGAACTTGAAATAGAGACCTTTTTGTGCTCAGTTTTTTTGGTTCTTTGATCTTGTATTTAATATCATCATGAGGATAAAATATTTTATCCTCCTTTTCAGGCCATTTCCAAGCCAGTCCAGCACGAGCCATGCATTTTACATAGGCTCCATCTTTGTCAATTGTATCTATCTGGCCAGGCCACAATTCTCCCTCATACGCGACAAGCACAAAATCTTCTGGCAAGCATCGCAAAGCCGAACCAACGTGCTGCTGTTCAACTTGTTTTTCTTCGCAACTGTCATCGCTTTCCTCATTTAGCGGACCTTCGGAATCTGAATCGTCAATCGTTTCTACTACCATGTCTGATTCTGACTCTGTTTCGCTTTCCGATTTTCGTTGCTTTTTCTTATTTTTCTTTTTTATATTTTCGTTTGATTCGGATGTTGATGGTTCAGCCTGTATTGTCTTGAGTTCTTCGGAAGATATGCTTTTTCCGGCAGGCACGTTCAATTTTTTCTTGCGGCCTCCTTTGCTTTGGCCCACTACATCTTGCCTTTTATTTTCAAGATATTGGATGAATGACTCACCAATGATCTCTGGGTCTACAGAAGGCTTAGGGTGTTTGAACGTAGGAA
The DNA here is from genome assembly GCA_943789525.1 of Agriphila geniculea. Classification (NCBI taxonomy): domain Eukaryota; kingdom Metazoa; phylum Arthropoda; class Insecta; order Lepidoptera; family Crambidae; genus Agriphila; species Agriphila geniculea. The sequence continues at coordinate 4,677,457 of OX038898.1, read as the reverse complement.
GTCTTTCAAGTACTGGCTGTCCATTAGTTGGATAAATCCCTGTTTTTAAGAATCCTGCTTTTAGATTTACCTCGGTCTTCGGTGCGATTTTTTCCCATAACCGATGAAGTAATGAAGGGAATGTCTGTTTTGGAATGGTGGGCAAAGTTTGACCTTCTCGCGTTGATTTCCATTCATCTAGTATTTGCCGCCAATGAACTTTGAGCGGTCGAAAAAATGCCACGTCAAGCGGCTGGGTAAGGTGTGTGCTGTTCGGCGGCAATGCGACAAATGCTATGTTATGGTCTTCACATGCTTTGATTACCCCGTAGCTGAGGTGTGAGCTCAAATTGTCTCCTAAGATTACCTTCCTTCCTTCTTCTCTTCTTAGCACCGGTAACACTGTTGTGAAAAACCAATCCTCGAAACTGTTACCGTCAAACCAGCCGGATTTAGACCGGTTGTATCGAGTGTTAGGGGGCCCTCCTTCTGTCCAAGAATTCCATAGGTGTTCAGCTTTATAATTAACGTATGGCGGTAGGAGCTGACCTGCAGCATTCCCACATAGCATCACACTAACTGCGGCTTTCGTAGAGTTTTTGATGGCCTCTGGGTATTTAGTCCCACGTTTGGTTAAAATTTTCTTTTTCCCTGGGTCGTCTACTAAGTTGGTTTCATCATAGTTATATATTAAATGAGGTGGAACTCCCTCAACTTCTGCTTTCAAGTGGTTAAAGTAGCTCTGTATAATTTCTTCATTCACTGCTGCTCGTACACGCTTAATGTTGCTGCAGAACCTTTGCGATAGCTCTTCTCGGTGCCTCTTTAAATAAAATTGACCCCATGTGCGACCAGGAAAATTATTTGTAAATTGTGGCACATTCCTGCCTGTCTTGTCTAAATATGTTTTTACTATAATTCGTAGGTCAAACAAGGTGATAGGGAACCCGAAACGACACATTTGGATGGCGTGTTGGACGAATGAAGATTCTTCTTCTGCAGTGAATATGCATTGGCGACCAGGTGGTTTGACACAATTATTGCGAATTGCTTTTTTTTTCAAAATAATTGACGATCTTGGAATTTTATACTTTTCCGACGCCTCCCGTTGAGTTAAGATTTTGTTTTCTATATCCGAGAGACATAGTTCCATTTGCCTGTCGCTGTAGTATTTGTATGATCTACCTCCTACTTTTCTTCTGGACATTTTCAATAATCAGCGTAAAATACCTTAAACATAAAATGAACTTCTAAATATGGTCCAAAAAAATAATTGGACTATTGTTGAAATTAAAATATGAAAAAATATTATAATTACATTATTTTTTTAAATCACACATATTTCGTTTTAACTATTGTCGCAAAGTAATCACTGTTAACTTACCTCCAAATGAAAACAACTCACGTGACTCTACACAAACTTTAACTATATTTTCTGAACAAAAGTTTGAAGATGAAAAAAAACGTGCAGAATCTTGTTCAAATTGTCGGCCGAACAGTTTTTCTGAGTGGTGGCGCCATCTGGTCATGAAGGCGTAAATTATCTCGTCTCTACTTGTACTCAATAGTGGTACTCAATAAATTCGCTAGAAGCAGTGCTGTCGCAGTTTTGGAAACATCAAATGAGAGGTCGCTTTGGACCATACTTGTATGACAGGACCATAGTTACCTGATTTTACGGTAGTGGAAAAAAAAATTTTTTTTTAGAATACTGCAATATGGGTTTCAAATTAAAGGTCTCATTAAAAGGATTTCAAAAAGGTATATCATGATTGTAATAAATAATAACTAAAAAGAAATAAGTAAAAAAATAAATTAAAAAAATTAAAAACCCTCCTGCATAAAAAGACAAGTCAACTGAAAAGATGGAAACAAGATTAAATATTAATGGCAACATTATAACATGCAGTCGGAGGCATATAACTCAAATCATTCATAATGTCACTTTATGCATGCCTCCGACTGCATGTTATAATGTTGCCTTTAATATTTAATCTTGTTTCCATCTTTTCAGTTGACTTGTCTTTTTATGAAGGAAGGTTTTTAATTTTTTTAAATTTATTTTTTAACGATACCTATAGTAACATAACATTAATTTAACGTTATATTAAGGTTATGTTACTAGATATCGTTAAAAATAACGTTATTTTTAATGGTAATTTTATAAGTATTGCGTATTGTATGTAGGTACCTCTACTACATAGTACCTACCGCAGAGACTGATCACGTCACGGCGGCGTCAACGTCAATTACACATTGCTTTTAAATATTTTTATACAGTAACATAATAACGTTATCAAGGACCGAAAAATTAACGATAAATTCTGTTTTACATACCGTTATCGATTTTACCGTTATTAATTTCCAGTTTTAACGTTATTTTTTTTAACGTTACTAATTTTTAACGGTATTTGAAGCCTTGTCTCGAACTCGATACATGCAGGCGACTGCCCAGTACCCTTAGCACGAACAACTATCGAGAAAAAAAACGCGCGTAAAATTACTTGATAGAGAATTATCTATGGAAATTTTAATTTCGCTATTCAGCGATAGATGGCGTTGTACAAATTTCCAATACAAAATTGCACTATCGAATGATTTTACGCGCGTTATTTTTCTCGATAGCTGTTCGTGCTAAGGGTACAGAATGTACTTATCGTAAGGCGCGAGGCTTATGTTACAACTAGGGCTTGCAATTCGAATATTCGAATATTCGAATTATTCGAATATTCGCCTTATTTTACTATTCGAATACTCAAGTCGGTGATATTCGAATATTCGAATATTTTCCACTTTATTGGATTTAGGCAAAAGTCATTCATTAAATACCCAAATAGCTTTGGTAAGCATAGAATGAAGCTATTGTTAACGTTCACTTTCTCGTTTATTTATTTGTTTACCTATGTTGTTTGTTTTTCCGCAAATTGTAAACGATTTTAATCTAGCTTCCCAATGAGTCAAAGACTTGAAACTTAAAACAAAGGTCAGAACAGGAAGACAATGACAACATCTTATAGTGTCATTGAGCTGATTTGATGATGGGACTAAAAGACCTCAGGAAATCTGTAATAAAACCATACAAACCTATCGACTTTGTGCTCGTTTGATTCGTCTTGACAAGTACAAGTGTGTGATTGTCTCAAATAAATATTTTTCTTTCTTTTGTTCATTTAGTCCCTTTTTGGCTTTAGTGATCAGCTTGTCTTGCGACACGTAGGCCTTTGTCAGCTGTTTCCATTCTGTTCTATCTCTTGCTTTTCACGATCAAAGTGTTCCTCCAGTTTTCATAACACCATCTGCCCATCTTTTGGTTTGTCTTCCTCTTTTCCTTTTTTTGTGTCATGGTTGCCACTCTGTAATAATTTTGGTACATTTTTCCTTGCTTTCTCTTGCCATTTAACCCGTCCATTGCCATTTTAATAGTCTTTTTTTCCTTATTATGTCTTCTACTTTCATTTTTTTTTCTTCTTATTTCTTCTGATTTTTGACGGTCTTTCAGCGTATCACTTATTAAGCTTCTTTTCATTTTCTTTGGCATATTCTTAGCTTTAAATAGTGCTTTTGAGTCAGGGCCTATGTTTGACACTCTGTACTAAAACCATAAAATTTCATGGAGTTTTGGCTCGTTTGATTCGTCTTGACTAGTACTCTGTTGGGAAATATTGTCCAGGGTCTGATGATGGAACCGGAAGAAAACTACAGGAACTCTGTAATGAAACCAAACAAATCAATCGAGTTTGGGCTCGTTTGATTCGTCTTGGCAATAACTGTGTTTAGAAATAGTGTCCATGGTATAATGATGGAGCGAGAAGAAAACCACCGGAACTCTGTAATAAAACTATACAAATCCATCGAGTTTGGGCTCGTTTGATTCGTCTCGACAAGTACTCTGTTGGGAAAATAAATAGTGTCCAGGGTCTGATTATGAAGCCGGAAGAAAACCACAAAACTATTTAATAAAACCATGCAACGCCATTTAGTTTAGGCCCGTTTGATTCGTCTTGACTAGTACTCTGTTCGGAAATAGTGTCCAGAGTCTGATGATGGAGGCGGATGAAAACCACAGGAACTCTGTAATAAAACCACACAAATCCATCGAGTTTGAGCTTGTTTGATTCGTTTTGGCAATCACATTGTTGAAAAATAGTGTCCATGGTCTGATGATGGAGCCGGAAGAAAATCACAGGAACTCTGTAATAAAACCATACATATCCATCGAGGCCTTGTTTGATTCGCCTCGACAAGTTCGCTGTTGGTAAAATAATGTCCAGGGTCATCAGACCCTGATCATTATCAAATGAAGCCACAAAACTATGTAATAAAACCATACAACTCCACCTAGTTTGGGCTTTTCTCATTCGTCTTGACTAGTACTCTGTTGGGAAATAGTGTCCAGAGTCTGATGATGGAGCCGGAAGAAAACCATAGGAACTCTGTAATAAAACCATATATATATCCATCGAGGGCTCGTTTGATTCGTCTCGACAAGTACTCTGTTGGGAAAATAGTGTCCAGTGTCTGATAATAAAGCCGGAAGAAAATCACGAAAAATATGTAATAAAACCATGCAGCTCCATTTATTTTAGGCTCGTTTGATTTGTCTTGACTAGTACTTTGACGGAAGATGATTTCCAGGGTCTGGTGATTGAGTAGAAAGAAGGCTACAGGAACTCTCTAATAAAATCATACAACTCCATAAAGTTTGGTCTTATTTGATTTGTCTTGACAAGTAATCTATTGGGATATAGTATAAAAGATCTGTAGCACTACCATGAGTTTACAAAAACCATTCTCGATATCGACCGCGTTAACAATTTGTATGGGAAATTGAAGCAGAGCCTCTAGCGGATACACGAAGAACTAAAATCTATAGTAAATGTGCTCACCATCCACGAGTTTACCATCCTCGCTAATGTAAACTATGTAAACTCGATATGGGGTAAATGTCCCATATTTCGGCATGTTAAGACTTAGGATATTCATTCTAAATGTATGAGGAAGATGGCGAAATTAATAGTTAAGTTTTAATGTGGCTATGTTATACCTTTAGGCGAGTACATTATAAAAATAACTCTCCCCCTCTCCCCTCTACCACGTCACCCCTCCCCCCTAGAAATGTGACCCGTTTTACAGATTTTCTAAATTTTCAGGAAAACCATACAAGCTAGGACAAAATGGTTAATAATTCAATTATTTACTGATAAATTACCTACAAATAAGTATAGCTATTCATTTTGATACAAATTATAGTTTCCAAGCTATGGTGTGTCAAAGTTTATGGTAGTGACTGTACGCGACAAAAATAATAAAAATCCGGCTATTGCTTAACCAAAGGTTTCCTTCACCAGGATTGATCTTTGTGTTCCTAAGATGGGTTTACGAAGTGGAGCCACCTGGATTTTTCATGTAGGTGGGGGAGAGGGGAGAGTTCAGCCTTCATGAAGTCTGATGTTAATAACTGCCTAAGTATAGTACTAAGCCAAGTTTGGTATAATTTTCGGAAAAATCAATAACGTAGAATTAATTTTTGATTTAAAAAATGCCAAAGATGGCATTGTACGGCACGTATTGTATGGCACGTAAACATAAACCTAACCATGTTTACGAGATCGAGTATTGTGCCCCGATTTATGAAATTGTGACATTTGCCTGTAGTTTCACTGATATAAAAGGTACGCGGATGGGCTATATGTCAAATTGTACGTCTGCCAGAGGGCTTCAAAGTGGAATTTGAATTTCTAAAATAGGTCAGTAACTTTTTGAGATTTTCCAAAATTTTCGAAAATTGCAAATTCTTTTCGCCGACTTGGATCGAGAATTCCCCAATATAGTTTTATTATTACCCACAAAAAAATCCGCGCGGCTATACAGGGTATCCCAAAACTTTGCCACACGGAGGGAAAGTACGTTAAATATTGAAGATGGGAAATTTTACTGAAAGAAGACTTCATTTTATTTTTAAAAATAATTGGAACTGCATTCAAAGATTTTTGGAAAATCACCTGCCTTAACCAGGAATCGAACCCAACAAAAACGTTTTTTTTTTTAATTTATTTTAACGGTACCAATCAAAAGGGTTACTCATTAGGATTATATTTTCTTAAGTGAGACAGCATCTTAAACAAAAGGAAGACCATGAAATTTAACATTTAAATTATCATTATTACAAATTTGTATCAATTTGTATCGAAACGTAAGCGATTTAAAAAAATCTTTGAATGCAGTTCGGTTTCTTTTTAAAAACAAAATGGCAAGATGGCACTGTTAGATTAATCGTGCTATTAAGTTGTATTGTTAGAAGTATAAGGCATGAGACAATTTTGTTAAAATTAATTATTCCAATACACCTGTCGTGTACTAAGTGGATTTTTATTGAATAGTACACCCTCGAAATCAGGCCTTGGCTGCAACCCTTACTCGAGGGTTGTTCAAAGTTTCTTTCAAAAAATTTTCCTATCTTAAATATTTAAGGTACTTTCCCTCTATGTGGCAAAGTTTTGGGACACCCTGTATATCTAATTTTTATAGTGTAGTCGCAATGGCCACTTTTTGTTCAAATTAGTCAATCAAAACTGGAGTAGAATCGAAAAATGATTACATATTTTGTTTCATGATATTAATCCTTATCCAACTATATAATTTAATGATCAAGGTTGATTATTTACATGTCAATTCTTATTTAAATTATTCTAATCGGACCTTTCGTTTGGAAGTTACTACGGGCATACGGGATCAGTTGTACTATTTAACTATTTAAAGTTTTATTCAAATTGACTTTCTGTGAGCTTAAGAAGTAGGTACATACGAGCGCTAATCTTATGGTGGTGACAAGGAATACACGCCATAAAGCTGTCTGTGCCGACGACTGAGAGTTTTGAACGTCGCATTGCCCTCAGTCACGTAATGGATAGATACCGTAACCGTGTCTCAGTTCAGTTACCAAAATGTTGGTACTTGATTTTTAGACAGTTATTTTGTACTAATGTAGGTGTAATAATTAATAATTTGCGACAGAAAAAAAACTAAACGAAATAACGTACTAACACGAAATATTGGTCGTTTACCTTAGTTTGCAATTATAATCCGACTAAGTAAAAAAACACTAGTTAGTGCGTGTATACCGAATGTAAGTGAATTTTGAATTTATGTTGGTTACTATCTTTTTACTTTCCTCTATGGTTACTATTTATGTCTAATCGAAGATGTCAAATGTAATTTTCACGTTTTAATAATTATTTATTTTGTGTTTTCTTTGCGTATTTTGTTGTGCAATAGCTAGCTTGTTAAGATTGATAAGAATAAAATTAGAAGCAGTCGATTAGAGGAGTTTATGGAAAGGTGAAATAAAAGGTTGGTACTTGATATGTACAAATCCTTGGACGATTCGTCCAAGTACAAATCATTAGAAAACTCAGATAATCCTAAATCCAACCAGGAAAATACATTTATGAAAGTTTTTATAAAACTTACGCTGTTTTAGTTTAAGCTTCTCTTATAATTGTTTCTTAATATTTATGATTAGCTATCCATGACCTTGATTTGTTTTTACTATTGGCTATAGATGCATTTATTGCAATTTTTTTACAGACGACCTGCCCCCATGCTCCAATGGCCAACCTTACTTTTAAAGCTTAAAAATCTTAAAATATGAGCAATAGACGATTAAATAACGTGTCGCAAGCTTATGTAAATCTCAGACTTTGATATTGTGTGACAAGCTTACGGCACGTAATAACGTAGCGTTCAAACGCATAGAATGTTGGCCATTTGAGTAGGGGGGACAGAGCGTGATTACGATAATAGCCTAGGTCTTATTTCATCACGGTAGAGCTTAATGAATCCCGCAACTTATACAACTTATGGTTTACTTATTTCATTACAGATAGTGTGTGTATCATCCAACAATCGACAAAATATCCAATTTTCCTTCCAAATTAATAAAAACGTACAAATTGGACGAAATACAACCTGGCAGAGCGGCATGCGGCAGATACCTACGTTTTTTTTGTGCCTTATTCAAATATGATATTAAATAAACAAATAAGGCCCAAAATGATACAAATCTATGACTTAAAGTGAGATCTTTTTTTGAATATATTATAACATGAATCTTTATTTTGTTATAATAAATATTCAAATTTATTGATAAGATGTTTTTATTTAATATGGTTTCATATTTAACCTCAATTTAACATAAAAAAGTTATAGGCCTTAATTTAATAAGTGTAATCGATTTATTACGGCCAAAGTCAATTTTTCGGAAAATTACATTTAGTTAGAACTGTTTTCTTATATTCCTACTGTTAAATAATAAATTTAATAATATTTAAAGACTTAAAATTAAATAGGCCTTATTTGTATCAAGTGCTTATTACCTTGATATGGACGGAATTAACATATTTGCAACTAAGTAGATTATTATTTAGATTTAACACAATATTTTCTAATTTTGTAACAATTATGCTTGATAGGAAAGTACTTAATTAAACTTTTTTATATTAGTTTCAAATTGGAGGAATGCATTACGTTACGGCGTATTTGAATGGCGACCTTAGTAAGCCCACTGAATGGAGGGCCCACCTAGAAGGGCCACTATTCAGCGTTGGGCACAACCTGACCCACCCCCTGACTAGAGGATTTCTAACACGGGTTTTCATATTTATCGGTTTATAATTTGCCCTTGATTTCGTCGCATTATGCAGCTGTGGCGCACATATTTTATGCTAAATAAGCTTTGAAAGACATTATTTAGACTATTTTAGACACAAAAAATACTAAATTAAATTAAAATAGAAGTATTCACGCCAATGACTATGTTTACCGCGGTTTGATTACATTCTCTTTTGTTGTTCCTATTTTTTACATTCCTCTATGCCATAGAGGATAGTAAAAGGTATACTCATTGATCTCACGCGTCAAAACGCAAGTGAGTAACTTTACTACTATCGTTATGGTATTTCTCGATACCATCTGTCAATTAGTAACTCATGGTACCGAATTGCTATGAAAAAGGCCAAAACGTTACTCGATGCTCGCTAGCGAGTATAGTAAACTATTGTAGTTTACTATACCAACTCATGGTAGAGCTACTGGTGATGAAGCCGAAAGATGGGTCCAGGATCTCTATAATAATACCATACAACCCCATCAAGTTTGGGCTCGTTTGATTCGTTTTTACTTATATACTGATGGGAGATAGTACTAGACCCTGGTCTAATAATGAAGCCGGGAAAAAACCCGAGATAAAACACAGATACAAGACTGAAAAACAAAAAATAAACATTTACTGACAATCAAACCAAAAACATACGTTTTAAAAATGAACTAAAAAGTATCGAAATTGAACTCAAAACATGCCCTTAAAATTAACTAGAAAAACGGACTAATAATTATAAAATAATTTCGCCTTTAAAGATTTATAACTCTACAAAGAAGTTTTTAAACTAAAAACGTGGGGCGAAGGCAAAAAAAGTCAATTGAGGATAATTTTTACACAATGCGTCCCATTAAACAAAGCATTTACTTTGGTTTAACGTGAAAAAATTAGCAATATTTAATAATTACGACCATCTGTATTATTTTACAGAATTATTCGAATAATATTCGAATATATTCGAATACCTCCTTAAAAATTTTCGAATATTCGAATATTGGATTTCATCGAATATTTGCAAGCCCTAGTTACAACCAAAGATCATGAGACCAAGGCTCTTATCCTAGCGACCCACCTTCCAGTGTGGTTATACAACGTGAAACAGAAAGGGGGTATCAACCCGAAAGGAGGTCAATGTACTCGTGAAATTGAATACATTCCAGGAGAAAAAAAAATTAAATAAAATAAAAATTTTTGAACTCTCCATACAAAATGTTGGCGGCAAATTCAAATTTTCTATGGAGAGACCAAATTTTTTTTTTCGATTTTAATTTTTTTTTCTCGTGGAAGGTGTTTAGATTCACGAGTACATTGACCTCCTTTCGGGTTGATACCCCCTTTTTGTTACACGTTGTATAGTGTATTCTAGATGTATCTAGACGCAAATCTAGGCGTCTGTTGTTGCCTTAATGTTCTCTTTTTAAAAATGTCTACTTTCTAAAATGTCTTCACAATAAAATTTATAAAATATTAAAAACACGACTGCCCTGCCAAAAACGAACTAAAAAGTTAAATAACAAGTGTCATTGCAGTCGGGGGACCGTTTTGTGGAACAATTTTTAATCAAAGAGGTCCCCCGACTGCAATGACACTTGTTATTTAACTTTTTAGTTCGTTTTTGGCAGGGCAGTCGTGTTTTTAATATTTTTTAAATTTATTTATTTTTATTTCACACATTTTAGTGAAAAATTATATAGTTTTGAAATGTGCTCATTAATGCCTTTCATTTGATGGCCATAGTAATAATTGAGGAAAAAAATTTTTTTTTATCATTTGAAAATGGAGTCGTACAGTCGCCATATTGACTTTAAAAAAAATATGTCACTCGTAATGATATTGGCTCCGTGCACGCTTTTAGCGCCACCTAGCGTGTTGCAACTTTGTTGGCTCTGACCTGACCGTTTTGACGTTTTGATATGTAATGGCGGCATTGTGACAAAATGTTAAAAAATACTATACATATTGTGTTATTAATGTAAATTTCAAAATTACTGTGATTTGGGTGGACAAAGTGTTGTGAAATCATTTTTGGTCATTTAAATTAAATATGGCAAGTAAGATCTATTCAAAAAGAGTGTTTTAACTTTTATTTTGGTTATATCAGGGTTTGTTTACTTCTTTTTTAGTTGTAAATTTTGTAAAACAAGAGGATAAAGCTCCTTTAATAATTTTATTAAGTGATAATTAACATATATAATTGTTCCTGTATCGCTAATTCATTATTTCTACTTTTTGCCACCATGAGCGCTGTGATCGATTATTATACCTTCGCACCCTCCCAATAAGGATTCTAACGATACCCTATACATCCAAATCCATTGAGCCATTTAGAAGTTATGGTGGAATAAAGAAACTCACATACCCACAAACATACATGAACCCTGAACACATATACCGCCCTTTTTGGGCAATCGTGTAAACAAATGGTTGCTTGCTTCTTAAAATGTCTTCTATTTAACACGACAATGGAGCTCGATGGTGCGGTAGGTTAGCGCACTTTTGTGGCAGTTAAGCAACTTTCCCAAAGATCAGTCATGGGATGGGTGACCAAAAGTTTATTATCTCGAGCTCCTCTGTCCTTCGGAAGGCACATTAAGCCGTTGGTCTCGGCTGCATTTGCAGTAAACACAAAGAGACTATCGTGCTCGCGCGTGGTGGTTCTCCTCATTATCCACCCATAAGGAAGGCCTGAGGCCGTATTACAAGCTCTTAAAACCTGCCAGGTTTATAAATTGCTGTAGTGACATCTCTTTCTCGCTATATAGCAAATAAAAGAGATAGATTGATGACCAGTCAGAAAACTGCCTGGAAATAAGAGGTCATAATACGGCCCCTGTGATGACTTTAAAAACCGGCCAAGTGCGAGTCAGACTCGCGCACGAAGGGCTGCGTACCAAAAAACGGCAAAAAAATTTTGTTTGTTGTATGGGAGCCCCCCTTAAATATTAATTTTATTCTGTTTTTAGTATTTGTTGTTATAACGGCAACAAAAATACATCATCTGTGAAAATTCCGACTGTCTACCTGTTGTCGTTATTAATATCGAGCAAAAAACGGCAAAAAAATCACGTTTGTTGTATGGGAGCCCCCCATAAATATTACTTTTATTTTGTTTTTAGTATTAGTTTATTTTGTTTAGGTATAGCGGCAACAGAAATACATCATCTGTGAAAATTTCAACTTTCTAGCTATCACAGTTCATGAGATACAGCCTGGTGACAGACAGACAGACGGACAGCTGTCTTAGTAATAGGATCCCGTTTTTACCCTTTGGGTACGGTACCCCTTAAAATGGATGATGGTGATGAATTCCGCGGCTTTATCATTAGTGATATTTATCTTCCCCAAAGCATCATCATCTTCATATCAGCCGCACGCACGACACACACAGCTAAACGACTTGGGCCTTGGGCTCCCCAAAAGATCTCGACAACGATCGGTCCGCATAGCAAATCTTATTTTATTTGGTGTTTGTCTGAATAATACTATAAGAATAAATAAATACCTCATGCCTATCCTATAAGTCCACACCAGACGCGATTCTTTAATATTGGCGATTTTTATAGCGTTTTTGGGATTTCATCGCATTTTATGACTGTGTGTTCGATCGAGAACAAAACGTACTAATGCGTTGGTGCTGCATCGCTTTTTTACACGACTGCCCAAAAAGGAGTGTATATTATGTGTTCAGGGTTTATGTATGTTTTTGGGTATGTGAGTTTCTTTATTCCACCATAAGTTCTGAATGGCTCAACAGATTCGGATGTATGGGGTATCGTTAGAATCCTTACATCGTGTCACTCGGAAGAGTGACACTGGCTATATTTTTTTGTTAAAAAGTCAATATGGCGACGGCACGACGCCATTTTCAAATGAGAATTTTTTTTTCTTTATTTATTACAATATGGGCATCAAATGATAGGCCATAATGAGCACATTTCAAAACTATATAATTTGTCATTAAAATGTGTGAAATAAAAATAAATAAATTTAAAAAATATTAAAAACACGACTGCCCTGCCAAAAACGAACTAAAAAGTTAAATAACAAGTGTCATTGCAGTCGGGGGACCTCTTTGATTAAAAATTGTACTATAAAACGGTCCCCCGACTGCAATGACACTTGTTATTTAACTTTTTTGTTCGTTTTTGGCAGGGCAGTCGTGTTTTTTATATATTTTTTTTTATTTTTTTAGCAACAAAACTTTACAAGCGGCCTTGAAATATGGTATGAAATTACTTCAGGTATACCTACTGAGAGAATTATAAGTACAATCCGATTAATTTAACATCGAACAACTGAAAAGACTAACTACAGAACGCTTGCGGTACAAAATGACGGATTTTTAATCTGTAAAATTATCTCTTATCCATACATTCTCGAGTGAAGTTGCAGCGGACCACTGTTTAGTGTCAATTTAATCAAATTGTATAAGATTTTTTTTAGGACAGATAAAATAAACAGCGTCTTTGAATTTTAATTGAATACCTAACTTTTTTAGTTAGCTAAAAATATACCAAAGCCTGTTTTATACGAGTAGTGTAAAGTACAATCTTTTATTGTTATCAAAAATTTTCGTTCTATTACATTATTACAAGCGTGAAACGAAACGCAAATGCACCCCTGCCTAGAGCGAATGACTCAGAATCACCCCTTCCCGAATGTTACCGAGCATAGCCGAGTGCCCCGGCGGCCCGCGTACGCTCGCGGAAAACATTTCTACAAAGTCCGGAATATTATATAATGTAACATTTTAAAATTTTTATACCGTGGTAAATTAAAAAGTAACATGACTTCTTATACACGTTGCATAAGGAAAATCTTATACAAACACTGTGTTTAAAGTGTTACAAACGTGATGAAGAGAGCAAATATTGATTTTCTTGTGACGTGGTGAAGAAACGTTGTATGCGGATACCTACAGTGTTATTATATATGTGTAGTGTTTTAAATTATTTAGTAAGTGCGATTCGGAATAGTGTATTCAGTGCGAACGGATTTAAAAAGTAAAAAATAGAGAAATTTAAATTTAGAACATTATTGATGCCTCGATTAGGTAATAAAAAAAGAAAAAAATCATTACTTAACAAAAAAAAGTCTTAAGCAAAGTAAACGCGTTTTAAAAATAGGTTTATGATAACAAAATTATGTTTATTGCGCCATTTCACTAATTAATTAACTTAAAATCAAAGAATCAAGGTGGCTAGTCAAAGCATGTCAATAAAGGCGCCATATTATTTACCTTTTACTAGATTTAAGGTACCTATATCATGGACGATGCTTATATGATATAAAATATTTAAAGTTTTCATTGAAATACTTAATTTTGAACAAATACCTACGGTTCTACTAATCAAACATTAATAACCTATATCAAAAATGCGCATTTAAAACCACTTATTAAGTTTTTTAAAGCCTGACTTTCATGATATATTTCTTCAAATAAATACATATTAAAATATTTACAAAAACCCTTAAAAAATAAGCTACACCCTACAAAATACAACTTTACTTTGCACACAACAATTTTTTCCTCATTTGGTAACCAACCAACCACCTCTGCACTTTAAAGGATTTTTTTTTTATAGCGTTTTGTACTAATGTAAGGCAAAGGCATAATAAGATTAAATTAAGAAAAAGAAAACATTCCAAAATCAGAATAGAAAACTGAACAAAAAAAACCGGCCAAGTGCGAGTCGGACTCGCGCACGAAGGGTTCCGTACCAAAAAACGGCAAAAAAATTACGTTTGCTGTATGGAAGCCCCCCTTAAATAATAATTTTATTCTGTTTTTAGTATTTGTTGTTATGGCGGCAACAAAAATACATCATCTGTGAAAATTTCAACTGTCTACCTGTTGTCGTTATTAATATCGAGCAAAAAACGACAAAAAATCACGTTTGTTGTATGGGAGCCCCCCTTGAATATTAATTTTATTCTGTTTTTAGTATTTGTAGTTATAGCGGCAACAAAAATACATCATCTGTGAAAATTTCAACTTTCTAGCTATAACGGTTCATGAGATACAGCCTGGTGACAGACAGACAGACAGACGGACAGCGAAGTCTTAGTAATAGGGTCCCGTTTTTACCCTTAGGTACGGAACCCTAAAAATGGATACATACACGCTACCTATGCAACTGGGAAAATATTTTTTCTCTAGCTACGTGTACTACATATTTTCGATTAGTGTAGTAGGCACCTATAGGTTATTTACACAAATATAGTTATTTAACTGAAATACTAGTGTATTTTAGTTGAGTAATGTGATACTAAATGATATTTGTGATACTAATCCAAAATAAAAAAACCGGTCAAGAGCGAGTCGGACTCGCGCACCGAGGGTTCCGTACAATCATAAATATATTTGGATATGTTACTTTAGTACAGTCTTTAAAAAAGTAGGATAAACGGCAGACAGTTAGAAGGGCAAACAGGCGGACAGTTAATTTACAAATCTTAACCACAGCTGCTTATGGTGACTGAAAAACGTTTCAGCCACTCCACATTGCAAACTGTTTATATTACTAAGTAGGAACTTATTCTTCGTTTATTCGTACGGCAAATAGTAGGTAATTATTTTAGAACCAGCCACCAATTTATTATTGTAGTGTTAGGTTGCGCCATCTCTTGACCGATAGTGGAACTATATTTTTCCTTAGGTTAGCATGCTTAGGACAGCGCCATCTGTTGACTGGTAGTAAAACTAAAAAAAATTTGATTGTTTTTTGAATTTCTTAAAAAGTGTGTTATATTGAGACATCGTTTTATTTTTCCTGTAATCTTTACATAAACTACTATCACATAGAATTATTTCAGATTTTTCTCTCTGCAAACTTCGGAGATAAGGGGGGGGGAACGGTATTTTTTTTTACAATTTTCACCATAAGTCGAAAACTATGCGGCCTAAAAAAAAAGAAAAAATCTTTAAAAACGTGCAAACGACGCTCTTTCATATGATACCCCACATGCCCTAGTTGCCCCACTTCAAATTTTTAAGACCCCTTTTCAGTCCCTGTTGTAAAAAAGATATTTATTTTTTTATTTATTTCTTATTCGCGAAATAGTTGGACAAATGTCATCTTAAACTATTCCAAATTTCAAGTTGATAGCATTAGTATCTTTAACTGTTTGTCTCAAATAAATGTTTTTTCTTTCTTCTTTCTTTCTAGTAATTCTCGAGATATCCAGCTGTGACAGACAGACAGACTGAGTCACACCATAAGGGTTCCTTTTTTACCATTTTGGTACGGAACCCTAAAAAAGTGACATGTAAAATCGCGTTTTGAAAACCACCAATAGTGTATTTCAGTTAAATAACGATATTTGTGATACTAACATCTTAACTAAAAAAATTTATTGACATGTTTGAAATTATTGAAATCCACCAATATAAAGAAAAAGATATATCACAAACATTGGGAAATATTCGTAACTTAATTTTGGAATCGGATTGACTTGATTTCAAGCAGTTGACACAGATTTCACGATATTCTTAATAACGATATTTTTGATAAAAATAATTCATAAAAAGTTTACAAAAAACTTACAAATTGGGGACAATACTGATAGGTATTTTTTTTATTTTTATTTTATTTAGGACAACCAACACAATAAACGCTATTTACAAACAATAGAACGAATGCTAGATGTTACATATTAAAGCGCTATCATACTTACAGGTTGCCACGGCATGCACTAAGAAGAGAGAAGGTAATAGTGGAATAATACTGATAGGTAGGTTTTTTGCATCTATTCTTATTGTCATCTAAACAGATAGTGGAAAAACCTAGACCATTCATTGCTTAAGTACTACCTACTTGAAAGTGTATTAAAGAAAGACATGTTTATTTACACATCCTAAGGATTTTTATATCGAGTCTTGAATGGCGCCCAACGTGTTATTTTCTTACAAAAAATATCTAAACAATCCATTTTTTACAAGCATTTAAACTTTATTAGCTTACGTTAAGGAACAAATTGGAATACCTAATCAGAATAATATAATTTCTTAACTTACCATAGTGGCAGTTTATTCATTTTTAGGGTTCCGTACCCAAAGGGTAAAAACGGGACCCTATTACTAAGACTCCGCTGTCCGTCTGTCTGTCTGTCTGTCTGTCTGTCTGTCACCAGGCTGTATCTCATGGACCGCGATAGCTAAACAGTTGAAATTTTCACAGATGATGTATTTCTGTTGCCGCTATAACAACAAATACTAAAAACAGAATAAAATTAATATTTAAGGGGGGCTCCCATACAACAAAAGTGATTGTTTTGTCGTTTTTACCCGACTGCAAGAATGTTTTTCGCGCGTATCTTGTAAGTTTGTATGTAATATTCTTTATTACCTCATATCTTTCAAACGGCTGAACAGATTTCCATGATTAACATATCGTTAGATTTGTCTCGTCAGCCCAAGTGTTCTTAAGAAGGTGGCGTTATAAAAAAACCAACATGGCGGCTGTACGGTGCTATTATACGTAGCGGAAAAAAAATTTTTTTTTAGAATACTGCAATATGGGTGTCAAATTAAAGGGCTTATTATAAGGATTTCAAAAAGGTATATCATATAAATAATAACTAAAAATAAAAAAATAAATTTAAAAAAATTAAAAACCCGCCTGTCTTCTGCCTAAAAAGACAAGTCAACTGAAAAGATGGAAACAAGATTAAATATTAAAGGCAACATTATAACATGCAGTCGGAGGCATATAACTCAAATCATACATAATGTCACTTTCTTTATGCATGCCTCCGACTGCATGTTATAATGTTGCCTTTAATATTTAATCTTGTTTCCATCTTTTCAGTTGACTTGTCTTTTTTTGCTCGATATTAACGACTACAACAGGTAGACAGTTGAAATTTTCACAGATGATGTATTTTTGTTGCCGCTATATCAACAAATACTAAAAACAGAATAAAATAAATATTTCAGGGGGCTCCCATACAACAAACTTGTTTTTTTTTTTCCTTTTTTGGTACGGAACCCTTCGTGCGCTAGTCCGACTCGCACTTGGCCGGTTTTTATTAAATTACCACTGATAGCAGACTAGACACTGCCTTTATTTTTAGAATCTTGTTTGTATGATTTAAAAGTGTTGAATTTCAAAGTCCAGTACGAGCATTAGACCTAAGAAGTAAATAAATTAGAGTACCTATTTAACATTATAAAATATATTACCGCAGTTACAATACCTTTTTCTAATCATCAGTACCTAAGTACCCGTAGCACAAATAGCTATCTAAAAAATAACGCGCGTAAAAACATACCATAGAGTAATTTTGTATGGGAATTTTATACAGCGCCATCTATCGCTGGAAAGCGAAATGAACTTTCTCAAAGATCTCGTATTACATTTTGCACAATGACATACAAATGTTTCTGCTCTAGATTTCAAGAGAGCCATAAATTGTAAGATTGGGGTGTTCTCAAATGCAGCAGATTTAAACGTTGAAACTTTATTTGGCATAATTCCAACCGTTACCAAACCGAACATAACAATCTGACTTTTAAGTAGGTAAAGTATATATATAATATCCCATTGTTTATTGTACTAGGTATTACATTACATTTGACCATACATTTAGATGTATAAAAATAATTCGTTTTATGATACTCTTGAGATTTATTAATGTCGCAGCACGATAACTTTTTAATGTTTAGGTAATACCTATACACACTGAAATTTTATTCATTAGGTTCCCGCAGTGGAGTGGTTCCACTCATGATTACAAGCAACTTTTACTATGGGGCTAACACTGATATTGCAAAAAAAAGCTGTTCCATACAAAAGCGCAATAACTACTCAACCTTAATGCACGGAACAGCAGTTTTTTTTTGCCATATCAGAGTTGGCCCCATAGTAATAGTACATTATGAGACAAGTTAGCTTAGGTTGGTCATTGCACACAAGGCTGTGGGTTGCAGCCCGAGCCGCAGGCGAGGGCGTAACTCAGCCGAGTGTGCAATGAGTAAAAGCTCACAAGTTTCATACGACGTTTTTCAACACATTTGCGAGGAAAATACAAAGTAATTTACCACACAGCAACAAATACGACAAAAACAAAATATGACAATTATGGTAAAAGGCGCGTAAGTTTTTTTTTTTTGTTTTTTTCACACGCCCAATGCAACAATATTTTGCGAACAAAGGGGTGAGTGAGCATACAGCCTACTTCAAAACTATAATTTAAAGTGATAAAATGCTAATATTTTAATATTTTATAACAGAATATTATGAATAATTTTATAATAATAAATATTTGTTTGACTTAATTAAAGACTTACACATTTATTTATTTCAAAAATGAATATGAACTTTCAGCGGCATAAAACCCCTTTGTTGTTACTAAAAAAAAATACTGTATAACCCAGTTAAATTGGGAATGCTCTGTTTACTCGCATAGAACTTGCAGTAAGGCACTAATTTAACTTTGTAGGGATAATTCTATAACAACCTAGTGTTTTATATATTATTATACGCGTTTGTTATAGCTCGGTTTATGGCCCTAAAAGCGATGTATTAGGGCTCACTTTACGAGCAAGTGTGTTGAAAAAGTTGCTTGTAATCATGAGTGGAACCATCCCGAGAACCAAATGATTAAAACTTCTTTACTAAATCATTTAGTATAAACACAGAAAATATAATATTAAACTAGTATATTATAGTATAGTATGGTATAAAGAAGCTTCAGAGAAAATACATAATCTATGAAATAAGGAAAACAAAATAATCGAGGCATCAAAGTGTACATAACATAATAAAGTAGAAGTCACAGTTTAGTAAACTTTGAAGAACACAAATAAAACACTGTTCTTTATTACCTACTTAAAATCTTCGATCAAGAATATCCCAGATAACGCTTCACGACCTAAAAACGTACGCATATACGGCACCAACTAACAAAAAAACAAAATATTTGAAATTAGAATCCTCCGACTATATTTATCTGATTACAAATTACTAATCTTTCCAAATTCAACTTTAAATTGTAAGAAACAAAGAAGATAATACTTTGTACAAAATAAGCCCCCAGTTTGAAAGTGGGGCGTTATTTCGAAGTGTCGTTTTTGGGACTCTGACCGGACATTTGGGGTATTCTTGATCGAAACTTCAAATAGATTGATTGATTTTCAGTACAACACTAGTGACTCGGAACGATGACCGTCCGTAATTTTTTCATTCGAATTTCGAAAGTCACGTCACGATGACGAGTGGTGTGAAAACGTGACCGCTTACGATTGACTGCGAACGACCGCGATGAGGCTGACTTGTATTGGGGTGGTGCCGGTGGTGTGAAGAGTGAACATGGAGAGCGGTGGTGCCTCGTCGGGCACCGAGGCCTACCAGTATGTGGGGCCGTTCAGATTGGAGAAGACTTTGGGGAAAGGGCAAACGGGTAAGTTGCGTTCAGCCATTTTTACAGACCCACCAACATTTCTGTGCAGTTGGCGGCGCCGCTAATGCTAGGCCATGGATTTTCGCTTCGCCAAGGGTTTACCCTTGGTGTTGGCGAAGCGACGGGAGACTTGGCACAAATGTCCGCACAGTTGGCGACAGAGCTAATGTTGGCCGACACGTCGAAACTTGCGGGCTTTGTCCAGACTTGTATCATATTGGCGTATCAGATCACCGTATCTTTACCATACAACGCTAGTTTGGTTGGGCGTGCGTTGATATTACTTCAATGCACGCCCAACCAAACAAGCGATGTATGTTAAAGATACGGTGATCTGATACGCCAAAATGGACTAGTCTGGACAAAGCTTAAGGGAACGTACCCATAACCCATACTACGTGACCCATTTTATTCATTTTTTTACCCCCCTCCCCCCTTGGAGACCACCCGTAGTATATGCCAAGACCCCTCCCCCTCTAGTTTTCACGTCCGTGAGCCCGCGACAGTATTGCCTACGTCATATGACATCACGAATAAATGCATGGCACACGGTCGGAAAAGTTGTGGTGAGCGAGGATCAGAAGATTATCGCAAATAAAATTGGCCGGAAGCTTGCGAAAATCTTCCACTTCCGGTCAAAATTTTAAGATTATATTTACGTCATCAGTAAGAGACCCGTGTCATCATTTAGTTTTCAATCGTAGAGAGAGTAAACATAAGTCTGTCAGTTCTGAAATGGCCGGAATACCTTAAATTTATTTTTTTTGTTTTTTAGTCATTTCAGAACTGACAGACTTATGTTTACTCTCTCTATGATTGAAAACTAAATGATGACACGGGTCTCTTACTGATGTCACATGACGTAAATATAATCTTAAAATTTTGATCGGAAGTGGAAGATTTTCATAAGCTTCCGGCCAATTTTATTTGCGATAATCTTCTGATCCTCGCTCAGCACAACTTTTCCGACCGTGTGCCATGCATTTTATCGTGATGTCATATGACGTAGGCAATACTGTCGCGGGCTTACGGACTAGTAGTAATTCATAGATATGGATTCAAATCATTTTTTACAGAAAGTAAAAAAAATGCTCATATTTGTATTTTTATTACGCGGCGCTGTATGCATTATTTTACCTACAAAAACAAGTGATTTTTTTATAAAGGAGAAAGAACTTATGTAAATACCTACATATTGTAACAGGAACTTAATTTCACAATAACAAGTCCTAAAAAGGACCTGAAACGCGCTAAGCGCTGCGTGCCATATTTGAATACAGCTCGAAAAAGCGCGAGATTTCTCTATAGGTCTATAGGTATAGGACAGTGGCGAGGGGTGAAATCATGGCGAAGGTAAGCCGCTCTACAGAAATGATAAAAAATGTTGTGATCTGCTTATTGGATCAGTGGGGTGGGATTTCCAAAAGGTAAGCCGATGGGAATCGGCTTGTATGGACACTGGTATAGGATACCTCCGTGACGAAACCTAAGCCTCCATCCCCGCCCCTGTGACTAGGGTTGCCAACCCTACTATATAATATAGTATCCTACTATATTAAGAGCTCGCCTACTATATTTTTTGAAAAAAATATATAGTAGGCAAAACTACTATATTTTTACAAGTGAAAAAATTAAACAAAAGCATGGTTGTGGTCGCGTAGTTAGGTATCGCTCGGAACACGAGCCACAAAAACAACAGCTAAGCGACGAATGTTTATTTTATTCGAAAGCACGTTACAGTTTTTGATATAGAAACACAGTGCGAGCGAGTATAGCTGTATAGAATATATAGAAAGAAGGTTGCGAACGTAAAGATTAGGTATCGGGCGCACATGCGAACGGCACGGGTGTCGCGTCAAGTGGTTTGATCGTGACTGGCGAGAGCTCGGGCTTCGAATGAGCTCCGCGGCGACGGCGGGGAAGGAGCGGCGGGGGACGCGGGCAGTAAGCAGGTAGCTGCGTACGCCCACGCTCGCCGCGCGCATTCCACCGCAAAATATATAGATATAAAATGATTTTAATATCTTAAATTTGTCTGTCTGTTTGTTGAAATGTTATTAAACATTTATATTATATTTATGTAAGTAATTAGATACGTATATATTATAATATGTATGTATGTATGTGTATATATATAATTATGTGTGTTTGTATGTGTGAATATGTATGTATTGTGCTTATGTGCATGTGGGTTGCCCACATCACTCCCCCCTGAGAGTCCTTGCCTAAGGGCGATAGAAATCTGGGAATCGAACCTGTCGACCGGAGCGTGTAGTCTTGACGACGGTGCTGTCATTAGTACTCGTCTCGGTAAGTGTTGTAGTATTGGTATTTTTGGTGTCAGCCAATATGTAGGCCGGTTTCAGGCGGTCTACGGATACTGTGACTATTTTACCTTTGACACGAATTTTAAATACTTTAGGCCCTCTCTCGATTACCTCGTGTGGGCCGGTGTACGCCGGTCGTAAAGATCTTTTTACAGCGTCTTCGCGAAGGAAAATATGCGAACACGAAGAAAGGTCTTTGTAGACGAAAACTTTTCTTACTGAGTGGTTTGATGTGGGAACGGGCTGCAATTTGTTGGCAAATGTTCTGATACGTGCTGAGAAATCAGTCAGATCAGTAGTGCATTTGTCGACATTATGGCCAAAAAATTCGCCTGGCAGTCTCAATGGTTCGCCATAAACCAGTTCAGCTGAGGATGTTTGAAGGTCATTTTTAAAAGAGCTTCGAATGCCAAGTAGTACGAAAGGCAATGCCTCAGACCAACCACTATCAGCATGACACATAATGGCGCATTTTAGTTGCCGATGAAAACGCTCGACTAAACCATTACACTGCGGGTGGTATGCAGTTGTACGACGGTGTTTGAAGCCTAGTGTTTTCGACAATTGCTGGAATGTCGCGCTCTCAAATTGTCGGCCACGGTCCGTCACTACGTCTGTAGGACAGCCAAAACGTGCCACCCAACCCAGCAGGAAAGCTTTGACCACAGATTCCGCAGTAATATCGGTAATAGGTACAGCTTCAGCCCATCGCGTGAAGCGATCGACCGCTGTTAAGCAGTACCGATATCCGTTGGATGGGGGTAATTCGCCGATAAGGTCTAAATGGACATATTTAAATCGCGCTGGAGGTAAATCGAGGGAGCCCAAAGGGGATTTTACGTGTCGATTTACCTTAGTGCGCTGGCAGGCTAAACATGTCATAGACCACTCTCGGCAATCTTTCCTCATCTGTGGCCAAACGTAACGCTGCGCTACTAATTTTGCGCTGGCGTTAGCTCCGGGGTGACAGAGTGTGTGCAACGTGTCGAACACTTTTTTGCGCAATGCTTTAGGTATGAATGGCCTGGGCGTCGCTGTGCTGATATCACAGTACAATTTACTACGACTCCCGGGGATTACCATTTTTTTAATGCGCAGTGACGACTTTGCTTTGAGAAAATGAGCCAATTCTGGGTCTGTGCTCTGCAATTTTGCCAATTGGTCCAGATCCAGTGGTTCACTGAGCTCGTCGACACGAGAAAGTGTGTCCGCAACTGTGTTATCTTTCCCTGAGACATGTTGAATGTCTGTTGAAAATTGGGAAATATAATCTAAGTGTCTATACTGACGTGGGCTGCCAATACCTTTTCGTTCGCGGAAAGCGAAGCAAAGAGGTTTGTGGTCAGTGTATATAGTGAAATGAGTAGCTTCAAGCCAATGGCGAAAATATTTAATATTTTCGTAAATGGCAAGCAGCTCTCGGTCATACGCTGAATATTTCTTCTGAGCGACACTCAGCTTTCGGGAGAAAAAAGCGAGGGGCTGCCAATGGCCGTCCTTCTGCTGTTGCAAGACTCCTCCTATCGCCTCGTCCGAAGCATCAGTAAAAAGTCCGAGCTTGGCCTCAGAATCCGGGTGAGCTAATAATGCTGCCTTACACAAACTCTCTTTACACTCTTCAAAAGCTTTAATCGCGTCTCCGTTCATGACAATTGGCTGTGACGCTTTGATATTACCTGTAAGCAAAGAATTCAACGGAGACTGGATTGTAGCAGCGTGCGGTATGAATCTCCTGTAGAAATTTGTCATCCCTAGGAAGCGCCTCAGTTGCTTGGCTGTTTTGGGTTGCGGAAATTCCTTGATAGCCTGTACCTTACTTTCCAGAGGTTTGGTTCCGTGTTGAGAAATGTGGTAGCCTAGAAATGTTACCTCGGATACGCCGAAGTTACACTTAGAAATATTGATTACTATACCGTAGTCTCTCATTCGAGTGAATAGCTGACGGAGATGATCTTCGTGTTCGGCGTGTGACCTTGAGAAAACTAAAAAATCGTCCAAATAAGGATACACAAAATCTAAGCCGCGTGTCATTTCATCAACAAACCTCTGGAAGGTTTGGCCTGCGTTGCGTAAACCAAATGTCATGAACGGAAACTCAAATAGTCCGAAGGGAGTGGTGATCGCCGTCTTCGCGATATCAGCTTCATGGACCGGTATTTGGTTGTAAGCTTTTACTAAGTCAATTGTGGAAAAAACACTACAACCAGACAGGCTATGGGAAAAATCATGGATGTGACGTATGGGATACTTATCTGGTATCGTCCTGGCATTCAGCATCCGGTAGTCTCCACATGGCCGCCATCCTTTGTCCTTCTTAGCAGCGAGGTGCAACGGAGATGCCCAAGGTGACTCAGAGGGGCGCGCCACGCCACTAGTCAACATGGCGCTAAACTCGGCCTTGGCAATCTTCAACCTCTCCGGTGCTAACCTGCGGGGTGAACATGAAACAGGGGGGCCTGGTGTGGTGCGAATGTGGTGAACTGTGTGATGTTTAGGTGTGTGTGGTGCTCCAGTGGGTTTAGTAATTTCAGGAAATTCAGAAAGTAAGTTATGATATTTAGACATACCAGTCACAACCTTCACACTTGGAATTAAGTTATTATTGTTTACAATACAAGCAATAGAAGACAATTTAGTAGTACCATCAATAATGCGCTTATTACGTACATCAACAAGCAAATTGTAATAAGATAAGAAATCGACACCAATAATTGCTTTTGTCACATCTGCTATTACAAATTTCCATGTAAAATCTCTACGTAAACTAAGATCTATATTTAAATGTATATAACCATAAGTATCTATGCTAGTACCGTTAGCGGCACACAATTGATAGTTCGTTTTTTCACGACGCTTACGTAGTACCGAACGCGGGAAAACGCATAAGTCACTTCCAGTGTCCACTAAAAATTGCAGCTTCGATCTTCTGTCCGTAACAAAAAGGCGACTATTTGGCGACGACGGTGGGCAATCCTCAGCCGCCATTACAGACTGCCCTGGGCGTTTCCCGCTTTATAATCGCAGGGCAGTATGCATTTCTTAGCTTGACTGCCGAATTTAAAATGATACCAACACTGTGGGAATTTTCTATAGTTGGATTGGGAACGCTTCGATGGTGTGCGGTGTCTCTGCCTGTCCTGGGATGCTTGCCTCTGGCGTGGGCGGGAACGGTTGTGTACTGTTGCAGTTAGGGAGCTAACCTGTTTGGTAAGAGCCGCTATGCTGCGCGCCATCGCGTCCAACGCCGATTCCGAAGCGGAGGTGGTAGTGGCTGCCACGTGCGGTGATGTGGGCGCGATGTCGTTCACCCTGTCCGCCAATTCCGCAAGGTCATTGAGTGGCAAACTCATCTGGGACGCGATTACTGTTTGCAGGTTACTTGGTAGTCGGCTCGTCCAAATCGTCCGTAAAAAATTTTCGGGAATGCTGGGTCCGGCAAGGTGCTGCAGATGCCGCAGGAACTGAGAAGGTTTACGATCTCCAAGCTCTTCTGACTGTAAAAGTTGCTTCACTTTCCTTTCGCTCGAAGTTGAAAGTCTTTTAATCAACTCCGACTTGAGTTTTTCATATTTACCAGTGTTAGGAGGTGAAGTGATGATATCTTCGACTTCCACGGCGTATTGGCGCTCGAGGTGCGAAAGTACATAATAATATTTTGTACTGTCGTCGGTTATTCGGGACATCGCAAACTGTCCTTCAATTTGAGAGAACCATATCGTCGGTTTTTCTGGCCAGAACGGTGGGATTCTTACGCCAACGCGGAAGGTTTCCGGCGCTGGTAACATCGTGTTTTCACTAGCTTGAGCACTAGGTTGAGCACAAGGTGCGTCCTCAAAACGTTCTTGCTCGTCGCGCGCGGCGCCCGGCCTTTCCTTCGCGTTCATTCTCGAATATTCCAACGGGTCACCAGTTGTGGTCGCGTAGTTAGGTATCGCTCGGAACACGAGCCACAAAAACAACAGCTAAGCGACGAATGTTTATTTTATTCGAAAGCACGTTACAGTTTTTGATATAGAAACACAGTGCGAGCGAGTATAGCTGTATAGAATATATAGAAAGAAGGTTGCGAACGTAAAGATTAGGTATCGGGCGCACATGCGAACGGCACGGGTGTCGCGTCAAGTGGTTTGATCGTGACTGGCGAGAGCTCGGGCTTCGAATGAGCTCCGCGGCGACGGCGGGGAAGGAGCGGCGGGGGACGCGGGCAGTAAGCAGGTAGCTGCGTACGCCCACGCTCGCCGCGCGCATTCCACCGCAAAATATATAGATATAAAATGATTTTAATATCTTAAATTTGTCTGTCTGTTTGTTGAAATGTTATTAAACATTTATATTATATTTATGTAAGTAATTAGATACGTATATATTATAATATGTATGTATGTATGTGTATATATATAATTATGTGTGTTTGTATGTGTGAATATGTATGTATTGTGCTTATGTGCATGTGGGTTGCCCACACAACAAATAAAATATTACTTAAGTATATGCACATAAGTAATTGCATAATCATAATTAAACTTTGAAAATGTTTAGTACTTCAGTATCAAAAATGCAACTTCCATAAAATCCTCCATACAAAACGGTAACCTACTATATTTTTTTGGATTTTTTCGCCATCTACTATATTTTTACACTCAAAATCTTGAAAATACTATATTTGATGCAAAAAAAGTTGGCAACCCTACCTGTGACCAAGCGTGGTATTTTAAAGAACCCCCCCCCCCCCCCCCCCCCCCCTCCCCCACTCCCTTTTAACGGGTCACGTAGTATGAGTACGTTCCCTAATGGTGCACATCAAAATGTAAAAATCTACGGCTGCAATAATAGTTCCATTTTTTACCTCTACACAGAAAAGTTGCTGGGACTGTTAATGTCTACTCCCCACAGCTGGGATACAGGCCTATCATGGTTTTTTTTATGCACAATGGGATAGTGTTTGTATCTTCATGTCACTTGATGTTAAATGACGATAAGGCCGAAGGTGGGAGCGCACTACACCCGGAATCCTTATCACTGAGGAACTGGCTATCTTACCTCTAACTGCCGGAACATAACAATATTTAAATTGTTGTTATGGCGTCCGACTTAAGTAAGTGGTGTTAGCTAGCCAGGCGGACTTGAAATAAGCCCTACCACCAACCAAACCGAGTACCCTGGGAATCAAACCCGGAACCCCTGCGTCTTACACGGGTGGGTGAACCACTAGACCACAGAGGCAAATGGATAGCGAGGAATGCCAAACAATGTAATATGCCTTCCGAAGATGGAGGAACTTGACATAGGTATTACATTATTTGTCACCCATCCCATGACCGAACCATTCAAATTTATAAAAATATCTAGATTGATTCAAGATTCTAGGTTTCCATGAAAGCCAGTGTGCTTACACACGACTTTCGAACGGCTAATCTACTACGGAGGTTAACCCTTAAGGTATGATTTCGATCTCGGTAGCAAGCAGCAGTGCGCTCCAAATTGAACCGTAATGGTATAAGACGCGGCTCAATTTGAAAAGTGAGTGGAGAAAAGTCGCGACCGAATAGCTACGTTGTTAGGGTTCCGTATCCAAAGGGTAAAAACGGGACCCTATTACTAAGACTCCGCTGTCCGTCTGTCTGTCTGTCTGTCTGTCACCAGGCTGTATCCTCATGAACCGTGATAGCTAGAAAGTTGAAATTTTTACAGATGATGTATTTCTGTTGCCGCTATAACAACAAATACTAAAAACAGAATAAAATAAATATTTAAGGGGGGCTCCCATACAACAAACGTGATTTTTTTGCTGTTTTTGGCTCGATATTAATAACAACAACAGGTAGACAGTTAAAATTTTCACAGATGATGTATTTTTGTTGCCGCTATAACAATAAATACTAAAAACAGAATAAAATTAATATTTAAGGGGGGCTCCCATACAACAAACGTAATTTTTTTGCCGTTTTTTGGTACGGAACCCTTCGTGCGCGAGTCCGACTCGCACTTGGCCGGTTTTTTATTCATGTGGCTATGCCATAGAAAATTTTTCTATGTCTATGGGCTATGCCGTCTCGTCACTTTTCCTCTCACTTCAAATTGAGCCTTTTAATCGTAACATTACGGTTCAATTTGGAACGACTGCTGCGGCAGCACTGCTGCTTGCTGCCGAGATCGAATCTTTGGTTAACAATCTTTATTGAAATCTTTGAATTTTTTTTAATACAACAAATGGTTTTTCACACACAAATTACGAAAGAAAATGCTAATTATTTATGACAATTTAATTTAATAATGACTTTTCTATAAAAGTTTACAAGACGACGTATGACAACCTGTCATAAACTGCTTTAAATAAGACAAGTAAGGATAAACAGAGATCAGACTATAGTAGAATTAAATCGAATGACACTGTTTATATAGTGTGCTACGGCTCCACCTGCGTTAACGTAAAGTTATTGATAATTTCCAACTACGCTTTAATTAAAGCGATTATAAGGTTTTAACGCCGCTAAAGTTGATTTCTAGTGAAGTATCGCTTAACGTTTAGTGTTATTTGTAATGTCGTTTTAAATTAAAGACGTTTAGTCTTGGCCACATCTGCGTCACGTCTAGATTAACGCTTTAAGCTATGCGTTAAAACGCAGGTGGAGCCGTAGCATTAAAGTTTAATCAAACAAAATTGCTTTAAACCTTTTTTTAAGACTTTGTTTTTTATAGTTTTTTAGTACAGTCAACGGCACGTCAGAATACAATACTTTTTTGCCGGCCGCCGTAATAAGAGCCGTAGCAAACGTAGAACTTTCGTAGCCACAGACAGTCGTAGCGTAGTAGATGGTAGGTCCTGCTACGAAAAGGGCCCAATCGCGCTAATTTTTAACGATAAAACTAAAACTAAATCGTTACCGTTTCAGTTTCGTTTACAGGAAAATACTCGCTTTAGTTTTGTTCAAATTATTGAAAGCTATGCCTAGGGGAGCCTAAGAGGCCAATCTTAGACAATTTAAATGGGTAATCTAAAGCTAAACTAAAGATTTTTAGGTATATATCGGGTTATTTGTAAAACACCAACAACCTCGCAGGAGTAGATTACTAACATCATAAACAACAACATTTGTTCTACGACGTTTCCTAAAACAAACATAAAAAATTCAACTTTTCATACACAACTCGATCAGTTGTTCGGAGATTTGTATGGAAAGTCGATTTTTTTGTCTGTTTTTGGAAAAGTCGCAGAACAAAATGTTGTTGTTAATTATGTTAGTATTTAGTAATCTACTCCTGCGAGGCTGTTGGTGTTTTACAAATAACTCCTGTATAGACTAAATGATAACGGAACGGTTTTGGTTTTATCATTCAGAAAGAACGATTGGGCCCGTATAGTCTAAGCGGTCATGGGATTTTTGGTAACGATCAAGGAAAAGGTTAGATTCATTTTCATGGGTTGTAGAGTGGTCCCCTAATGTGAATGATCTCGGTCTGCCTGCTCTCAGTGGTTGCAACTTCGAGCTATAGCGCTCACAAGAGGCATCATTGTTACGAAAAAAAAACTATCAGAGAAATGGTCAGTTTTAGTATATATTCAAAGTATGTCGTCTCTGCAGATGAAACAAGTTGGTCTGCCGGCTCATAGTGGTTGCATTTCTGAGCTATGACGTGCGCAAGTCACGTCATTGTTACGAAAAAAAAACGATAAGGGAAATGGTCAGTTTTAGTACCTATTCAAAGTATAGTATCTCCACGGGTGAAACAAGTTGGTCTGCCAGCTCTCAGTGGTTGTATTTCAGAACTATCATTGTGAACGAAAGACGCTTATTTGTAGAGAAAGCCTAAAAAAACTTTGAAAAAAGGGACAATAGGCGAATTTTTAAGTGCACGCTGGCCGCTTGCGTATCTCTGACTGTATGAGTCCCCTCCTCACTTTAAGGCATCTCTACACTCGCGCCCGAAAAGCCCCAAACCTTCCGCGAAACAAAGTGTGAAACCGATTTAAATCGAATTCACACACCCACGCGTGAGTATGGAGAGGTCTTTATGCCTGTGCCACTGCGCAGCCCCCGCCCCCCCCCCCCCACGTCCGGCTTTAGCGTCAATAGAGATGCTCGATCGGCACCCTGATTATCTAAAAAGAAACTATTTAGCGACCGGTTTCATTCCACATACATTGCTACTTTTCTTTGGTATGTTTTTTTTTAATCCAAAAAGAAGTAGCAATGGATCACTATCATCTATGAACTGCAACCGGTCGCTAGGTGGTTTCTAATTAGATAATCAGCCCGCAGGGTGCCTTGTATTGATATTCCGGATCGCCATGGATCGTAATTCACTGTATCAGTCCAGATTATAGAGTCTGGATTGATAGGCATCGGCTACACGCTCGGTAAATACTGTGGTCCAGCGCCATAGAGTAATTTTTAACCATGGAAAGTAAAATATTGAACATTCCATACAAATTACTTTCCTTGGTTCAAAATTTACTCTATGGCGATGGATCACAGTTAGTCTAAGCGGTCACGGGATTTTTGGTAACGATCAAGGAAAAGGTTAGATGCATTTTGGTGATGATGTCGGTCGGTCTGTCTGCTCTCAGTGGTTGCAACTTCGAGTTACAGCGATTATAAGAGGCTTCATTGTTACGAAAAAAAACGATCAGAGAAATGGTCAGTTTTAGTACTTATTCAAAGTATGGCGTCTCCGTAGCTGAAATGATGTGGTCTGCCGGCTCTCAGTGGTTGCATTTCAGAGCTATGACGCGCGCAAGTTACAACAAAATTTTTTTTTCGTCAAATTGTATTTTTAAAAATTCTAATCGATAGAACTCTTTATTATAATGAAAAAAAAATCTTAAGGCATTTTTGTCTAAAATGAATAGATTGGTAGGAAAAAAATATTATATTAATATATTTCAAACGTTTAAAATAATCATACACTATCAACGCGCACCCAAAATTGTTCATTCACACAGCTTGGATTTCGAAACAGTATAAAATCGTATTTTTAGTAAAAAACAGTTTTTTTGCCATTCTTTATTATTTTCATCAATTTTAACACTAGAAAAGCCAACAAAACGGTCAGTTAAGGTCTATTATAATTGTATAATTATAATTGTATAATAGACCTTAACTGACCGTTTTGTTGGCTTTTCTAGTGTTAAAATTGATGAAAATAATAAAGAATGGCAAAAAACTGTTAATACTAAAAATACGATTGTGTTTTTACCACAAAACAATTGTGTTTTTACCATAATTACAACGCAACTACTAAAATATTAAGCTAAAATATTCTCAACAAAAGACTATAAATATCTGAGTTGTAATTGTTTCATTAACATTGCGGAAGAGATGCGGCCAATACTGGCTAAAGTTTTCAACGAAATACTACGCACTGTTAATATATCTATACAATGGGCAGAGTTACACATAATACTCTTACATAAGAAAGAATCAAGGAAGGATATAGGAAACTACAAGCCCATTTCACTGATTTCAAACACATACAAAGTCTTTGCAAAGGTCTTACTAGAAATAATATTTATTTATTTTTATTTATTTATGGTATCTGGTAATCTTGATGAAAATCAACCAATCAAACAGGCTGGGCTCAAGAAAAACTACAATACAATGTATCACATCACCATCAAACAACTCATCTAAAAACACAACGAATATAATAAGCCAATTTACAAAGCTAATTTCAATACCATTATCTGATGTCCTTACATTTATTTTAATGAAACAAAGGAGACCTAAAATTTTAAGTGATTTACTTAATAAATAACTGTATCACCTTATTTAAAAGAAAATTAACTTTTTATTACCACACGTAACGTGACTTAACTAATTTTAAAGAATAGACTACCTAATACAATTAAAATTAAATAAAGATTACTAAAATTTACAGGGCTTTGTACACATAGCTTCTTAACTAGAGACATACAAAAAGACCCAATGTATAATGTTAAATGTGTATATGGATAATTATATAAACAATTTAACTTTCATACAAACAAAGTAACTTTGATGCGTTGATCGTTTCGCTCGCTAGCAGCAGCGACCGGAAAACTCCTTTTTGGTTAACCTAATTAATAGGGAAATCCTAATAAAAAACTAACCAAATGATAGGGTTTCCCTTTCGATAGGGTTAGTCGACGTTATGCTAACCGTATTGATAGGGTTTTTGAAAACAAGTCTATGAAATACCCAATCAAAAACCCTTTTAATGTTAAGCGCTTCATGAAATACCCAATCAAAACCCCTTTAACGGTAAGCGGTTCTGGGGCCCTATTTTTGAATCGCTCGGCTGGCGTCGAGCGTTCGTTTCTACTGATTTTCGTTCGACATTTAAAATACCTCCATACATTTGAGTCAAATGTCAAACGAAAATCAGTAGAAAAGAGCGCTCGACGCCAGCCGAGCGATTCAAAAATAGGCCCCCTGGTCCTTCGGCCCAGGTGGAACTAGGTATAAATTGCTTGAACACGTTTTAAAACCCCTTCATAAAGCTTTCATAGGGTTTCCCCGATAGGGTTTTCGTATTCGGTAAGTGCTTACTTGGGTTACCCTTTCAATAGGGTTACCGTATTGATAGGGTTACCGTATTGATAGGGTTTTTGAAAACAAGTCAATGAAATACCCAATCAAAAATCCCTTTAACGGAAAGCGGTTCCGGTCTTTGCTCGCAAGTTCGACGACTTCTAACCTCCCGAACAAGCCGGGTTCCGAAAAGGCTTTAGTACCATAGACCACATCCATTAAATCTGCTACTATGCTTGGCGTTCGTGGACTATGAGAAAGCCTTTGATTTGATTGAAACCTGGGCGGTGCTGCAGTCTCTCTAAAGTTGCCAAGTGGACTACAGGTATATCGAGGTGATGTGGTACTTATACGAAAATGCCACCATGTTGATCCGAGTACAGAACCAGAGCACAAATCGTATCCAACTGCAGCGAGATGTGAGACAGGGAGATGCTATTTCCCCGAAACTATTCACAGCTGCGTTGGATGATATCTTTAAACTCTTAGACTGGAAAGGACTCAGAATCAAGATTAATGGCGTTTTGCCGATGATATAGTTCTTATGGCTGAAACCTTGGAAGAATTGAACACAATGCTTGAAGATCTCCGTTGGTGCTTCCCATAGAGTGGGTCTCAAGATAAACATTCATAAGACGAAAATCATATCGAATGCCCATGTTGTGCCCACTCCAGTTCATGTTGGGAACACTACGAGTTGTTGTCCATTACGTAGAAGTACCTAGGACAGGCAGTCCAGTTAGGTAAGTCCGGGACTGCGGGAAAGAGATCTCTCGTCGAATCAAACTCAGATTGGTAGCATTCGGGCAGCTTCGAAAACATTTTTCCGTTCGATTTACCTCAGTGTCTCAAGACGTAAGTCTAAGACCGGTGTGTGTTGTCAGTGATGATTTCGGCAGTGAAACGTGGCCGCAAACTATGATAGAGTTAATATTTTAAAAACTTCAATTATTTAAATATTATATTAGTCACTGATCTGAATTAACCTTTTCTCTTTTTTTTTCTTTTTCCTTGTAAAATAATAATACAATTTTTGTTTGTTATTTCGGTTTTATTTGATTTAATATGGTAAAAAAGTCATCCCATAGTAATAATAGTGATCAAAAGTTTTGTTGGCTTTTATTGTGTTTTAATTGATGAGAAAGTAATAAATAACGACTAAACAATCGGTTTTTACTTAAAAATTACAATTTGAAACTGTTTCGAAATCCAATATGTATTAAACGGACAATTTTGGGCGCGCGTTGATAGTGTAGGATTATTTAAATGTTTAAAATAACAGTAAAATATTGACGCAGAAGTAGTTTTGAGGCAGAAACAATTAGGAATTGGCCGTAAGAGCACATTGAATATCTCACTCCATACAAAAAAAACATAAAGTATTTTTTTCCGACCAATCTATTCATTTTAGACTAAAATGGGTTAAGATTTTTTTTTCATTATAATAAAGAGTTCTATCGATTAGAATTTTTAAAAATACAATTTGACGAAAAAAAATTTTGTTGTAACTTGCGCGCGTCATAGCTCTGAAATGCAACCACTGAGAGCCGGCAGACCACATCATTTCAGCTACGGAGACGCCATACTTTGAATAAGTACTAAAACTGACCATTTCTCTGATCGTTTTTTTTTTCGTAACAATGAAGCCTCTCATAATCGCTGTAATTTGAAGTTGCAACCAGTGAGAGCAGGCAGACCGACCGACATCATTCACATTAGGGGACCACTCTATAACCCATGAAAATGCATCTAACCTTTTGCTTGATCGTTACCAAAAATCCCGTGACCGCTTAGACTAACTGTGATCCATCGCCATAGAGTAAATTTTAACCATGGAAAGTAATTTGTATGGAATGTTCAATATTTTACTTTCCATGCTTAAAATTTACTCTACGGCACTAGACCACAATATTTACCGAGCGTGTAGCCGATGCCTATCGATCCAGATTCTATAATCTGGATCGATACAGTGAATTACGATCCATGGCGATATGGCGATCCGGAATATCAATACAAGGCACCCGGATTGAACATCTCTATTGACGCTAAAGCCGGACGTGGGGGGGGGGGGGATGGGGGGTGCACAGTGGCACAGGCATAATAACCTCTCCATATTCACGCGCGAGTGTGAGGATTCGATTTAAATCGGTTTCACACTTTGCTTCGCGGGAGGTTTGGGGCTTTTCGGGCGCGAGTGTAGAGATGCCTTAAGGTGAGGAGGGGACTCATACAGTCACAGATACGCAAGCGGCCGGCGTGCACT
Source organism: Agriphila geniculea (assembly GCA_943789525.1). Classification (NCBI taxonomy): domain Eukaryota; kingdom Metazoa; phylum Arthropoda; class Insecta; order Lepidoptera; family Crambidae; genus Agriphila; species Agriphila geniculea. The sequence continues at coordinate 4,642,318 of OX038898.1, read as the reverse complement.
TCAAAATTCGCCTATTGTCCCTTTTTTCAAAGTTTTTTTAGGCTTTCTCTACAAATAAGCGTCTTGCGTATACAATGATAGTTCTGAAATACAACCACTGAGGGCCGGCAGACCAACTTGTTTCAACCTTGGAGATACTATACTTTGAATAGTTACTAAAACTGACCATTTCTCTAATCGTTTTTTTTTCGTAACAATGATGCCTCTTGTAAGCGCTATAGCTCGAAGTTGCAACCACTGAGAGCAGGCAGACCGAGATCATTCACATTAGGGGACCACTCTACAACCCATGAAAATGAATCTAACCTTTTCCTTGATCGTTACCAAAAATCCCATGACCGCTCAGTCTAGTAATCCCGTTTGGATTTTCGTAAAGTCTGTCCATCCTTACTTGTCTTATATGGTAAACAATCTTCACCCAACTCTTTACTGAAATAATCATTTATAAAATAAAACAAATGGTTTTCCACATATAGATTACGAAATAAATTGTTAATAAATTATCAATAATTTCATAAACTTACTAACATACTTTTAAGTAACGATTTAAGTTTAAAAGACGTATGACAACTGTCAAAAACTGTTTACTAAATAAGACAAGTAAGGATGAACAGACTTTAAGTTACTTCAGTGTTTAACTTACCGTGCTGTCGTGTGTACTTATTTCGGCTAGGATATGGATAGGTACCGAGAATCAGTATCTAATAAGAGAAAGTTATTTATACCACGGGGCTAGTTGAGATTTAAAATACCCCCGGGGCAGAAACGGCCAAAGTCATTGAGCGTAAGTTTTCCATCGTAGGGGTTTACCCCTACGATGGTAGGGTTGTCAAATCCATTGTAATATATATTAGATAGTACCTACCTCTGTCTGTTTGTTTAGAACGTTTTCACGCCTTCAACTAAACTAAATTTTATGAATATTAGTTATTATAAGGACCAGGGAGGAAGAAGTAATCGACATGTAGATATATTTTTTTAATGAAATTTGAATTACTGATTTTTTATAATTATTTTTGTTTTCTAAATTTTTTTCTCTAATTTCTAAAATTTACATACACGGCTGTGTCGTCACAGGCGACCACGCGCTTACTGGGCAAAAACAAAACAGTGCTTTGCTTTAATGATTATAATATTGCATTACTGAGTTTTTGCCCTTTTCTGTCTCGATGCGGCACACAGTTCAGTTCTTTTTTTATATGTTTCTTTATAATTTTTGTCATTTATCATCTGTGTACTGTATGTGATGGAAATAAACAATTTATCTATCTATCTATCTATATTTTATTATCTATAATTCCCAGTCTCTCACGGCCCTCACGGGATACAAATTCCCTTTAGGGATCGTCCATTACTCTTATTTTTTTAATATCATTAATTTTATATACGTACGTGATATTTTTAGTAGATATTCCTATTCATTTGTGTCTGAAAAACCTGCCATTTTCCAAAAAAAAAAAACGGTCAAGAGCGAGTCGGACTCGCGCACCGAAGGTTTCCGTACCATGGTAATAAATAAGTACACTGCAGAGTAGAATAATAAAATTAATATTGCAGTTTTAGGTCAGCGCCATCTTTTGACCGATAGAAGAGCTATTTTTTTCTTACGTCAGTGCCATCTCTTGGCCGATAGTGGAACTAATGTATATTTTTTTCTTAGGTCAGGGAAGTGGAACTAATGTATTTTTTGTTGATAATTTCTAAAAAAGTTAGCTATATTGAGACTTCATTTTATTTTTCCTGTAATCTTTACATAAACTACTATCACATAGAATGATTTCAGATTTTTCTCTTTGCAAACTTCGGAGATAAGGGGAGGGGGGAACGGTATTTTTTTATATTTATCATCATAAGTCGAAATATGCGGTCTAAAAAAAGAAAAAATGTTTGTAAATGTGCAAACAGCGTTCTTTCATATGATATTTTAAGTAGGGCATGTGGGGACATGCCCTAGTAGCCCACTTAAAATTTTTAAGACCGCTTTTTAGACCCTCTTGTAAAAAAAATATTATTTTCTTATTTGCTAAATAGTTGGGCAAACGTCATCTTAAACTATTCCAAATTTCAAGTTGATACCATTAGTAGTTCTCGAGATATCCAGCTATGACAGACAGACAGAGTAAGTCACACCATAAGGGTTCCTTTTTATCATTTTGTTACGGAACCCTAATGACGGCTTTTTCTGGCGCCATTTTCTTTTTTTACGTCTGACATCCCTGGGCGCTACGAGTCAATGCGGCTTGACAAATTACGGTTTTAAGTTATTGCGGAAAAACCTTTTGTACAGCCCGTTTTTATGTTTCTTGCCAAAAATAATATGTCTCGGACATAAGCAGTCCATTTATAGTACTTTCATGTTTTACTTTTTACAATGTCAGCAAGTTTAGGGTTCCATAAAAAGAAAAAACTAAATCATGGTTGTGCGTCATATTTCGTTCTGGCACGCGTGGAGGGAGTACGAATTAAAATACAAAGTGTTTGGAAATAGCCTTATAAAGCCGGAAACTCTGAAATCACGAAAAAATAAGCTATTTCATAAAAAAAAAGTAATTCCTTCTTTTTCGCGCTTTCAGACCCAAGTCTGTAGAGACCACATATAACAACTTTTACCAATAAAAGTTGTTATATGTGGTCTCTATCTACCTTCATAAGGCTATTCCAAACACCTATCTCCAAACCCTTTATGCCATATTTCCGTATCCCTCACCATATTCGGCTTTATAAGGCTATTTTCAAACACCCTGTATGGGATACAAAAGTCTACGGCTTTCTGAAGCAGTAAAATATTAAGTTTTTAACTCAATCAAAAGATATTCGCAATTTTCAACTGTAGCTGTGTACCATAAGAATAAATAAAACTGGGTATTCTTAGCGCTAGCCCCCCTTATATATTAATTTAATTCTGTTTTCAGTATTTGTTGTTATAGCGGCAACGGAAAATTTCAACTTTATAGCTATCACGGTTCATGAGATACAGCCTGGTGACAGACAGACAGACGGACAGCGGAGCCTTAGTAATAGGGTCCCGTTTTTACCCTTTGGGTACGGAACCCTAATAACTAACAGCGCATACCCTCTCCACACTGCCGAACGCTCCTAAATCTTACTAAAATCTAAAACTTATGGTACCTATATTTTCCGATGACCTGGATAATTTTTGGCAAGAAGCTAGATCTCAAATTACTGAGGGCGCCTATTGCATTGCAGTGGACATCATGCGAAATGTCAAGATGTTGAAATTAAAATAAAAACTTAAACATTTGAAATATGCTATGTAATTAAAAGATATTACAAAATGTCTAATATATTTTAATAAATGGCCACATCTCGGTATCGCTGGATCCTTTTCTTATGCTCGGAATCTTCTCCCAAAGCTTGAATTAAAGAATTCGTCATAAATGGGTCTGAAAAAAAAAGAATACTATTTTAAAACATCATAGAACTGTGCCTGTATTATGAGTTTGCACAGTTACGTTTACTATAATCGATAGCGACTGTAGTTATCAATTTTGTATGCAAATTGGCACAGCGCCTTTAGCGGTAACTAAACTAAAGAAAGTTGTCATACAAATGTCAACTTCTTCTTATCGAATGAGGAATAGTGGCCACCTCTGGTGTTAGAGTTTATCAAGCCGCCTGTAAGGCCTCTAACTTGGCTTAACGACTGTTATCAGATGACAACAGCCGGGACCGACGGTTTAACGTGCCCTCCAAAGCACGGAAGCGCTCAGTTGTAATGCCACTTAACGGTCACCCATCCGATACCTGGCCGGATCGAGCGTTGCTTGACAAACGTGATCGAGTACGATCAGTCTGTCAAGTTCCGCCATGAGCGCTTTAAAATGTCAACTACAGACGCTATACAGGGTGTCCCAAAACTTTGCCACACGGGGGAAAAGTACCTTAAATATGGAAGACAGGAAATTTTACTGAACGAAGACTTTCTTTTGTTTTTAAAAGGAAACAAAAATTCATTCAATTTTTTTTTTAAATCGCATACGTTCGATACAAATTGATACAATCCGTTATTATTAAAATTTAAATGTTACATTTCATGGTCTTCCTTTAGTTTAAGATGATGTGTAACAAAAACAAAACCTCCTTCAAAAACCTTGAAAATAATCTAACAAAAAACAGTTTCAAAAATAAATTAATGGCTCTAAAAAGCAAGAAATAAAATATTGAAATCTGCATAATAACTAACTCGAAAGTTTGTATGCATATCTTATATTAAACAACGCCTTTTGAAGTCGGGTGGGGGGGGGACGACGACGAACGATATTTTTTATCTTAACTAATAAATCTATAATTTAATCATGGGTTTAAACCCCACCCGACTTCATAAGACGTTGTTTAATATAAGATATGCATACAAACTTTCGAGTTAGTTATTATGCAGATTTCAATAATTTTATTTCTTGCTTTTTAGAGCCATTAATTTATTTTTGTAACTGTTTTTTGTTAGATTATTTTCAAGGTTTTTGAAGGAGGTTTTGTTTTTATTAAAAACTTTTTTATTTTAAACTTTTTTTGGTAAGTATATTTGGTGATGATATTATCTAAGTTACAATAGCCCTATGTCAACGGCTCATCACCTTTTACATAGTACTGCTTTTTATTGTTGAGGGGCGTTTATTGTTGAGGAGTTCCTCTGGTACTTCACTATCAGCTCCACTTCACCATATGAATTATGATGAGCATAAATAGCCTAGCAACCATATTAAAGTAATCGTATCGTACCAGTGAACTACTTAGTATTTAATAGTTCCGATGATTATCTATGCTGGTCTTCATCATCAGTTCTACTTTACCGAAATGGTACTTTTCGAAAGCAAATGCACAAGTTACTTAAGAAAATACTAAAATCGCTATAGTGCCTTTAATAGTATGTGCCTTTAATATTTGAAGAGTTCCCTCGATTTCTCCAGGATCCCATCATCAGATCCTGATTTCATGACAATGGGACCAACTTGGAAGTATATACTTTCAAACAAAAAAAGAATTTTTTAAATCGGTCCAGCCGTCTTCGAGTAATCGAGTAACATACATAAAAAAAAATAAAAAAAAGATTCCTCCTCCTTTTTATGCAGTCGGTTAAAAAATAATCCCTATGAGTAACCCTTTTGATTGGTATCGTAAAGATAAATAAAAAAAAATTTTGGTAGGTTCGATTCCTGGTTAAGGCAGGCGATTTTTCAAAAATCATTGAATGCAGTTCCAATTATTTTTAAAAACAAAATGAAGTCTTCTTTCTGTAAAACTTATAATCTTTAATATTTAAGGTACTTTCCTTCCGTGTGGCAAAGTTTTGGGACACCCTGTATGCAAGTGTTACCCCTAATGCCGAATATAGTAGATAAAAATATCCCTAATGCCGAATATGGTAGATAGGGTTTTTCTACCGGTACCGGCCGGGGATCAAATCTAGCGGACCCGCCATACTTATCTCGCGATGTCTGTCACGCTCACATCAGTGCGGTGTGAGCAGGACAGACAACTCGCTAACGTGATAAAAGTGTCGGGAAAATTTTGTCGTGGAGCCAGACCCGCAGAACTTCCGTCAGAGTTGGTGACATTAAAGTCACGAAGCCAAACCAACATCGTAGTTTACCCTAAGCACGAACAGCAATCGAGAAAAAAACGCGCGTAAAAGTACTCGACAGAGTATTATCTATGGAAAATTTAATTTCGCTTTACGGCGATAGATGGCACTGTGCAAATTTCCCATACAAAATTACTCTATCGAATTTCTACGCGCGCTATTTTTTTCGATAGCTGTTCGTGCTGAGTACTGGGGCCCGATCGTGCTAATTCTGAAAGATAAAACCAATTAAGAACTTTGAAATCATATTCTTGGATGAAACCAAAACCGTTACGTTGTTTGTCATTAAGGTTATAATTTACCTACTTAAGAAGAATTTCACAGATTGGCATTCTAGGCTCCCTAGGCATATAGCTTTCAACAATTTTAACAAAACTTAAGCTAGTATTATTATTCTGTAAACAAAATTTAAACGGTAACGATTTAGTTTTGGCTTTTTAGGGTTCCGTAGCCAAAATGGCAAAAAACGGAACCCTTATAGATTCGTCATGTCTGTCTGTCTGTCTGTCTGTCTGTCTGTCTGTCTGTCTGTCTGTCCGTCCGTATGTCACAGCCACTTTATTCCAAAAGTATTAGGACTACACAGTTAAAACTTAGTAGGCAGGTGTATTCTGTGAACCGCTTTACGATTTTTATACAAAAATAAAAAAAATAAAAGATTAAGGGGGGGCTCCCCATACATGGAACTGAAACTGAAAATATTTTTTTTCATCAAACCAATACTTGTGGGGTGTCTATAGATAGGTCTTTAAAAATGACATTGAGGTTTCTAAGACCATTTTTTTTTAAAGTCAACCATTTGAAAAATATATGCCGCCAAAGTGGTAAAATGTGTGTCCCCCCCCCCTTTAACTTTTAAAGTAAGAGGGTGAAAAATCTAAAAAAAATATAAACTATAGATCTTAATAAACACTTTCAATGAAAATTGTTTTCAACGAGATACAGTAATTAGTTTTCGAGATATAGTACATTTTCCAAAACCGCAAATCTAACTTTGTCATTCATACAAACACTGTGAAAAACAAAGTTATTTTTTCAGACGAAAAATGATAGCGGTATTAAAATATGGTATGGTATAATGTACCTACGGAACCCTACTGCGCGTGGCCCGACACGCACTTGGCCGGTTTTTAACGTTAAAAATGAGCGCGATTAGGCCCTTCTCGTAGCAGCGCCTACCGCCTACGACTGTCTGATGTCGCTACGAAGAATTACACGCTGTATGACACAAATGCGATTCGTCATATACGCAGTTCGACATAATACGCGATTTGACACCATCGCCATAGGTCACGAACGTAGTTCGCCACAAACGCCGTTTGTCTTACACGCGGTTTGGCTCACACGCAATTCGTCACACACGCATTTTGTCACTCGATTTCTTCTTTATAACTCGTTAACACGTTCGCGCGAGCAACGTCATAGTACGTCATAAAATGTGTGACTGATAACGAGCAACGTCTTAATACGTCGCTTTATTCTTATTTATTACTTTAAAAATAAAAGGATGCTCAAGTTGGCAATACTAAATTCTTATAACGACACAAATACGCTATAAAATATTAAAATCCTAAATCTCAAACGTTATACTGGAACGAGTTATCACACTTCCTAGTTGCGCTAACTACAATCGGCAAAAATGTTCAACTATACCCCCTTCGCTTACGCACAACGTCACTAGACGGCCCTTTTTGTATGCGCCGCCATACATTTACTAAGCCTGCGCGCTGTAGCGAAGCTTTAGTGTGCTCTATGAGAGGTGAGAGGTGTGTTCTATGACTGATATATCAACGCCCAACCCAAACCACTGAACCTAGAGACATAAAATTTTGTACATAGATACTTTATAGAGTGTAGGAATCTAATAAAAAAGGATTTTTGGAAATTTCACCCCTGAAGGGATGAAATGGGGGCATAAAGTTTGTATGGGAAAAAAATTATAAATAGAGATTCCGCCTTGAAACTTCGTAAGAGTACTTAAAAAAACAATTAAGCAAATACTTATTTTGTGGTGATACAAAACTCAACCCCTTGGGAGATAGATGGGGTAAATGAACCGAAAATATCGATATGGATTTCGTTATTAAAGTTTTATGTGGTATTAATTGCAATAATAGCCTTTATTTTGAATTCTAACACGGTGGACATGATTCAACCCCTTTAGTGGAGAAATGGGGGTTCAAATTTTACGTGGAAAAATTACAACTTGAAACGTCGTGGGAGTACTTCTAAAAACAAATTAACACGTATTTCAAGGAATTCCGAAACTCAACCCCTTAGGGGATGACCCAAAAAAATCGATATGGATGTCGTTAATGAGGTTAAATAGGATATTGATTGCTATAATGGCATTTATTTAAAAATTAAACACGGTGGACATAATCCAATCCCTAAAGGGCCCAAAACCCGGTCCAGATTTTGTTTGGAATTATAATACGGAAACGGGAACGGGAACTTGAACGGGTACGGGAACGATAATGTGGCGGTAAAGGGGATGAACAGGAACGGAATATGGATTAGATATTCTACTTATATCATAAAGTATGTGAAAGTTTGGAAGTTTATATGTTTGTTACTCAATCACGCAAAAACGGCTGAAGTTGCAGACGAAAGCTAGTTTTCAAATAAAGGCAGAAGTTGATAAATTGTAAATATTTTCATTCATCAAATCGGCATCAGCATCATTCATCAATCACCACCATTTAAAGTTGATGATGATGATGATGATGAATGATGCTAAATTTCTGGTGCTGATTAGGTGAATGAATCTGTTTATAATTTATCAACTTGAGCCTTAAATATTAAAAATTAGTTTCATTTGTCAAATCAGCATTAGCAAATTCGCGTCATTCATCACCATATAATGATGATGAATTATGCTGATGCTGATCATAATCATATGATATAATATGATCATCATATAATGCTGATGATGGTAAAAACATATTTTATTTTTATTTCATTTGATCCACCTTAACTTTTCACGTGGGTGGGAGGACACCCTACCCACTGCCACTTTGGCTGATCAGTTTTTCGAGCGATGTTGGTTACTTTTGTTCTCATACGGATCTTTTGATTTGTGATCACGTAAGGAAATTCCGAGCTAAAGGTATCCTAGCGTGTAATGGAGAGTTAACTCCATTGCCCGCTGGAACACCTCGAGAGCCTTCTTATGAGTGACATAATAGTTAGTGACCACGTTTCAGTACCGTTAGTCATCCATTACTAACCAATACACATCTTGAGACACTGAGATAAGTTGGAACACAAAGATTTTCCGAAGCCTGACTGAATGAATGCTGCCTATCCAAGTTGTATTCGATTAAAAATCTCTTTTGCAATACTAATCTTGTACTGTTCTTCCACTTGGTCAAACTCGATAGTCAAACTAGTTTTTCCAACAGGAATAAATTGTCCAGATAGATCCACCACCGAGTTGTTAAGATCATCCACAATTCTGTGCTGTGCGCAAGAACTCCAAAGCAGTTTTGGAGCTGGTGTGTTGAATTTGACGTTCTTTGTTTATTCTATACATACTGACGTACTGATATTCTAAAGCGGAACGTCACTATCACTAGACCTCACGTTGTTAACTACCTATTTAATTGATGTCGAATACTCTTCTGCGGCAGAACGTCTATAAACACGACGTGATAAGACGTTGTTCAGGATTTTATGTGATAACGAAAGCTCTTATGCGGTGGAACGTCTATGGACGTCGACGTGATAAGACGTTGTTCAAGATCATATCTGATGCTGAATGCTTTGCTGCGGCGGAACGTCTATGGACGTCGACGTGATAAGACGTTGTTCAGTATCATATCTGATGCCGAATGCTTTGTTGTGGCGGAACGTCTATGGACGTCGACGTGATAAGACGTTGCGCGTTGTGGCATACCAAAATTATTAATTTGTGACGGAAACATGATTGAACGTTTGCATTTTTGTATGAAGAAATCCTGTGTCACAGCACGTAATTCGGGCGGGATAACCTGCGCGCGCGAACGTGTTAAGGAAATAAAAGCGTCAAAATACAAAAATTTACATAATTTATTGCAGGAGACTGTATGTACTTCATGCTATCTATATAATAAGTATTTTATTTTTTCAAGTTTCCTAGTTATGTAAGTATGTGAATTATGTACAACATTTTAGGGTCCTGTTTACAACAATTATGTATTTGATTAAAAGCTTAGAAGTTGACGAGTAATACTTGACCAAATTATAAAATATTAGATAATTGAACAATTTCATACAAATTCTAATTAATCCACTTTTATTTTTCCTTTTTGAGTTATATTGAAATAAAATATCACTACCTCTTTTACTGCTTATAAACTGAAAGTCTTCGATATTCATTATTTTATATAATACACACGAGAAAAGAAAAACGGTAAGATCCACAAAACGGTATTTTATGGATATCATAACAAGTAGATTACTAATTTTTTTACGTATATCATCGTCATTAAATGCTTTATTTTTCTTCTAACATACTAGATGGCACTAGCAGGTATTAAGTTGAAACACAATGTACAAATTATAGTATAAAAGTACTAGACAAGATTTTTTTTTATGAATAACCTTTACCTTTGAAATTAATAGGTATAGGTAATTTCATAACAAAATCTAAATTAATAATATGAATTTTTAATACTGCTAACCGATAACCGTAGTCGTTCTTAGTAAGGTGAATTTGTAATAATGACAAATCGCGTTTAAGACGAATTGCGATTAAGACAACAGCCGTATAAGACGTACTGCGTTGATGACAAAACGCGTTCATGACAAATCACGTATGTGACAAACTGAGTAAATCAGAACGTTGGTTTCGAACTGCGTATACGACGAATCGCGTTAGTGTCATACAGCGTGTAATTCGCTACGAAGTTCTACGCTTGCTACGGCTACGGAGTTCTACTAAGTTTCCTAGTGCATTTTCCTTTCTTTTTACATGTAAATAAAAAGACAGAGACAATTAATGTTCCAGTCCACGTAACAAATTTTTTTACGAAAGTTATACGTTTGCTACGGCGTAGCGATGAACATTCTATGTGCTACGGAGCGGCTACGAAGCTACGAGCAAGCTACAATACATTCCAAATTTGGAAAATGGCTACCAGTCTGCTTGTGTATATTATCTTTAGATATTATCACAGAATAAATAATAGTACTAGAGCGTATTTATGAATTGATAACTCTGAAAAGTAAATAGAGAATATGCATAAGTCACCGATTTTGATGAATTTGAGCTTGATCGCTGCGGACACTTATAAAAACATGATGGAACAGAAAAAAAAATCATAAAAAAATGTATTATTTTAGATTTATCACACGAGGAAATCAGGGGAAAACAACGATTTGTTTTTTTCATTTTCGGATGTAATGCACTATCAGTCAGATAGAATATCGAATAAGAAATAACATTTTGTATGACACATATTATGTACTTAAACGCAAAATTTAGGGAGATAATTGAAAATTCTTGGCTGACTCCATATTAAACGTGCCTGAAACACACCTGAAACGTGACAAGTGACGTCGTTGTTTTGTATAGAGCATTTTCGGCGGGTGCTGCTGCGTGCTAACTTCAAGTAACTATATCACGAGAAAAAAAACGCAAGAGAAAAGTTTTAATATAGCAGTTGATTTTCTCACGCATTATACGTATGTAACAACTTGATGCATATTCCCTATTGAAGTCCTCCCTATATTACTATTATACTTAAATGTGAAGATTTGTATGTTTGTTGCTCAATCACGCAAAAACCGCTGAACGGATTTGGATGAAAATTGGCACACAGTTTATAAAAGTATGCTTACTTTTGATCCCGGTCAAAGGTTTCCTGCGATTTTTTTCCCCACGGGGATGTAAGTTGCGGGCGGAAATAGTAGATTGTATTACAAGGGAGCAAAATAATATTTTTACGGCGAGGGCGCTTTTTTGAATCCAGAGCGAAGTGAGGGATTCTAGAGTAGAATCCCGAGCGTAGCGAGGGATTCTTCAGTAGAATCCTGAACGAAGCGAGGGATTCAAAGTATGTCGCCCTCGCCAAAAATATTTTGCGCCCGAGTCATATACTTTACTTTTCATCACTCTCTATGAGAAAATAAAAGGCGCCTCATATTTTAATTTAATATTATTATTTAATAAAACTAACAATAAACTAGTAGAGTAACAACTAAATTGAAATTATATTTAATTTCAGCATCTAATAATAAAACTACTAAAAACTTATATAGGTATACATTTGAAACATTGACAACATTTTAAAATTTTTAGGTACATGTTTTTATGGATATAATGAAATGATATCAGGCAGAGTCCCATAGAAAAAAACCCAAGAATGTATAACGTTTCTGTTTTTTTCAAAATGTAGGCATCGAATTAGTAAGTCATAGAAAATATTCAGATTTTTACGAAGATTTGTGTTTTAAGAGTTATTTACGTTTGAAAGTTTTTTTTTTTGGTATCCCCGATACTAAATAGCAACACCAGTTTCACGACAACACGTTTCGTTAGCTGCGTTAGTGATACAGATTAGCACCACAATGTACGAGTTTGAACCAGATCAAACGGAAAATCTGTGCATATGTCGCACGTAACAAAACGCTTTTGACAGTTGAGTTGACTGACATCCGGCAGACTTTTTTTTTTAATGCGCGATCACTTGTGCCACAGAACAAATATACTCAGGGGAGACTTGTGAAATCGCTAACAAAGATGTCCGTTTCATTGATATGCTTTTGTTTTTTTCAATAATTAATTAAAGCTAAATGAAGGAGTTAAAAAATAATGTTGCTACTGTTTTATGATTCTAGTAACATAAAGTGTTTATAGATAACAGAATTATGTTTATACACTTTTGGGTCTCATGTGCCTGATGTCCTTTATCGTTTTTTAAGAACACGTATTTTTTCTTTTTCATTTATTTTCATACATTACTGAGATATTAATTAATAAAAAACGGTTACTAATTAATAAAAAACTAAAAGGACGTAAGTACAAGATATAGGTAAAAATGTGTCGTCTCTCGGTGCCGGATATTTTTTACCATATATCTAGGGTAAATTACCCTAAGCTGGCACCACTGTTTTTTTTTTAAATAGAAGGCAAAGAGACTCAACTCAAACTCCCTATATGGACTAGATTTTAGAATTTTTAAATTAACGTAAAAAATACTGATCTGAAAATTCTGAAAAAAAATATATGAGCTTAGAACACTAAAATCTCGAAATGGTTTTATAATTTTAGTACTTTCTCAAAATGAAATGTTGTCAATTATGAAAGCATTGCATTTCTCCATTACCATAGGCTTTCATATTTCTCCTGCGATTTTGCAGGTACCTAATAGATTATTCATCACATTTCTTGCGTCAGATGATCAGTTCTAATAGGTACTTTCAGGAGTTAATTCTATACTTTCACTATCACTTAAGCAACTCATTTTTCTAAACAAAACCATGAATTTCTAACAATCTGTGAAAATTGACGAAAACGCGGGCTGTAGTTCGAGCGTTTTTAATTTTTTGATTTCTTTTTTTTTTATTCAGCTCATGTGACTATGGGGCCGTCGTACCAGCCACCACAGCCAGTCAATAGCTGGCTGGTGAATAATCAAACAATATTTGCGTCCGATTTCTTTGACGCTGTGCTAAGATGTTCCAAATTAAAAAAGTGCGCGGCAAAGATATTTGCGGTCACTGACATGAAAAAAAATTTTTTGAGCACTTAAAAAGAGGAATAAAACTACTGCCCGCTAAAAGTTTCTTATAGAAAACGCCACCTTTGGGTGCACTTAAAGGCGAACCAAGTCGTCCTTTTCGAATAGATGGGATGAAAAATAACTTACTGATATTAATAGCTGGTATCAACACCGTCGGTTTGTCCCTCAATGGCGACAGGGACACGCCTGGCCGCATCGCCTTCAATGCAGCCATCTCCCTGTCCGTGGTGACTGCACTACTCGATAAGTGTGCTAGGAACATCGGTATTAGTAAACTGGAACAAGGGAATCAACCATTTAAGTGAGGTACAGAGTAATAGAGAGAATAAGGCCACACACATTAGAGCTTAGAGCATCGCGGCTTCGTCCCGAAGGGAACAGCCTTATAGCGATTATTACTCTATTCAAATTATTCTGGCATTTTTTGTTTCTTTTGTCTTGAAACTGTTGTTTAGGTAAATAAAAACCGGTCAAGAGCGAGTCAGACTCGCGCACCGAGGGTTCCGTACCATCATATTTGCACCATTAAACTACACTGCAGAGTAGAATAATAAAATTAGTATTGCAGTTTTAGGTCAGCGCCATCTCTCGACCGATAGTGGAACTAATGTTAACTTTTTTAGAAATTTGATGATTTCTAAAAAAGTGTGCTATATTGAGACATCGTTTTATTTTTCCTGTAATCTTTATATAAACTGCTATCACATAGAATTATTTCAGATTTTTCTCTTAGCAATTTTCGGAGATAAGGGAGGGGAACGGTCATTTTTTTTACATTTTTCATCATAAGTCGAAAACTATGCGGTCTAGAAAAAAAAGAAAAAATGGTTAAAAACGTGCAAGTAGCGCTCTTTCATATGATACCCCACATGCCCTAGTAGCCTCACTTCAAATTTTTAAGACCCCTTTTCAGGCCCTGCTGTAAAAAAGGTATTTATTTTTTTATTTATTTCTTATTTGCAAAATAGTTGGACAAATATCATCTTAAACTATTCCAAATTTCAAGTTGATACCATTAGTAGTTCTCGAGATATCCAGCTGTGACAGACAGACAGACAGACAGACTGAGTCACACGGTCACACCATAAGGGTTCCTTTTTTACCATTTTGGTACGGAACCCTAAAAATGTTTAGTGCGCACGCCTTGTTGTCTATGGTTTGGTTCACCAGTGGTGCCCAATTTGAGGTCCAAAGACAACCACCGAAAATTCTGAAACTTTTTTCTATTATAAAGGGAGCTTATTCCAACCTATAAAAATATTATGCCAATTTGATATTTTTCGGACATTCCATAATTATTATGATTAATTTTTATGATGTATCAAAAAGATTATTTATTCTGTGAGAGAACCATTGTGATACGAACATCAATAAGTTGCCCATCGGCGAGAACTCGGATTTATCTAGCGACAGATCTGAAATTTGTACGGACGAGCCATGGACGAGCAGACCGGCACCCTGATTATCTAAAAAGAAACTATTTAGCGACCGGTTTCATTCCACATACATTGCTACTTTTCTGTGTGGTATGTTTTTTTTTAATCCAAAAAGAAGTAGCAATGGATCACTATAATCTATGAACTGCAACCGGTCGCTAGGTGGTTTCTAATTAGATAATCAGCCCGCCGATGTCACTGAACAAATTTGACAACTAATCAAGAATAAAATATACGAATTTAATGTTTAAATGTAAACAAATAGCAATAATACGACAAAAATTTACTTTCGTGTGAAATGTAACACCGTCTTTTTGTAATTTGTAAACTTGATGTTCCAGACCTCTTTTAAGAGCAAAAATCTCATCAAACCGGCATTTTAAACACTGCAGCGTTCACATGCGCGACTGGACTCGGTCTAGAAATAAATCCGGGCGCAACTGGTTTTATTAACGCGTATGCCCATTTGGGCTTGTACTTCGGCAGAGGGACCGCTTCGTATGGCTACTCTTTCTGTTACAGAAGCGCGTCTTACTCTAAGCCACACACAAACAACACACACGAAACTTTTAGCTATTAGTTTTTGAGATTTTTTACGGGATAGTCCTTGGCTTTCAACTTATCTGATTATTAAGTGATGATAAGGCCGAAAGTGGAAGCGCACAACACCCGGAATCTTCATCACTGAGGATCTGGCTACCTTACCTCTAACTGCCAGAACACAACAATTTTCAAATTGTTGTTATGGCGTCCGACTTAGGTAAGATGGTGGTATCCACCAACCAAACAGAGTTTTACAGAGTACAAACGTACTTCCCTCCTGGGAATCGAACCCGGGACCCCTGCGTCTTACACGAGTGTGAGAACCACTAGACCTCAGAGGCGGTTGAAATTCAAACTGCAATTTTGCATCTGGCAGTGGCACTAATGCAACAAAACAAAACTACATATATTTTCCTATACTTAATAACTAAATTAATTTGCCAAAAATGATCCGACTTACCAACAGAACAGAGACATCATATAATTTTTTTAACAATTTGTTAAGTAAAGTTGTCACTCGTATCGTATCGTGCCTATAGCTTGCTTGCTTGTCTTGTTGTCACTGAAAACTTGTGAAACAATACGAGAGGTGACACTTAAAACCTGGACTAACATAGAGCTGTACTGTAAGTACATCATACAACATAGATTCTGGGTCCTTCTTATTTTTATGCACAACGGAATACTGCTTGGCCTTCACCTCACTTAATGTTAAATGACGATAAGGCCGAAGGTAGAAGCGCACTACTCCCGGAATCCGGACATAGTGAGTGGGCGAACCACTAGACCACAGTCTTGACCACAGTCAGACCACTTGTCTACTAAACCTACGAATCCGAAAATAATTCGTGGTAGCTACGCGTCCGTACTAAACCTACGAATCCGAAAATAGTTCGTGGTAGCTACGAGTCACGTACTTTGTTCGGATTACGGACGGGCCCGAACTTACGAATGAACGTTTCATAGTAGACATCCAAAGGCGGTCCCCAGACTGAAAGTGGCGCTGCGGTAAATTTTCTTTAGTTATTTTGTAAGTAATTAAAACATAATTTCAATAAAGCTAAATGTGGATTTTTTAAGACCTTAATAGTCTAGTATTTTTAGAAGGTATCAATAATTAATTACATTCCCTCGTAGTCATTTCGAGAAGTAGAAATAGAAATATTTTTTATTTAAATAGACTTATTTAAAAGTACTTTTAAATGGTCCAGTTTTTTTTCCCTACCACCCATTCGGGACCTCTTTAGTAGATAGGAAAACTGGTAAACGTGGCTGTTTTTGACCTTCTAAAAAACTAGACTACCTACCTATGGGTTTAAAAAATCCACGTTTTGTTTTATTAAAATCCTTTTCTAGTAACAACTTTTTTTTTTAGAAACAACTTACCTATTAAATAAAAACTTCTGAGGGCTTTCGCTATGGAATTTATAATAGATACCGAACTACGTATTATTACAGTATAATAACGATCCCTTTGTCCATGATAATATAGGTAAAGCCTGCAAGATCTTTATGATATGACTAGCGACCGCCCGCGACTTCGTCTGCGTGAAAAGTTTTTTTTGCTATCCCTCGAGAACAGTATTTTTTTTCTGAATGAAAGGTACCCTATGTTCTCTGTACCCCTGAGAACGTGTATGCAAAATTTCATGATGATCGGTTAACACATTCACTGCCCATTACAGCGCGCCGTGGAGGCGTGAGAAGCATTTTAATAAATTTTTGATATTTGTAATAAAATCGAGACTTATTATTTCTGTTATCCTCAAAAATAATACAGAAATTAAGAATCAGTCTACTAGGTGTACAATCTAAACTTTTAGTGTGACAACTCTGCTATTCACGGCGCCGTGTATTTTGCCAAACTACTCGGTGTGCCCACTACACGGCACCGTGGATGAAGGATTTTTTTTCAGTTTTTATCGATAACACTAAATTTATTATCAGTACATCCAAAGACTAAGTAATATAATCTATACAAATAATAAAAATATTTGGGCAACAGCGATGCATCTATTTTTTCTAGGGCAGTGTGAGTGAAGGCGTAACAAACAAAATGCCTTGCGCATTTATAATAATAACTTAACAAAGAAACAACAAGGAAATTAACGTGTGTGGTTATAACATCTCTGTAGAATTCGAAACATTTATAATGTAACTGTTTCGAATTCTACAGAGATGTTATAACAGTTACAGTATATGTTACAGGAAACCGTGATATTCTGTTACTTTCTCTGGAAATGTTGACTGTGTAACAAGACCGACACTTTGTTACGATACAATGACTGGGTACTTACTTTCAATGGCCATAATTTGAATCAGTTTTTACAAAAGCTGTTAATTATGTTTATTTATCTACACCCATGCTTTAAATCCTCTGTAAGGGGTACTAAATAATATACTAGAAAAACCTCTGTAAGGGGTTCTGAAACAGCTTACTGCCATCATTACAATATCCCGAGCGAGAGCTGCCTTTCTATTGTCTAATTTAAAAATCTATCGCAATCGCTTTCAGGATGTAACACATTGAAGCTACTTTTTGTCACAAATGAAAAATTACCAACGAAATGCAGCAATGTGTCACATACATCTGTCAAATGGAAGCGATTGCGATAGATTTTTAAAATTAGACAATTAGCCCCCTGGTCCTGCAGCGCCGCGCGCCCACGCGCGAGCAACGCATTATGAAATTCAGTACAACATTATAACACTCTTGCGGAAGACATAATGACGAGGAGGTGAAGGAATGTCAAAACAAAGTCAAAAACAAAGTCAAAGTCAAAACCTTTATAGAGGATACATATCATGAGTGTAGAAAAATATCATGGGTGTTTTTAATCAATATGTTTTAAAATATTGTTTGTTTCCCACATAAAAATAATAAAAATAAAAAAATGGGTGTAGATAAAGCTTGTATGCAACTGTAAATAATTAGGTATTAAAATACTCATGTGATACTATTATCACATTCGTGTTTTAATACCCCTCATTATAGTACAGTTGCATAAATAACTAGATTACAACAGCTTTCATCATATGACTAAAATTATTTTCTGAAATGTAGGTTTTAAAATAGCTTATTTATAATAATCATTACTATTATTAAATATAAGCCTGTACCTATTTATTTGCACTAAAAACACCCTGTATGAATTAGAATTTAGACATGTCTGCTATACAGGGTGTTTTTAAGTTTCTAAAAAAGTACCTACTTATAAACTTTTAGCAATAAAAGATTCAAAAGTTTTATTTTTGTATACCTAGGTAGGTATTTACTCAAAACAATCTTTGTAAGTTTTATGAAATTAAGTATTTTATTTTTATTTTTTATTATTATTTTTATTAAAGTAAAAATAAAAAAAAATTAAAAAAAAAATATGAAATTAAAATTGTTGTTTTTTTATTCATTGCAGGTTTGGTTAAGCTGGGAGTCCATTGCGTGACCGGAAAAAAAGTGGCCATCAAAATTATAAACAGGGAGAAACTCAGCGAGTCTGTGCTCATGAAAGTAAGTAATTTTTACAATACTTACCTATTTATAAAAAATATACAACGTGTTACAAAATAACCCCTAATGCCAAATATGGTATATAGGGACCATCAAACTGAACTACTTTTACTATGGGACCAACTCTGAAATCGCAAAAAAATCATCTGCTGTTTCTTACAAAAATTTATTACGAAAATATCAAAATGTATGAAACAGCTGATTTTCTTTCGCGATTTTAGAGTTTGCAAAAGTTGTTCAGTTTGATAATCCCTATCTACCATATTTGGCGCTCATGGTGGAACTTGACAGACTGATCGTACTCGATCAAGTTTGTTAAGCAACGCTCGGTCCGGTCAGGTTTCGGATGGGTGACCGTTAAAGTGGCATTACAACTGAGCGCTTCCGTGCTTCGGAGGGCACGTTAAACCGTCGGTCCCGGCTGTTGTCATCTGATAACAGTCGTTAAGCCAAGTTAGAGGCGTTACAGGACAGGCGGCTTGAAAAACTCTAACACCAGAGGTGGCCACTAATCCTCATTCGATAAGAAGAAGAGACCATATTTCGCTTAGGAGTTGTTTTGTAACACGCTGTATAATTACTAATTTCATTACGGAGGTAGGCATATTACGTATACAGGGTGGAATTTTTAAGACGTGAGTAATATACATTGAGGGTGTGTGTGCTTTAATTTCAAAAGAAGTAATAATGAGCTAATGAAACAAATAATTTAAAAATTGACTTTTCATACATTTTTTTGTCCAAAATTTATTCTTTCGACACATTTATAATAAATAACACACAAAATGTTCTGCAACGTGTGCTATCATCTTCTTTATTTATCTTTATATTTATTTTTAGAATATGGTACAATGTCTGATAAAAAACAAATTGGCTGAATATTTTTTTATAGGTAGGAATAAGCTCCCTTAGTAATATGAGATTATACCTTTGCCACCACCTGCCACAACCACAATGGTATTAAAAAAGTTTCAATAAAAAATGTCAAAACTTTTTTTTTTCTTAATACTTGTTGTGGTTAAAATTTACTTAAATCGGTAGAACTCATCAGCTAGCATTTTTTTAGGGTTCCGTACCCAAAGGGTAAAAACGGGACCCTATTTACTAAGACTCCGCTGTCCGTCTGTCTGTCTGTCACCAGGCTGTATCTCATGAACCGTGATAGCTAGAAAGTTGAAATTTTCACAAATGATGTATTTCTATTGCCGCTATGACAACAAATACTAAAAACAGAGTAAAATTAATATTTAAGGGGGGCTCCCACACAACAAGCGTAATTTTTTTGCCGTTTTTTGGTACGGAACCCTTCGTGCGCGAGTCCGACTCGCACTTGGCTGGTTTTTTTTAACTTTATGGTTGCATGACTGGTCAGTTAACATGGCCACACGAACCATTTTAAATATTAGGTCCTATGAAATTGCCGATATTTTGTCACATACAGAGAAAATAATAACTTCTATAATTTAAAATTTTAACAAAATCGTGAATATTACATCGAATTATGATCATGATAGTTAACTATCAGTAAAAATAAAGTCCATATTTTAGCTTTCGTGACATTAAAAAAAAGATCTTGAAAGTGACTCTTTTTTTGTGAGCAAAAAAAGGGTGACCGAAGGGGTTGTAACTTAACCAAAACTTATTTTTTCGCTTATCTTAAATGGAAATAAGTTAGCATAGTGTTCAAACATTAGTACATAAAAGTTTTGTTACATGAGTGTTCATGGTTGTTAAATGAAAAAAGAAAATGCTATTATGAAAAATGCAACTTCTTGAAAAATCTCCATACAAATCGGCAATTTCATAGGTAAAAACCTATTATATCATTTTTACTAAAATAAATATTTCCTCAAATTTCGTGAGTAAAGTAGGTATTATACAAACCTTGTACTGGAAGCTATTTGCATTGCCTCGAATGATTAAAGCGAATTCAAACCATCCTCGACAATGCAAATACTAGGCTTCCCGTTCTCGGCTGTAATGTACTATTTTTTTTTATTTTGTTTCAGGTGGAACGTGAAATAGCTATAATGAAATTAATAGAACACCCTCACGTACTTGGCCTCTCTGACGTGTATGAAAACAAAAAATATCTGTAAGTATTTTTCTTTTACATACTTTCTCATGTATCTAGATTTTTTTTAAGAATTATCTCAGTTTAAAACATTAGTGTCATCGTCGTGGCCCGGCCAGGGTGCCAAAAAAGGCTGTGGTTATGTTATTATACTGTACGGGTACGTACTTTAAGGTACCCAAAATGAAAAATTCAGTACCACTGTATTTCACGAGTTATAGCACATTTTTTGTGGCCCGGCTAACTGACTACCCATGGCCATGGGTCCTGGCCCGGCCACGCTTCTATCATCAATAATAGCTAACTTTATGACATCATTTATATGGGGGGTTACTGTACGAGTTGCGTACCACAGAAAAAACGTATTATTTCTTTTAAAAAAGACAAGTTTAACTTTAGGGGAAAGCGCCTGGCCATCATTTCAGAGCAATAACGTAACTTTACGTTTACTAGTTTATGTACAGGCACTGTAGTCAACTCCATAGCGTCGGCGAAGAGTGAAAACCTCGTAAATCCTCTTTTTAGGGTTCCGTAGCCAAAATGGCAAAAAACGGAACCCTTATAGATTCGTCATGTCTGTCTGTCTGTCTGTCTGTCCGTCCGTATGTCACAGCCAATTTATTCCAAAAGTATTAGGACTACATATTTGAAACTTGGTAGGCAGGTGTATTCTGTGAACCGCTTTACGATTTTTACACAAAAATAAAAAAATAAAAATATTAAGGGGGGCTCCCCATACATGGAACTGAAACTGAAAATAATTTTTTTCATCAAACCAATACTTGTGGGGTGTCTATAGATAGGTCTTTAAAAATCACATTGAGGTTTCTTAGACTATTTTTTTTTCAAAGTCAACCGTTTGAAAGATATATGCCGCCAAAGTGGTAAAATGTGTGTCCCCTTTAACTTTTAAAGTAAGAGGGTGAAAAATCTAAAAAAAAAATTAAATTATAGATCTTAACAAACACTTTCAACGAAAATTGGTTTGAACGAGATACAGTAATTAGTTTTTGAGATATAGCACATTTTCCAAAACCGCAAATATAACTTTGTCATTCATACAAACACTGTGAAAAACAAAGTTATTTTTTCAGACGAAAAATGATAGCGGTATTAAAACATTGTATGGTATAATGTACCTACGGAACCCTACTGCGCGTGGCCCGACACGCACTTGGCCGGTTTTTTGTCAAACACTTTTGCCGAGTTTTTCGTCACTCAATGACCTGTCTCAGTTATTGACCAGGTTTTCATAAAATGCAATAGATGGCGCCGTATTGCGTTTGAATAAAATACAAGTGAGATATAATCGTGAGATAAGAGGTTTTCTGTAAAAACTGCAAAAAAGTGTTTGAAGACAAAATAGGATTAACGAGGTTTTCACTCTTCGCCGACGATAGGGAACCCTTATGGTTTCGCCAAGTCCGTCTGTCTGTCTGTCCGTCCGCGGCATAGTTCAGATGTCTTTAGCTCTAGGAAGCTGTAATTGGGTATAAATGTGTATATTTATCACGCCGAAAAAAATTTAGAATTTAAAACTTGAGCTTTTAAAACTTTAATATTGAATATTACAGATATCTGGTGCTAGAGCACGTCAGTGGTGGAGAACTGTTCGACTACCTGGTGAAGAAGGGTCGCCTGACGCCGAAGGAGGCGAGGAGGTTCTTCAGACAGATCATCTCCGCGCTGGATTTCTGCCATAGCCATTCTATTTGGTGAGTTTCGGTGATCATCATCATACCCGCACTGGGTTTCTGCCCGATCGACCCGTGGCCACACACACCGACTCACCCTTGACATGAAAAATTACAAAGAAATATACTTTTTTCGTAAAACAATACGCAAAACGTAGTGATTTCTTGCTCAGTGGCAAGAACCTTATCAATACGTCATCAAAGTACCAGGATCACATTAACATGGAGAAGGTTTATCTTCTATAATTTTACAAGTCACCAAAATACCTGGATCGTCGCCTCAGCGTGCCCGCAGACTACAGACCAAACTGTCGGCCGATAGTTGGTTTTGTGTAAAGAATCGGCCGATACGTACTATTATACTTATATTCTGTGCCGATACTAAATCGTTGTAGTGTCACAGAATTTTATAATAGTACGTGTACGCACCATAAAGTTATTTCCGCTAGGTATATTAACTTTATGGTACGCACTTGCATACTTCTTCATAGTTCATTCTGCATACCTACTTACCAACACTTGTCGGCATAGTCGTCATGTAATGTAACTTATATAGGAAAGTTTCACTATAATGTAAAAAGACCATACATAATTGTGACGATCGTAACGGCACGCGCTATTTATATTTTTTAACCTTAACTTCCTTCTAATAAAACCTATATTTCCAGTCACCGTGACCTGAAGCCCGAGAACCTCCTCCTTGACGAGCGGAACAACATAAAGATTGCCGATTTCGGCATGGCGTCGCTGCAGCCCGCCGGCTCACTGCTGGAGACTTCATGCGGGAGTCCACATTACGCCTGCCCTGAAGTTATACGGGTGAGTAACGGTATAATTAATAAGGCGCGTCTACAGCTACGTAGTCAAAATCGGAACTTATCTAGTTCGATGGAAATGGACGACGGAAATACAGTTCATCTTACTGTGTATTATACAACATATACGCTAAAATTTTTGTGATTTAGTTCCCGCTGTGCATTGGTTCCACTCATGATTACAAACAACTTTTAACTTTAACACAATATATGGTTCATTATGTTTGGTGAGTCATTGAAATATATCATAAACAGTAAAGGTCCTAGCACACTATCTTGTGGAACAACAAGAGTTTTGCAAGTAAGCTCAAAAGATTTCTATTCCCGCAGTGGGGTGGTTCCACTCATAATTACAAGCAACTTTTACTTTTAACTTAAACACAATATATGATTCATTATGTTTGGTGAGTCATTGAAATATATCATAAACAGTAAAGGTCCTAGCACACTACCTTGTGGAACAACGAGAGTTTTGCAAGTAAGCTCAAAGATTTCTATTCCCGCGGTGGGGTAGTTCCACTCATGATTACAAGCAACTTTTACTATGGGGCTAAGTAACTCTGATATCGCGAAAAAAAAATCAGCTGTTCCATCAGGGCCGTAGCTAGGGGTGGGCATTGTAGGGCAATGCCCTACCTTGAAATCACAATGCCCTACCTCAAAAATACCAAAAACTAGGATAATATATTATAATTAAATTGTTTGGTCATAGTCTGAACTTGAGAGTAGTCTTAACAATGAGAGTGATTTGAAGTTCAACCATCTTGTTGATGGTGATTTGTCAATGAGAGTGATTTGGAAGTTCAACCATCTACTGACTAAAAATTGCGCTGCGCGGCCGTTTATTTTTACTATAAACAAGCAAAATTACAAGATTAGTAGATGAAAATGAATAAAAATCGCGCTGCGCGGCTGTTTTTTTACTATAAACAAGCAAAGGTTACAAGATTAGTAGTTGGAACTGACTAAAAATCGCGCTGCGCGGCCGTTTTTTTTAACTATAAACAAGCAAGATTACAAGATTAGTAGGTGAAACTGACTAAAACTCGCGCTGCGCGGCCGTTTTTTAACTAACAGGCGAAATAGAAAATCTTGGAATCGCAGATAGGGGCCGCCCCGTAGAAATGTCGCCAGCTACAGCCCTGTGTTCCATACATTTAGGTTGAGTAGGTATTGTGCTTTTGTACGGAACAGCTGATTTCTTTTTCGCGATATCAGAGTTACTTAGCCCCATGTTTTGTCCCTTCTTCCAAACTTATGTTATTTAATAGAAAGCCACTGCTATCTGCGTAACTATACGTCCGCCGTTATTAGTAAGAGCCTAAAATACTGGGTGTAACAAGACCCTCAACGACTGGTTTACGTATTCTGCCCATCATCAGGACTATTTCTGTTCAAAATTATTGCTGGGAAACGATTTTAATTTTTGGTGTTAAAAAAGAATCGCATACATTACCACGCAATGTAACGCCCGCCACAGTTTATGGTAACGCGTACAGCAGACCGCGCCTGCGAGTGAATGCTCCACAGCTGCGTGCGGCCGAGTTAGATTGAGTGACGACGTTTAGAAGCCATTGTTTGTTACGAAATACTTAAAATTTTGATAATGTTTCTTTGGACAAAAATTAGGAAATAATAAGATTGCATAAAAATTTTGAATATATTTTTTTGACTTTGACCTTCAATAACTTCGTGGCTATTGGTCTCCC
Organism: Agriphila geniculea; assembly: GCA_943789525.1. Classification (NCBI taxonomy): domain Eukaryota; kingdom Metazoa; phylum Arthropoda; class Insecta; order Lepidoptera; family Crambidae; genus Agriphila; species Agriphila geniculea. Next base: position 4,617,210 of record OX038898.1, on the reverse strand, counting down.
AGGTATAGTCCAAAAGACAAAAATGATCTTGATGATGGGCGGAATGCGTGGACTTCGGCTTCGTTGAGGGTCTTGCTACACCCGTTATAATAATTTAATAATCCTGATCAAAAATATGAAGCAAAACAAAAACAACACATCTGCACTAGCAAAAGTATTTTAATACATCCACTCGATTACAATAATGTAGGAAAAACATAATTATATTAACATTTAAAGTTACAAACAGACCTACATTACAACATTTCCCACCACGCATTAATAATATCTAATTAAGTACTTTTTATAAACAAAATGTCAGATCGTTAGAAAATAAACTACAATAGTATCCGTTTTCTTAATATTTACGACAGATATAACATTGCCTTGCAACGAACCACGCAATTCGTGCATGACTGCACATTTTAAAATTGTGATATACAATACGAGGCACATACAGATGCCGGCATATATATTGGCAAAGTTTATGGCTACTGCGCATCTTTTGTCTCTTTCATTCTCTTGCCAATATATATGCCGGGCAGTATATCTTGAAATCGGGTGGGGATTGCGTGGAACGCGTATAATGGGCATGCGATGGCGGTGAGGGGCGCGCGCTATTGGTCGCTCACAAGAGTACATGCGCGAACTTATCCCCACTCCGTCGAAAAAATTTCAAGGTACATATATGCCTCGTACTGTAACATACTAAGTTTGTAAGTATGGAAATTACGCATTACACACCCAAAAACGCTTCTAAGCGCGAGATTTTTCCACTAAAGTTTGGATGACGGAGCGTGATACGTAGCAAGTGTGTTACGCGTCAAACGGTACACTATACAAGGTTGGAACCTGAAATCTTTCGACAATTTTGGGAAGCAATCTACATACTTTTGCTTTTAATTTACTAATTTTTAGAATAGCTAATTATTTAGATTTTAAGAAGCTAAATTTTAGTAAGAGATAAATAACTCGTTTCTAACCTTCAATTTTTTCATTTAATTTTTATTCTATGTACTCAAATGGGGATCGTACCTTCGACATTTCGCAATCCGAACAAATACTCTCACCACTGAGCTGCTGAGTCTGAAGATCAATGGTTAAATCATTCGCCCTGGGGCTCAAGTCTGCTAATGTTACCGTCAAAATCGTGTTTCAATGGTGTTTCGATAGTAATGCTTTTTGACACAGTTCTTGTTTCTTAATCCCAAAACCGAAACACGTTGTGTTTCTTAAACCCGAAACAGGGGCCGTACCGGCTAACGCATCGAACTTCGAAAAGTCTGCCGAGTTTCAAATTAAAACAGATAAATCGAGCCCCATTTAGGTCAAAATGGCGAACACACGCGAGTCACACGAACATCGATATCGTCCAAATAACTTTAACAAATAGTACAAAACGAAATTTCTTACTTTGATTTCTCTGTTTTAAGTTGACGCTCGGCAGACCCGCCGAAGTTCGAAAAGTTAGCCGGTAAGGCCCCAGAAACACATTGTGTTTCGATTTTGGGTTTAAGAAACAAGAACTGTGTCAAAAAGCATTACCATCCAAACACCATTGAAACACGATTTTGACGATAACATTAGCTGACTTGACCCCCTGAATTGCGAAAGATCCTAGGTCATAGTTAATTTCTTTTTTTCTAGTAAAAATAATTAAGCTAATATGATTGGAGGTAAAATAAAAATAATTGCCGAAAGATTTCACATCCATCCTGTATACATCGTGTAACAGAATTAATAGCTAAACCAGGGACCATCAAACTGAACAACTTTTACCATGGGACCAACTCTGAAATCGCGAAAAAAATCTGCTGTTTCATACATTCTCTAATTAACTTTTGTATGACACAGCTGACTTTTTTTTCGCGATTTCAGAGTTGGTCCCATAGTAACAGTTGTTCAGTTTGGTGGTCCTTATCTACCATTATTCTGGTTTAGCCATTAATTATGTTACACATTGTATAAAACTAATAATCTATTCCTAATACAAAATTATTCTTATCAAAGAAGTTTTATAAATGAACGATAATTTAATCACAGTCAAAAGAAACAAAATGCTAAAGGGTAACTTAAAATTATCTTTCAAGGAATTAATGAAACTTTAAGTAAAAATGATGATTAAATTTTGAGCAAATTGGAATAATGAATGAATCTAATAAATCTTTTTGTTTTTAATTTGTAATAAGGAATTTAATTGATGTTAATAATCAAAATAGTAGCGAAATTCTTTCTTTTTGGTTTTTAAAACCAATTCATTTCAAGCTTAATATTTAAGTTGTTGTTATTTAATAAACTAAATAAATATAAACAAGAAAAAACCTGAAGAGATGCTATAGGTATCTAGTAAATTTGGTATACAAGGCATTTTATAAAAATTAACCATTTTCTATCCTATGGTTACCTACACAAAATGTTTATACTGATCGTATAACTAAGAAATCTACACACTGGCTGAATGTATTGTTTATTTGAAATAGGAAAAACAAAAAAACAATACTTCAGCCCACTGACCTGCATATAAATTTTTTTCATGTCAGTGCTTCAGCCGGTTTACTTTTTTACAATAAGACAAGAAAGTTTTAGAAAGCCAGCCCTTGTAGTCTGGTCAATGAAAGATGAGACTCGATTGGAAAATAATTAATTTTGTGCCTTATTTTAGGGGTCAGCTATTTCAGAGGTTAAGGTATTGGAAACTGACCCCAATTTATTCCCATTTTAAAGTCTAAACGTTAATTTAACAGGGAATGTGGCGCCACCATTTCAATCGCATTTTTCCTTGACCAGAATCTTTTCATTATAAACTATTTTTAAAATTTAATAATGTTGGATTAATTGAAAAACTTTAAGCTTGTAACTATGCAATGCTTACATAGGATGGTCCTGAAAATATGGTTAAACTGAAGTGCGTCAGCAGCATTCTTATGAACAACTTTTAGTATAAATTGGCAAATTATAAAAAAATAACTGTACTTAGAAATGACAAAATAATGCCAGTTGATGTGAAACAAGATTTATATTTATTGTAACAAAATTAAGAATATAGTTATTAGTAAAGTTTGTTTCATGGCAGGGTGATATGTTAATGGATCAGCGTTTTTTGCATGAAAATGCACTAATTACATACATTATACATTAGAAAAAAGTTTAAATATAACTTACAAAAACTGCTTGCTGTTCAAGCCTAAAAAAAACCAACAGCGTGTGAGATTCCATAGTTTAAAAAAGTTGTTACCCTGTGTTTAAATCAAGATTTAAAATGAGGTTTTAATCATCATCAATTCTTTGTTTCTTGCTAGTGTTTGAAGGGGTCTGTGGAGGGGAGCATGTAGTATCTCTTCTCTTACCGGAATGCCTAGCGCAGTTAGTCCCAGACGCAGAAACTCTCGATTGCGACTCCCTATTCGGTGAAAATTGTTTTAGCATTTCTACATCATTGAAAATTACTTGGGCACCTCCACCGCTAGTCGGAACAATATCTCCTTTATACAACTTGGTTTCTAACTCTCCATCCGTATCCTGCTCTTGAGAAATCAAGCAATACTTGGAAGTCTTCGAATTAGCAATATCTTTGACGGTTTTCAATTTGTTCACGACTTTACAGTTCGATATGCTTGGTTTCATCACCGTTCCCATAGGAACTAATTTGTTGGGAGCATGTTCTACCCAGCCTCTGCCGTCTGCTGACAAGGAACGCTTATGCCTTGGGTTGGCGACGGCAACTCCTCGCCTTGATGACGCAGGAGTGTCCCTAGTTTGAGGAGCAGAGCTGAACGGTGTCAACAAATGTGCTGGTAATGCCCTAGGCGTTGAGCCTGGAGTGAAATCTCTGCCAGTTTGAGCGGCAACATCTCCTGTACTCTTCGGCACCATTTCGTTATCCCCCCTTTCCCCCCTCTCCGAATGCAAAGCTTCAGCGATAATCCTCAAACGATTCTCTTTCTCCTCAATAGCATTCTTCAATCTCTCTTTCTCCGTATGTATTTCTTTAGCTTTCTCATGTTCCGCTGCTATTTTGTGATTATACTTCCTTTCCAAGATCTTCTTTTGTTTCTCCTTATCTAACTTATTCTGACTTAGGAGTAGCTCCTTTTCTTGCAACTCCCGTTTTAGGGATGACGAGTATTCGGTCAGTTCAGCTAGTTTACGTTGGTGGGTTAAAGCCGCGTTCTCAGTAGCTGTTAATCTCTCTTCTAAAGCTCTCACGCGACGTTCAGCTGCCGCTAGCTGACCTCTTAACGAAGCATTTTCGCTTCTCACCTCCAAAGAATCCTTTTCCAAGTCTAACAAAGCAGATCTGAACTTTTCATCTTTGAGCGCTTTACTCCTTTTCAACGCTTCTCTCCTGCTCAATCTCATTTCTAAATGCGCCATCAATTCTTTAATAATATGCGCAGCTTGTGAGCTATTCAATTCTAAGCTAGGGAAATCAGGACCTAAGCTATAGACCAAACCCAAATCTAACTCCAAATCTTTAGCTTCGGGACGAATAATATTATCTCTTGCAGTTGTAAATAGTCTGTTGGCTTTACGTCTCCCGGAGACAAGACCGATGGATGATGCAACATTTGTAATTTGTGGTCTAGCCACTTCGACTTCAGCTGCCATTTCAGCGAATCGCATCACTTGTACGGTTTCATCATAGTCTTCAGCACGAGGGTTAGCACAGACAATCATACGGACTTGACCTTCACCTTCAAAGAAGTTTTTAAATAAATGTGTGATCTTCGACTCTCGGTATGGCACCATAGCTTTCATATCATTGGGTTTAGGTTGATTCTCCCTCAAGACTTCTAAGCAAGTTCTTAAAGTCATGAGTGATTTGTTTATGTTACCCGCTTCTCTAAGCCTCTGTCCAGTATTTTTTGTACGGTTCGTTCGTTCACTGCCAGCTAAATCGACTAAACTCAACTGACTAATACTAAGAAACTTCTTATTTTGAATAACAGCTTCACCCATCTCGTCTACCGGTGCTTGTACTAGACGTATCGTAAAAACTGAGTGACTACGACTCGATTCGGCGTTTAGTGTTGTGTTTGCCATTCTTTTTCTTTTCAAACCCAAGTAAAACGCTTCAAAAGCCTCTTCAGCAGATTTAATTTCAATTTCAGTGACTCCGTGTACGTACATGTTATGGGCAGCGTCTTCTCTAATAAGTTTCACAGGTAGATTTTTACTTATCGGTCCGTCTTCAAGTAAATCGAACACACTGTTGTTATAAATCTCAATGTAAGTCACAAACACAGCGTACTGGTTGTCTTCGTTAATTCCTTCAACTTTTGTTACGTCAGAGGATGACATTGCCAAATCGGGGTTTGAGTTGTTTTTTCTGTTGCTTTTGAATTTGTGGAGCTCCTGTTGTCTTTCCAGCATGGCTTCAGCTTCACTTTGAATATCGAACATGTTCATTTTGTCAGGTTTGAAGACGTATTTATGAGCTTGGTAATCATTTATGGTTTTGAAAATTATATTCAAAGCTCTAGGTAATATGCCACAATTTTGCGGTTCCCCGGTCATTGTGAACGTTTTACCGCTACCGGTCACTCCGTAGGTGAATAATAAGCCATTTTTGCCTTTTATTAGGCCTTCTACTAACGGTAAACCGACTCTGTCAAATACTTCTTGCTGCGATGTTTCTGGTGGGAAAACCTCCTTAAAAGTATACTCCATAGTCTTGACATTTTCATTTCTGTAGTTAATAGCTGAACTAGGAGGTGTTAGAAGCACTGTCGTGGGCGAAATTATCTTCACGCACGCGATATCAGTCTCCTTTTGCATGGGACGCAATCTGCAGTAAACATGCACAGGATCTCGATCTCCTGTGTATAAATTCTGCTTACTTCTAGCGGGCGTCCGCATTTCGTTCAATCTCTGCTTCGATTTAGCCGATTTCATGGTGATTTTTAACAAAACACACGTTTTACACTATATTTAGTAAATCTTATTTTCTGACGGTTGGTCGTCGAGAAATCAAAGCAACGGTCGTTCGAAAACTAAATTATAACCTAACTAATTTTAATAGATATGCTGGTATTTTATATCTCTTTCTCACAAGATGAAGTTACGCTTGCTATCTCAAGAAACCATTGACAATATCGAGCATTTAAACTTTGTCGGGTAATAATAGCTGACCCTTCAAATTCTAGGTTGACATTTCATCCTTTTCATCGTCCAGTGTTGCAAGCATCGATTTAAAAACTCGGCCCATACTATACTACTTGAATTTTTTTTAATCAACTTTAAGATTTAAAATAATGCACTTCGCGTAGAATAAAAGTATAATATTGAAATAAAACATACAGTAGAATAGAATATACTTGCTACTTTTTTAACGACGTTCAAAGCAGCTGATTATTGTTTTATTTATATCGTTGTTAATTGTTTAAAATTTCATTTTTATTAATTATAATATTCACTGCTAATAAATAAAAATACATAAACACAAAAAAGCATGAATTTTATTGAATAAACCAGATGAAATGAATGTATAGATTAGCTATTCACTAAGATTTCCCATTTGCAAAATAAAGAAATAGCGAAATAAACAAAAATAAAATGATGATATGACGACGTTTACAAGATATTTTTATTTATTCACTCTTACACAACATTTTAATAAGCCAGAAGAGGGTGGCTAAATTTTTATGTACTAGGTATTCTGTATTAACTATGATTGTATACTTTATTTGCCAAAGTATTGTATTTGTAACTCATTATTTTTATTAAACCACATTGCCAGTTTCGATCAGTTTTGATGAGTTGACGCTACTTAAGTCATGTAAACGAGCAATTAAAACGCATTTCGATCAAAATTGTAGGTACTGTCATGCATGAATAATGAAAGTAAACTTAGATCCATGTTCTACTTTCATCAAAGCCTGCTTTGACCTTTTAGTTTTGATGGCTACTTTGATCGTATAATGTAAACGAGCAATCAAATCGCACTTTGACGTCGGCGTTCAATCAAAGTGTACTTGGAGCCGTCCAACTCCGTATTCACGGTGTTGGACGTGGAGCCATATTCAAAAGAGGCGAAAATAAACAAACTGATCCAAGCATAGTCAACCAGTATATGAACTTCACTCAAATCTATCTCTCAAAACTACTACGTTAAAAGAGACTTTGAGCGTATTAATATCAACAGATATCCAAGGTAAACTTTGATCAAAAGTAATTTGTCTAAGTTACTTTGTCAAATCAGACTTTAATCATGTCGATTATTTTATTTAGTAGTCATTATTATTTTTAAGATAAAAAAAGTAATTTAACTCTTTACAGTAAGTTTCCAAGAAAATTATTATTACCTACACCGAGATGCTTATTACCTATGGTATAACCCTAGATCTTGGGGGTGACAAACGTAGCTGGCAATACCAAAGTTCTAAACGTTCCATTTCATGCAATTGCTTTTTTTTCAAAATGGAATTAGCGCAAAAATAATGTGAAACAATCATGCGACATGAAACGCAACTGCCCAAATTATTGTCAATTGTGCATTCCGGCAGACCAATCGCAAAGTTATCGATCACCACATATAGGCCAGTCGTCGTTGACACAAAAATCGCGTTAGGTCGCAAAAAATTGCAAGGTTGTGAGGTTTTGGGATGTTGTTAGGATAGATACCAATAGTGTGAATCCAAATTTGCAACCCTGAAAGACCTGCGCTTACTTCGTAGTGCTCGAGAAACCTTGACGTTTTTCAGTTTTAAGCTTACAACTTCTAAAAAATGCATTATACGGCAAAGTTGTCTATGACACTTTTAAAGAGGATAAAATAACCAACAATTTAAATCTAATTTTAGCTCTGAGTGTCATATATACCTCGAGATACACACTTCAAAAACGCTCCATTTTTGACAAAAGGTTGTAAATTTGTAGTAAAGCTAGTTTTTCGAACAAAATACCGTCTAAAATATTGATTCTACGATGAAAAACATCAGAAATAAAGTTGTAGACCAGTTATTTAGCTTTAATTTAAGATTAAGAAAAACGCCATAAAGACCAATAATTTTCTTGTTATCAAGTAAAAAAATATATTAGAAAATCAGATTTTTCAAGAAATTGAGCTTTGTATGTAAATTGTTATCAACATTGCACAGTTATCTATTAATTGTTAATTTATTATCTATTTATGTACCTTTTTGTTGTAATTGATTAATAAATAGTAGTTAATTGACGTGTTGCGTGTTTTCTATCGCAGATGTAAGCTGAGGTCTCTCCATCACTTCGCCAATGTGACATTATCATGAAATAACACAATAATATTAATTGATTTCAATTTTATTTTACAGGATAAGCAATTGTAAGCTGATTGATGTCTTTCTTATCATTTAAAAGAGTCCTACAATGCGTCAGGCATTTTTTTGAAATTTCCAATTATCTATTTTATTTTATCTGATAACAAGATAACTATTATTAGTACTAAGGCGTTTTTCTTAGCCTTAAATTAAAGTTAAATAACTGTTCTACAACTTTATTTCTCATGTCTTTTCTCGTAGAATGAGTACTTTAGACAGTATTTCATTCAAAAAACTAGCTTACTATAAACATCAAACTTTTTTTGAAAAATTACCCAATTTGAGGTGTTGTATTTCAAGGTTTATAGTACATACAGCGCTAAAATTACGCTCAATTTGTTGTCAACTTTATTTTCTTTAAAAATGTTTTCGATAACTTTGCCGTAGAATGCATTTTTTAGAAATTGTAAGCCAAAATCTGAAAAAAGTCTAAAAATTTCGTGGTTCCTCCATTATTTCGCCACTGTGACTTTATTATTAAGAAATTGGCAACCTACTCAGGCTTCGCTTTGATTTCCTTCTTTATTTTACCAATTGCAACCTTTCATCACCCCTAAAAGAAAACAAATACCTTCCAGTCGGCACCTCCATTTGCGCCAAAAATCTGTTTATTATAGGAGCGTTATCGCTCGGATTATGTTATATTTCATCTAATTTACATAAAACCTTAACAAATTATATATTTAAACCTTCCTCATAAATCACTCTATCTATTAATGAAAACCGCATGAAAATCTGTACAGAAGTTTTTGAGTTTATCGCAAACAAACAGAGACGAGGCGGAGAACTTTGTTTTATAATGTGAAGTGATTACACGTTAACATTAATTGTATTTAATTTAATTTTACATGATACAATGTAATGTTTTCCGCTGATTGACATCATTTTTAGGGTTCCGTACCAAAATGGTAAAAAAGGAACCCTTATGGTGAGACTCAGTCTGTCTGTCTGTCACAGCTGGATATCTCGAGAACTACTAATGGTATCAACTTGAAATTTGGAATAGTTTAAGATGACATTTGCCCAACTATTTTGCAAATAAGAAAGAAATAAAAAAAATAATATTTTTTTTACAACAGGGACTGAAAAGGGGTCTTAAAAATTTGAAGTGAGGTGACTAGGGCGTGTGGGGTATCATATGAAAGAGCGCTGTTTGCACATTTTAAAACATTTTTTTCTTTTTTCTTAGGCCGCATAGTTTTCGACTTATGATGAAAAATGTAAAAAAAAATACCGTTCCCCCCCCCTTATCTCCGAAGTTTGCAAAGAGAAAAATCTGAAATAATTCTATGTGATAGTAGTTTACGTAAAGATTACAGGAAAAATAAAACGAGGTCTCAATATAACACACTTTTTTAGAAATTCAAAAAACAAACAATATTTTTTTCAGTTTCACTACCCGTCAACAGATGGCGGTGACCTAAGAATGCTAACTTGCGAATTAAAATAGTTCCACTATCGGTCAAGAGATGGCGCAACCTAATACTACAGTAATAATTGGTGACTGGTTCTTATATAAATTACCTACTATTTGCCGTACGAATATAAACGAAGAATAAGTTCCTACTTAGTAATATAAACAGTTTACAATGTGGAGCGGCTGAAACGTTTTTCAGTCACCATAAGCAACTGTGGTTAAGATTTGTAAATTAACTGTCCGCCTGTTCGCCCTTCCACCTGTCTGCCGTTTATCCTACTTTTTTAAAGACTGTACTAAAGTAACATATCCAAATATATTTATGATTGTACGGAACCCTCGGTGCGCGAGTCCGACTCGCTCTTGACCGGTTTTTTATTATTTAAAAGAGTCGTACCACTCGTCAGGCTTAATTTTTTTTGAGAAATCCGAAATTCTATTTTTTTTTAATCTGATAACAAGAGAATTATTATTGGTCCTAAAGAGTTTTTCTTAATCTTAAATTAAAGCTAAATAGCTGCTATGCAACTTTATTTCTTATGCTTTTCCTTGTAGAATGAGTATTTTAGACGTTGTTTTGTTCGAAAGACTAGCTTGAATAACTTTTTGTCAAAAATGGACCGTTTTTGAAGTGTGTATCTCGAGATATATATGACACTCAGAGCTGAAATTAGATTCAAATTGTTGGTAATTTTATTTTCTTTAAAAGTGTCATAGACAACTTTGCCGTAGAATTCATTTTTTAGAAGTTGTAAGCCAAAAACTGAAAAAAGTCAAGGTTTTTCGACCACTACGAAGTTAGCACAGGTCTTTCAGGGTTGCAAATTTGGATTTACACTACTGGTATCTATCCTAACAACATCCCAAAAATGCAGAACCTTGCAATTTTTTGCGACCTAGAATGTTTAAGATGACTGGGGTAATAATACAGTATGCGACCTCTTGAAATCAAATCAGGTGGGGATTGCGCAAAACAGAACGCTTATTTTGGGTATTCCGTAGCGGTGAGGTACGTGAATAGTGGGAGAGGGGCTGCACATGCGTGAACTTATCCCCACTCCATCAAAAAAGTGTCAAGATGTTTGCCTCGTACTGGGGGCTTCCCATCAACAAATTAGAAACCATCCTTGAGCCTTTCAGTTAAAAAGCAGGCCTTAAAAAGGACTGCTCAAACCGGTACCATGACCGTCTTTTAGATGAACTTATCTAAATAAACATATCATTTTTTGAATTTTTAAAATTTTAGGCATTCACAATGCTATTTTTATATTAAGATAACTATTTTAATAGAAAAAATACTAGAAAAAATCAACTCACCCGTCTGAGCTGCTACGGGTAAGTCGATTTTTTCTATTAACATTATTAACTTAATACACATAACATAACATTCTTGAAAAAGCTAATCACGTAGGAATTTTTTATGAATTGCTTTATTTGACATTGCAGTGCAGATGCTATAAATAAAACAGCTCCAAAAACTGTCAAACTGTGCGTCGTGGTATGTTTCATCCATACATAATAAATGGTGAACGGTTTTAGAACATGTATCAAAGCAGGCAGGCCTGCTCAATCGAGGTCATAGTAAGGCCCCTGTACATTTTAACCATGGAAAGTAATTTGATTTAAGGTTCAATTTTATAACTTTCTACGGTTAAAATGTATTCTATGGCGATTGATAGCTCAGCGATTAGTCTGCTGGAATGCATTCAATTCAATGTCAATCAAAATTGTGTTGTGTGTGTGCGTTTTGCAATCGCAAATGTAAACAAACAGAACAGAAATTCATAAAATTATTATCATGATTTGATTTTATCGGAATTCATTTAACTTTCTTCAGGGCGAGAAATACGATGGTCGGCGAGCAGACGTGTGGTCTTGTGGAGTCATCCTGTACGCGCTGCTGGTCGGAGCTCTGCCGTTCGATGATGATAACCTCCGTCAATTACTTGAAAAGGTACAGCTTTGGTTTCTTCACTCATTTAAGCAGCGTCATAGCTAGGGTCTGGTAAGGGGGGTGGCTGCCAGGGGCGCAACCATTAGGGGGGCGCATTTTGCTGGCCCATAGCTAGAAAAAAGTCGCTTATGATCTTAGCTCCCTTCAACACTTAGATTATTTAAATCTTATATTCATATTAAGATTCTTGATCTAGACAAGAATCTTTATATGAATATAAGATTCTTGGTCTAAATAGAGTGTTGAGCTTTTGATGTACTGAACAAAGCAAGCTAACTTTTTTAGGCTGGTGTGCGTTTTTAGTAGGGCATGCACCCGGTTCTGTTATTCATACAAAGAACTGGGTATACCTGGTTCTGTGTAGGAATTTGTATGAATAAACGGAACCGGGTGCATGCCCTAGTTTTTAGCATCATCGTGTCCAAAGAGTATTGTAATAAAAACTATGGCCTTGGGGCTAATTGTCTAATTCAAAAAATCTATCGCAATCGCTTTGGTTTGACAGATGAATCTGACACATTGCTGCATTTCTTTCGTAAGTTTTTATTTGTCCCAAAAAGAAGCTTCAATGTGTTACATCCTGAAAGTGATCGTGTTAGATTTTTAAATTAGACAATAGAAAGGCGGGTCACACAACTTACAATATGTGCATGTTTTGGTCACCCAACTGTTAGGTGATATTTTTTTCCGATGCATTCATAGCTTTGACTGTCTATCTAGACATAAATAATCAAAGCTCCGACACTGCACTAAAGTATTTCTTTCTGTCATAAATTTTAAAAGCGAAACAGTGTATGTGAGCCATCCTAATAAGCCGTGCTTATCATGAAATACACACATGAAATCCTTTCATTCACCTAACTTTTCTTAGATCTAACTTCTGTCTGTCATAGCTTCAGTGACAAAACACCAGTTTACTTAAAATCTAATCATGAAGTAAGCTTCTTTTTACTATTATTATAAGTTTTATCAGTTTTTCCTTTATAGAAGTGTAAGATATCCCACTTGTGAGGGGTACATTTATTCAAAATTGTACTCAAAGACTGCATATTAAGAAGCAAAGTCAAAATGCTCAATATATGTGCAATCCATCCATGTGGCCAACTAATAAGTAAACAACATATAGATTAGGAGGCCATAACAAATTTGATAACAATCGCGTAAGTGGCTGACTCTGGATTTACAGGATGGAGAGGCACTCTCTGATGCTAAACATGTCAGTCTGTTTGCGTGAAGTGGTTGCGTTATTTTTATATGCAGGCTGAAAAAAGGCAATAATTTTTTGAAAATAAATTATAGCTCATGTTACTCACTGATAATGTAGCTTTCTGTGGGTGAAAAAATTTTCAAAATAGGATCAGTACTTTTTGAGTTTTTACATTACAAACAAACAAAAAGTTAATTGCTTATACCTACGAAATGCAACCGAATTTTGGTCAGTCCTTACACAGTTCATGTGAGTACAACTAGTACTTACTTGCTGTACTTTTGTCAGCCATTTACCTTATCGTTTTTTTTCTGCTAACGATAACACATTTTTCACCCTGCATATAAAAAGAACGCAACCACTTCACGCAAACAGACTGACATTTGTTATGACCTCCTAATATAATAGTATTAAATATACACTTCTACAAATCAAAACTAAATAATTCTAAAATAACATCTGAATTAACCAATATACACGCTGTAATCTGTAAAAAGTGTTTTTATTTCTAATATGTTTTATTTTAATAATAAGCTCTACATTCCAAGAGTGGCCCAAAGGATTATCCAAGTTGACTGGTGATGCTCTATTAATTCATTTGAATAATACATTTTATGACTGCCTTTTATGAAACCGCTGTACAAGCCGCCCAAATAAAGAATGAGATTGAAAATGGCGACTCCGCTTGCCACAACAAGTGTAATAATAATAAATAATTGACCGAGCGAGCACGAAGTGCGAGCGAAGCGTCTCTGTTTCTGCTTCGACAAAAATTATTTCATATGTCCGGCTGTCTGTTCCCACCTACAGGGGCTACAGGTCGCATTTGTTTTTTGAATTTCTCAACCGATTCTCATTAAATTTTGTGAGCAGGTTCGAAAATTATATAGAATTTTTTTGTGGAGACAATTTTTTGAATTTTTTTAAAATGGCGAAGATGTGTTAATAAACAGATTTCAGTCCAACTTTCCAGCTTTGCCTGTTCTTTTCTACAGGTCGCATTTCTCAACCGATTCTCGTGAAATTTTGTAAGCAGGTTCGAAAAATGTATAGATTTTTTTATGTCAAGCCTGTTTTTTTTTTTATTTTTTCTAAAATGGTGGAGATATGTAAAAAAAACATATTTCAGCCTGGCTTTCCGGCGCTGTATGTTCTCCTCTACAGGTCGCATTTCTCAACCGATTCTTGTGAAATTTTGTGAGCAGGTTCAATAATAATATAGATTTTTTTTTCACGCCAGTTTAAAAAACAATGGTTTAATGTTAAAAAAACATATTTTAGTCCGGCTTTCCAATTCTGTCTGTTCTCCTCTACAGGTCGCATTTCTCAACCGATTCTCGTGAAATTTTGTAAGGAAGTTAAAAAATTGTATTAATTTTTTTTGTCAAGCCAGTTTTTCGATTTTTTTTTAAATAGGAGAGATATGTGAAGAAAACATATTTCAGTCCAGCTTTCTGGCGCTGTCTGTTCTCCTCTACAGGTCGCATTTCTCAACCGATTCTCGTGAAATTTTGTGAGCTGGTTTGGAAATGATATAAAAAAAATTATCGAGCCAGTTTTTTAAATTTTTCAAAATGGCTGAGATATGTTAAAAAAACATATTTCAGTCCATCTTTCCAGCGCTGTCTGTTCTTCTCTACAGGTCGCATTTTTCAACTAATTTTGTAAGCAAGTTTGAAAATTGTATAGAATTTTTCTGTCAAGCCATTTTTTTTAAATGGCTGAGAAATGTAAAAAAATACATATTTCAGTCCCGGTGGAATTTTGTGAGCAAGTTTGATAAATATACAAAAAAAATATTTGTAGAGACAGTTTATTGAAATTTATTAAAATGATGGAGATATGTAAAAAAGCACATTTCAGCCCGGCTTTCCGGGTGTTTGTTCTCCTCTACAGGACGCAATTCTCAACCGATTCTGGTGCAATTTTGTGAGCAGGTTCGATAATTATATTTAATTGTTTAGTCAAGCCAGTTTTTCCAAATTTATCTAAAAATATTCATCCATTTCGAAAAATGATCAAAATTAGAAGCACCAGCGAGCTGCGAATAACTCACGTACTGTGTGCTTTGAAAACTTCATGGCGACATTTTATTTTTGTACAATTTGAGCCACTTTTTTCGCGAGGTCTACAGCTTACGGAGCCACTAGTAATAATAATAATAATAAATAAATGCTTAGACAATTTCACACAGCGCCATCTAGCCCCAAACTAAGCAAAGCTTGTAATATAGGTGCTAGACAACTGATATACTACTTTATTTACTTTTTAAATACATACTTATAATGTGAGTATTCTGGCGAAGTCTAATGGGTAGCTCAAGTGGCTACCCATTAGACTTCGCCGGAATACTCACATTCTATCTCTTCTTTACAATATTTTGTTCAATCCCTCTTACCCGTGCTATCTCAAGGAACGTTTTAGTTACGTTCACTGTTCTTTACATTCTCTTAGGTCATCAGAAAATCTGAGTCTCTCGACGCCCGTCCATCGGACAAATTTCTACCATAATTCCTATACTGTTCGGGCGGCAATGCTTTGGAACTCCTTACCTGAGTCCATCAGGCGTGCTCAGACCATAAATGCTTTCAAGAACCAGCTAAAACAACACTATTTATCTCAGTGACTTTCGCTTTTCGCCACTGTAGGTACTTACTGTTCAACTTTTCATCATCTGCAGACAATATATATTTAAATTTGTATATTTATTATATATTTATATATAGGTGTTATATATTTACATGTAAGTATATATCTATTTAGGTTAATTTAAGTTTCGTTAATATTTAAGAATTTAGAATAATTACATTTCTCATGCCATTTTGCACCCCCTGTATTCCTCTTCTGTCAATCTCACCATACCGTAGGTTGTCTGGAAGAGATCGCTCTTAGCGATAAGACCGCCCTGTTTTGACACTAAGTTTTATTGTTATTTCTTTGTTATATGTTACTGTGGTGTTGAAATAAAGCATTATCTTATCTTATTATACATAGTAACACCCAGACCCATCAAAGAAATTAAAATTCATCATTTCAATTTCTGCCCAGCCGGGAATCGAACCCAGGACCTCTTGCGTGGTAAGCGGCATGTTGACCACTGCACCACTCAGGTCGTCATGAGAATCGAATATGAACGACACCATTTCTAAACCCATTCTTTATCTGTGCAGGTTGTAGTAATAATCTGTATTTTATCTCTGTTATCGCATGTTTCAGGTCAAAAGAGGTGTGTTTCACGTCCCCCACTTCGTGCCTCCGGACTGCCAGCAGCTGTTGCGGGGGATGATTGAAGTTAACCCAGAAAAAAGAATGACAGTATGTGTGACAAATATTTCTAGTTATCTTTGGAGTCATATAGTCGATTTTTGACAATAGGCTTTTTTCCACTAAGAATAAATCGGCTAGCATAAGGTTTCTAATGATTAATCATGTTATATAGTAACCAAAAAAACACTTTTTTCATGAAAATAAATAAAGATTACCAATGTTTACGGAAAATAAAATCGGCAAAATTGGCCATTTAATCACCCACACACACACCAATCAGAAACGCGTGACGTCACGCCTCGCGAAACATTTGTTGTTGCTGTCATTTTCGATAAGTGAACAGAGTGTGTGTGTGTGTGTGTGAACAACGACGGTCATAAATAAACACGAATGTTTCGCGAGACGTGACGTCATTCAAGACGCCATGACAGTTTTGGCCATTTTCGATGTCATTTTGAGTTCATTTCTTAAAACGCAAAATTCATAGGTAAAATGACTTATTTTTCTTAAAATAATATATTTTTGGGGTCTATAGATACCAAACTTTATTTTTAAACTATTTTCCAAATTTTGTCAACTAGCCTATTCAGCAATGCTTGGAAACCAGTAAATTTTTATAACCGGTACGATGAAATTATAGTCTGTATTGAAAAAGGTTCTGTTCCTCTGAACTGGTTTGGAAAAATATGGGTATTTTAACCGGTTAACCTGAGTGAAAAGTTCAAACTTTTCGCTCAGAACAACGAAATGAAGTTCGTGAAATCTGCGCGGTGGCATCTAAACCTATCGAATTTTCGGTATTTCGGAAATACCGAAATGTAAAGATTTTTTCACGATTTCTGAAAATATCTGATAATATAAGGAAATTCTCCCAATTTTTTTACCGATTTCAACTGGCAACCCAATTTGTTTTGTTTGTTTACAGGGGAATCCCCTATGATATGACTGCCTGGGCGTTCGCTAGGAATAAACCGGTTTATTTAGGTTCAAAGTATCGCTCATATTTGGTTCTGCACCAGAAATGGAATTATTCGATCAAACCGGCTTAACCGTTAAAATACCGGTTCATTTTGAACCAGTTTCAAGCCTTGCAATTCAGCAACCTTTTCACCGTACCCACGTTGGGGCAAGGTGGGGCGCCTGCCCCACCCTCCACCCTGACTTTAAATAATTTAAGCTAGATGTTTACAAAATTATTTATTTAACAAAATCTAAGCCTTAAGAGTTAAAATTTTTTTGGTACAAATTCGAAAACAACATTTTGCCAGAATCCTTGTAAGTTATTATTGATATAAGGTCAGTTTTATTTTCAAAGCACTTTAAATTCCTATTACCTATTTATCGAATTTTCTTACTTTTGCCCCACCCCTAAGTAGATGCTGGGTACGCCCATGTTTCACCCATATTCACTAACTATGAGGTCTCACCAGAGAACTAAAATCTATGGAACAAGTATTCTGCTTAAAAAATGGCACCACACGAAAATTACAACTAAGGTGGATGGAGCTAAAAATGCTGTTTTTTAATTATGCAGCATAAATTATTAATCACGTTCGTTATTTGTCTTGCTATGATGATTAAAAGAGGAAAGGTCCTTCATAATAGTGAACGTAATTCGTTATATAAATTCATGACACAGTTACTTTTTTGTCTACAGTACCGTTAGCTGTGTCATAACATAACATAACGGTTTAATTTGGAGCATACTGCTGCGCAGGGCTGGATACCGGTTTCTAATTAACCAGGTTAATTTCGATCTCAAACAGGTTTTTTCGTAAGTGTTCACTCGGAGCGGAACCGATTCGCGAGCGATATTGCTTCTGGGATAAACCTGGTTAATTCCACGACGCGCGTGAATAGTGCAGCGATATATTTTGTCTCTTTTTATCTGCGGTCGGGATTTATCCCAGGTTTATTCCAGAAGCAATATCGCTCGCGAATCGGTTCAACACTTACGAAAAAACCTGTTTGAGATTGAAATTAACCTGGTTAATTAGAAACCGGTTTCCAGCCCTGGTCTTTCGTTTCGTTGCTTTGCATCGGGTGGGCAGAGCGAACAAAATCATTTTGGTATTAACCAGGTTTTGGGAGCGGAATCAAAACCAAAACGGTCTACGAGCTTAACCAGAAATAATACCGGTTTCGACGAGCAGAATCGAAATAAAAACGCTCTTTTCAAAATGTATGAAGCTGTGCGAAACCTGGTTGCAAATTTTAACCAGGTTTTCCAGCCCTGCTGCTGCGACAGCACTGTTGCTTGCTGCCGAGATCAGAATCATACCTTTATAGATGATTGTAGATTTGGTTTGCATTAATGTAATTTTGTTTCAGTTGTCTGAAATAACCCGACACCCGTGGGTGACAGCAGGCGGCCGAGGAGAGCTCGAGCAAGAACTGCCCATGATGGAGGTGGTGCAGACCAGGGTGCTGCCGTCTGCGGATGCCATAGATCCTGATGTGCTGCAAGTAAGTTTCAGCAGGCCAGTGACACTCCGCGCTTTGTGAAGCTATAAGTACGCGGGCTCGACCGGTCGGGCCAATGCAGTGTGCTGCCGCGCGCCGCCCTTATAATTTTATAATATACTAGCTGTTGCCTGCTACTTCAATCGTATTATTTCGGGATAATAATAGCCAGTATGTTAATTCAGGTCCTAATGTATCTATATACCAAATTTCATACATATCAATTGAGTTGTCGAAACTTTTTTTTACTTTTTCCTTTTTTATTTTGGTTTCACCCGCGTGGTTCTCGTTCCCGTGGGAATATCGGGATAAAAAGTATTCTATGTTTTAATCTAGGCTATCTACTATCTGTGTGCCAAATTTCATTCAAATCCGTTCAGTAGTTTTTGCGTGATTGAGGAACAAACATCCAAAACTTTCACATTTATAATATTATAGGATAGTAGGAAGTAGGATATGTTTATAATATCAAATTTGTTTTTTTTACAGGCTATTTCCAGTCTAGGGTGCTTTAAACAGAGAGATAAACTTATACAAGAGCTATTAAGCCCACAGTAAGTGAATATAAATTGTTTTTTATTGCATTATCATCAATTTATCATAGTTATTCTTTATTTATGGTTTTCAGCTACTTGATATTTAGACCACATAAACATTTGTATGGGGGTGTCAAGCATTGCCAAATTTTTTTCAGGCAAAGCGGGATTCTTTTGTTAAAGTCGGGACATGTTAAAAAAACTGGCCAAGTGCGAGTCGGACTCGCAGGACGTCCCGATTTTTAGACTAAAATTCAGTCCCACTTTTCGTGGAATACTTACTCTCGCTCGACGGTAAGCGGTGCGGAGATAGTAGTGACGTATTTTCCTTTAAGAAATCTTTTCTTTGACAATCATTATTGTACACTTAATTTGATACTCAAAAGGATAAGTAATAAATAAAAAAGTACAAATTTTTACGTTTTTAGGGTTCCGCACCCAAAGGATAAAACCGTTTTTATCCTTTGCGTGCGGAACCCCCTATTACTGAAACTCCACTGTCCGTCTGTCTGTTACCAGGCTGTATCTCATGCACCATGCTAGCTAGACAGTTGAAATTTTCACAGATGATGTATTTCTGTTGCCGCTATAACAACAAATACTAAAAACAATATATATAGATATTTGAGTGGGGCTCCCATAGAACAACCGTGTTTTTTTTCGTTTTTTGGTACCGAATCCTTTGTGCGCGAGTCCGGCTCGCACTTTTTAGGGTTCCGTACCCAGGTAAAAACGGGACCCTATTACTAAGACTCCGCTGTCCGTCTGTTTTTCTGTCTGTCTATGACCAGGCTGTATCTCATGAACCGTGATAGCTAGAAAGTTGAAATTTTCACAGATGATGTATTTCTGTTGCCGCTATAACAACAAATACTAAAAACAGAATAAAATTAATATTTAAGAGGGGCCCCCCTACAACAAACATAATTTTTTGTCGTTTTTTGCTACGGAACCCTTCGTGCGCGAGTCCGACTCGCACTTGGCCGGTTTTTTATATTTATTGTTACTTTTTTTACATGCTGAACATTTAGCAAAACAAGTTAATCGTTTTAAATTCTTTTCCAACTGATTTGAACTGACATGCACCGTCAACAATTAAAGTAGTTTATCACTTTAGTACTATGGTACCGACTTTTACGTATGTCTGCTGTAAAAGTGCTTGCGGCTATGTGTGAGTGACGCGGGGGTGCCGCGGAGTCATTGGAGTGAGGAATTGACTCCGTGGAGTCGCGCGTGATGAGAACGACATACACGAAACCACAAAACAGAGAGAGACAAAACTAGTCCCCGACGCAGCTCAAGGTCTCCGGCGCCAAAGCTCACACGTACAGGGGAGTGTCGCTGGTGTGACGTTAGTCAAAAAAGTTAATATGACGAAGTGCTAAAGTGATAAGTTACTTTATTTGCTGACTGTACCATGTTCGAGAAAATTATCCTTTTCACTTCTCATGCTCGTAAAGTTCGTCATTATGTTGGGTATAGGCTGCATAAAATCGCTTTTCATGCTCTAGAGCATAAAGTAAAATCTTTGTCTAAGTTCTGACTCTAAGACAAAGGTCGTCAGTTAAACAGCCACACACGCAATTAAACTTTGTTTTTTTTTTCATTTTGAACATTATTCATGGCATAATATTTTTTTTTTATTTTTGAAAATTGAAAAGCCTTCAAAAAAAAAGCCAACATTTTTTTTTTCATTTTTTGAATATGGGTATCAAATGAGAGGCCTTGATGAGCACATTCCAAAATCATATAATTTGTCACTAAAATTTAAGATTTTTTTTTTCAATTTTTGCATTCATTTTTTTCAATATTGTTGTTTAATTTCGTCACAATCGAAGTGAAAAGCAGAGTGTATAATCCGTACATAAAACCCATTTTATGCACTTGAAATCAGAAATCAGAAATCAGAATATTTACTTGCACAATATTGTGTACATTATTACATTGAGATCGATGACAATGTTCCTAATAAAATTTCAACAATATTCTGCCTTAAATCTGTAGGCATGCAAATGTTAGTAAGTGTAAGTGTGTAAGCTATCTATAATGAATATTATTACTACTAAGTATTACTGATGTCAATTATAATTACAAAATTGTCAATAGAAATCTCATATTCAAAATTAAATGTCAGCTATGCAAAATTATCCTTAATACTATGTCAGATTGAGTAGAGATGTCATTGTCCTTGTCATCAGTGTCCTTGTTGTACAATCTACTATTATTCCTATTCCATACAGCCACAACACAGAGAAGGTGATATACTTCTTGCTGCTGGAGCGCAAGCGGCGGCGCCCCGCGCGCGACGACGAGCCGCGCCCCCCCGCGCCCGCGCCCCCCGCCGACCCCCCGCGCAAGCGCCTCGACACCTGCCGGGTGAGTCACTCTCTAGTGCCCCCCCCTAACTAAAGTAACCGACATCACTCAAAGGATTGCTCAGCTGAAGTGGCAGTGGGCTGGACTCCGAGAAGAACCGATAGCCGTGGGGCGGGGCGGTTCTGGAATGGCGACCGCGCACCGGACGACGCTCCGTGGGTAGGCCCCCGACAAGGGGGACCGACGTGAGGGTGAAGGTCGCGGGAAGCCACTGGATGCGGGCCAAGCAGGACCGATCGTCGTGGAGATCCTTGGGGGAGGCCTATACCCAGCAGTGGGTGTCGTGCGGCTGATATTATGATGATGATGAGTGCCCCCCGTGACGAGTCACTCACTAGTTACACTCTACTAGCGCCCCCGTGACGACCCCCCCCCAGCCATGCCCCCCCGCGCCCGCCGCTCCCCTCGACGACCCCCCGCGCAAGCGGCTCGACACCTGCTGGGTGAGGGTTGTGAAAAAAAAGCCAATGGATTCTTGTGATGTGTTACTGGTAGACGTCTATTTTAGAGAATAATTTATCATATTTCACCAGGTAAACGGTCAGTCAGCACATTTCGGTCAGATCAGCGAAGGGTCGCCCATCACGCCGCGAAGATCGCAGTTCAGGTAAAAATAAACCGACACACACACACAACAGAGTGCATTATTGACTGTCTCCAGTGAAATTATTGAACCTTATGTTGAAGATACACGGTTATAACAAACTGATTCTTCTTATCGAATGAGGATTAGTGGCCACCTCTGGTGTTAGAGTTTATCAAGCCGCCTGTAAGGCCTCTAACTTGGCTTAACGACTGTTATCAGGTGACAACAGCCGGGACCGACGGTTTAACGTGCCCACTGAAGCACGGAAGCGCTCATATGTAATGATAATCAAACTGAACTTGGTTGAAAGACGCAGACCATGACCATCAGCCATTTTAATGTCTTTACTGCTGGGGCACAGGCCTTCTTTATGGGTGGATAAGGAGGATGGCCCGCGGGCCCAATACGGATTGGTGGGTGTTAACGACTGCAAATGCACCCGGGACCAACGGCTGAACGTGCCTTCTAAAGCACGGTGGAGCTCGAGATAATACATTTTTGGTAACCCATCCCATGACCGACCCTTGGGCCACTGCGCCATCGAGCTCCTCAAAGAGATGTATGATAATTCTGTTAATCAATGACATTGTATGATTGGTGATGACTTAATTGTATGTTTACATGATTCAGTTTGGTTGTCCTGCGGCCGATATGCATCCAAATTGAAAAGCAGAAATGTACCGTGTATTTTTGGCATTATTTTTTTTTCTAACTGAAATGTCACTTAAAATCAGTCACCCGCAAGTGGTGCAACCATGGTGTCACAGGGCCCTATTATTTAATCATTCGTGTGACTTAAGTTGCTGTAATCTCAATTTCTACAATTTCAACTTTATTGCAATGAAATAAATGCTAACGTAATTTCTAACCCCGGTCACTCACATGCACGCAAAGGTTCGTACATTGTACGAACGTTTTCAATTTTGTATGAAAAATCATTTGCGAATGTCCGTCCTACACTTGTGGGTTCGCGTATTTGCGCGAATGTGAGGACCGGGGTAAGAAAAGCAAAAACACGAAGTCAGCCGATGTCTATTCTTTATCTATTAAGGGTCATCTTGAAAGTTATGGCCTTCAAGCCGAGAAGGTATCCTATTAACTTAGTTTTTGGCTATTGGAAAGTTCTCACTATTCATAAACTATTCATATTACATGTAGTACTTCGCAAACATACGCTAATATCGTTTGACCCGTCAATTTTGGCCAATAAAAGAAGAAGAGAAATAGTCTGTCAAACACTAAGATCTTGTTTGGTATTGGTGAATCATCATTTTGACTTCATATCGCCTATTTTGTATAACAAAGTGAATAGAAAGCTTAATATCTTTCCTCTTCCGAAATACAAAATATGTAAAACCATGTTATGCGAGTGGCTTCTTGGCCTGGACTATGATACAGCTGAGTCCTTGGTTAAATAAATATTTTGCAAACTCCTGCACACATATTCACACACACACACACATACACACACACAGAGACACACACTTATTTACATATTTCATAATTTCTGCTTTTTCTGTTTCATATTGTTATTTTAGCCTTAAGTTCAAATCATGTCTGTAATGCCTGTTTAATTTGAGGTGGGCGCTAATAACTGTAACACAGTCTTATGACTACAACGGTTGTTAACGCTAATATGTTTTTGTATACATGTCATGATTTAAATGAATGAATGAGTGAATGATTTATTTATTCCGCAACATGATAAAGATACATTAAAATAACTATAAAAGAAATGGCACCGAAAAGGAATTTACTCAGCATAATGTCGCATTATTCAAGAATGGCACGACGCTGGTCTGCCGCAAATGCCAAAAATAAATGAGAGAAACACTGCTACGCATAGACTGCTATTTACCGATCTAAAAACTGCACTGCAATACAGCATCATTTTTAGAATGATACAAAATGTATAATACAAAATGATACAAAATAAATAAATTTTTATTATTATTATTACCTTGAAGTTATTATTATTATTATATATTTTTATTATTATTATTACCTGTAAGGCGCTTAATCTTGGCTATCAATATTGCCGTGATTGACAATATTGATTGTCAATCCGTGTGTAACATGCCGTGTACTGAGGGCAGGCTTGCCCGCAGCAGGTCGGCGTCGAGCCGGCGCGCGGAGGGCCGCAGCGAGCCGCAGCTCTCCGCCAGTCCGCCCGGTGAGTGCACACACATCGGCCGCATTCCAGCAGACTAATCGCTGACTCATCGATCGCCATAGAGTTGAATAAAATTGAACTTTAAGAGACGACTTCACGCATGGTAAATACTGTGATGTGATGAAAGTAAAATATTGAATATTCCATACAAATCAATTTCCAGTGTTAAAATTTACTTTACGGCGATGGACCACATTATTTACCTGTATGTGAATTAAATTAGATGATTTAAAAATGCTCATTATGTGAGCTTATTTGAATAAAGAATTTTTCATTTTCATTTTTCATTTACCATGCTTGTAGCTGTCGCCATAAAAAAAATACTTTCCATGGTTAAAATGTACTCTATGGCGATCAATGACTCGGCGATATGGTCATCTCAGTTGCCAATTAGATAGATGAGTCAAGCAGTGGGGAATTTCTGAAATAAAATCAAATTGGCTGAATATTTTTTATATGTTTATTAAGCTCCCTTAGTAAAAGAAAAAAGTTTTAGAATTTTCAGCTTTTTCAGAATTATACCTTTGCCACCACCTGCCACATCCACAGCATGGTATTAAAAAAAAGTTTCAACACAAAATGTCAAAACTTTTTTTAAATACGTGTTATAGTTGTGGTAAAGGTATAATCTCCATTCTGCTGTTA
The DNA here is from genome assembly GCA_943789525.1 of Agriphila geniculea. Lineage (NCBI taxonomy): Eukaryota > Metazoa > Arthropoda > Insecta > Lepidoptera > Crambidae > Agriphila > Agriphila geniculea. The sequence continues at coordinate 4,592,310 of OX038898.1, read as the reverse complement.
CTATCGTACCGTGGGCAACAGCGTCGAACCACTCCTAAGGTTAAAATCGCTCGCACGCTGCGCCCGTCACAACATACGTTTAGTTCGTGCTGAGGCGATACGCGCGCACACGAATTTTGTTGCTAACTGGTTAAGCGACACTGTTGCCGATGGTACATTTTCACGCAACCTAAAATTCTGAAACTTTTTCCTATTACAAAGGGAGCTTATTCCTACCTAAAGTCGCATTACTAATTTCCCAGCAAAATGTAAACAAAGGTGTTGCCAGAACAAAACAACACAAAAAGAAATAGTTTATTGCTAAGTCAGGAAATAAACATACTTACATGTTTTTTCATCACAAACCTAATAAAAATAGATTAGATAAATATTCTGAATCATGAGTTTTGCGGCATAAACAGTAATATAATTTAATATTTCATAATAACAGTTTTATAGTAGAAAACATTTTTATGGTGCTGTGCTATACACATCAACCTTTGGTCATTTTATAAAATTTCATAAAAAAATAGTATTACGAGTATAGTGCGAATCACGAAAGATGACCTCAAATAGCGCTCATCTTCGCATCGCACTTAACAAAATAATATTTCTTAAACATAAAGATATATTTATTATAATAATATAATATTATATAAAAGAAATTTTGTCTTAAGTCTTTTCTTCATGAGTTATGATGCGAAGATGGGCGCCATTTGTGGTCACCTTTCGTGATTCGAACTGTAGTAACATTTTTCTTTTGGTATTGGGGGGGAACAGGCGAAGAAGAAAGTTCGTTTCAAGAACTTTTAACATCAAAAATATGACCTATCATATTTATAAAGATAGGTAGGTTATAAAGATAAAATTTCTAATTACTTACCATCCTACTTTAAAATTACCCTGGATGACATTACATTTATTATGACTCAAAATGTAATAAACAAATTAAAAAGTTGATGTGACCAAAGGTTTTCAATATCTGAAAATGTCACTGTCACAGTCAGTTTGTCAATTTGACAGTGACGTTTCTTTGTTTACATTTTTGCTGGGAAATTAGTAATGCGACTTTATAATAAAATATTTCAGTCAGTTTTTTTTCAGACATTTCCCATTGTACACCTTATGTTAATCAACATAAAGCTTATTATAATTCCACCAAACAGCAGGGCACACCCCACACCGAGTGTCTTCGCTGGGAGGTACCCCTGCCACACCTGGATCACCTTTAGGTAAACTAAAATGGATCTTAATGTAACGTATTAAAGCTTAAAGTGATAAAATGATGAGAAATGTTATACTAGTGTTTTGTCAAGCAATATTATCATCATATAAAGCTAAGCCGTTACTTGACCGTGGTCCCCCTGACTAAGTTCCCCTTAGGGTACCACGAGTAAATATATTTGCCCATGGAACACCTAAGGGGGACAAAGGGGAAATTATATGGCCTGTGGTACTCCTATTTTTTTGTCAGATCGAAATGTTTGAGATGGGTTACCCCGAACAATAAAAATATATTTAACCGACGTTTGACGTTTGCCCAACTACTTTGCAAATAAGAAATAAATAAAAAAATAAATATCTTTTTTACAACAGGGACTGAAAAGGGGTCTTAAAAATTTGAAGTGGAGTTACTAGGGCATGTGGGGTATCATATAAAAGAGCGCCGTTTTTCACGTTTTCAATCATTTTTTCTTTTTGTTTTAGGCTACATAGTTTTCGACTTATGATGAAAAATGTAAAAAAAAGACCGTCCCCCCCCCCCCCCCTTATCTCCGAAGTTTGCAAAGAGAAAAAGCTGAAATAATTCTATGTGATAGCAGTTTATATAAAGATTACAAGAAAAATAAAACGATATCTCAATATCGCACACTTTTTTAGAAATTACTAAATTTCTAAAAAAATTAACCATAGTTCCACTATCGGTCAAGAGATGGCGCTGAACTAAAACTGCAATACTAATTTTATTATTCTACTCTGCAGTGTGGTTTTATGGTACAATTATGATGGTACGGAACCCTCGGTGCGCAAGTCCGACTCGCTCTTGACCGGTTTTATTATTTGATGATCCATTGCACACCCTGTTGATCAGCAGACACTTAGCTGATTGTAGAGCAAAAACTATGATAAGTTAGTTTAACTTAGTTTACAGCTGGGGTAATTTTTCACACTTGTATAGGTAGAGGTACATACACAGAGTCAATAATCACTGCGTGGTACATAGTTTGCAGCAGCGAACTAAAACTATGGAATAAGCATTCCGCTCAAAAAATAGCACCATGAAAACTACAACCGAGTGGGCGGGGCTAAAAAAGTACAACCGAAGCACCATTTAGTCATGTCTGCCACGCGCTCGGTGACAGTCGTTAGCGTTACTACAAAAAAATAATTAAAAAAGTGATTAAAAATGACTTCATGTGTGGTCAAGTGGTGAAAAAAACCAAAAGAAAGCAGCAAAAAAATACAGACATAGCATTATCATAGGAAAGGAAAATATATTTTGTTTTTTAGAAATATCTGTTAGCGTATACATACAAACTATGGTCGCTATTATGCAACAAGTGTTCAGTCGCTTTGTGGGGCAGAGTCAAAATCTTCACATTCACTGCTATCACACATTTTTAAACAAGAATAAAACTCTAATGAAATTCAGTACAACAAAAAAAGGAAAATCTAAATCAAAATTTTGTATAAAAATGGCACGACCTGAAATATGCAATCCATAGAAATCGAGTAATCTGATGTAATCTCCTTGTTTTTTATTATTATATAGGGTGTAGCAAAAACGCCTCCGTCGCAGAATGTCCCTTTCGCAAAACGTCCCTTTCGCAGAATATCCCTTTCGCAGAATGTCCCCCCTTGTACCCCTCTGAAAAACGCATAAAAGTCAACTTTTTGATGTGATATTTTTTGATACTAGGGGGACATTCTGCGAAATGTTCATTTTGGGAAAGGGACATTTTGCGAAAGGGACGTTTCGCGAAAGGGACGTTTTGCGAAAGGGACGTTTTGCGAAAGGGACATTCTGCGAAAGGGACGTTTTGCGACCAGGGGACATTCTGCGACGGAAGGACAAAAACTCTGTCCAATCCGTGAAGGGATGATTAGGTAGGTAACTATATTGTTTCGATTCTATTCAGGCAATCCTCTTGTAACGAGTAAAAAAATCCCTGGTTAAAATAGAATATATAAAAAATGGGGAACTCACATTGCCACACCGAAGGCAGCGGCACGACAAGTAGTGACGTCATGAGGTCAAGACCGTCAGAACACAAAGTAATGACAATTTCCAGAAACAATGATTTTATACAGCTCTGAAAACAGCTTTTTAATATGGAGTTTGATTCGGGGATCATTCTGCTGGAACCCCAGTGTGAGATCTGCTGCGAAGATGCTACTCCATATTTCCACCACCAATGCCCAGCAACGGTGCACTAGATCGTCCCGAACACTTTGCACTGTATTCAACTTAATTAGTACAAAAGTGGCTATTATGCTACTGAGAACCTCCTCCTTTTTTTGAAGTCGGTTAAAAAGGTGTCGCTATAAGAATTTTGTATTGCCAATTAAAGCATGCTTTTTTAAGTGAGAAATAAAATTAAAGCGACTTATTAATACGTTGTTCTTTATCAGTCGCACCTCTAAAAGACGTATTAAGGCGTTGCTTGTGCAAATGTGTTAATTATCTACATATATTATGTATTGTTATGAAAAAAATTCTCTACAGAATACAATCATTGTCTTTTATTAAGCATACCTATTTTATTTCAATACCTAACCAAAGTTAGTCCTTCTTGAAATAATTAGTGACAAATAATATGATCATCATTCATCAACATCATCAGTTTATAATTTTCATAAAATAAAATAATAATAAAATCATCACAGCGGAAAGACGTCCACTGCTGACATAAGTCTCCTTTAGTTTTCCAGAGCGACTAGTTACAGACGACTTGCATCCAGCGTATTCGAGCGGTCTTTACCAAGTCGTCTGTCTACATAATAAAACAAACATTATATCTAACCAATAAAAATGTACTAATTTCATTTTATGATGCCGGCCGTAGCACAGAATACATAATAGTACAAGTACAGAAGATCCACTCCGCAAAGTCATTTAAATAAAGAGCGACTCTATCCCATACACAATAAAGTGCAATTCAGGTCGCACACCGCTCCCACCCTACAGTTATATTCACCTAAAAGTTGCTTCTCTTTCTATCGCGAAGCTCTTATCTCTTCTAACGACTTTAGGGTTTGTTCTTTTGAATAATAATTTGATAATAGGTACTTAATGTACTTAAATACATTTCAAAAAAACCTAGGCTAGGTACAATCGACGCCACATCAGACTATACATGCTGACTTTGAGGAAATTTGCTTTCTTACGAAATAACATTGTCATTAATAATTAACTTTATTTCGAAAGTAGGTAAGTAAGTACCTACCTAATCTATAAATTATTATTTCAATAAATACCTAGTTGGTTGGAGATTGTTTAGCAAAAAAGGCAAGTAAGTACCTAAGAATAAACGGATACTAAATAATATCTAGGTAGTAGACAAGCACTTTTTACGTTTCGATGTCAATTGGAACTTTTGGAAGTGTGAAAAACTTGAGGTTCGGATATATTAGTATTAAGATGAACGCGGCGAGTGAGTGACTATCGAAATCGAACTGCTAACAGCCAGCCAACGGCGGCAGCCCTCTGAAATTAGTCTGTCCGGACGGAGTACGCCTAGCCTGGCCGTAGTGCAGTGCCCGTACGTAATAAGTTAGGTGTACTGACTGCATTTTACATTACACCGTCCTTGCTTCAATGTCAAAGGCACGACAACGGCCCAATGAGTGACACGACGCGAGCAAAATATCCAATCATGTTTGATCTGCGTACAAACCCCAGCCAGTAGAAAACATCATGTGCGTTAGAATACAACCTAATACCGATTATGCGTGCATTGTAATAAGGTTTGTTTTTGCTAGTTTATTTTTGAGTTTGCGGCCTTTTGTGTTACAGAGTATGGGAAGGTGCCATTTTTTAAGCAATATTTGTTAGGAGTTAGGTTTCCTTAGATCTTATTTCGATGGTTTGCAGTCTGCCTGCACATATATGTATGAAAAATTACTCCAGCTATGTAAGCTAAGCTAAATTAACATAGCTTAGTTTTTGGTCTGCAGCTATCATAACAAAAACTTTTAAAATTCGGTACGATTTTTTTTTTAAACATTGTTTTGGCACAGCCGGCCGTTTTCCGTGACAGTCAATTAATTTTTGAATAAACTTTTCTCCCATGTATTTATTGTGTCGTGGTTCATAAAATAATACAAAAATGTGTATTTTAGCATCGCCATCGATACGGGAACATCACCATCAAAGGGCCAACTCAACTGGACCTACGATAAGTCTCAACATTAGTAAGTTATTGCATTTTATGTTTTCAAAGAAATATGTTTGTATGACTTAGCTTAAGTATCAGTCCCACAAAGTGGATTAAAACATATCATTAAACAGTGTAATTGAGTTTTGTGGAGAAATAAAGTTATATTATTTCAGAAGTACATAATATAACAGAAATATTTAAAACCCGGATTATCATACAACGTGTTACAAAACAACCCCTTAAGCTGAATATGGTAAATAGGGACCATCAAACTGAACAACTTTTACTATGGGACCAACTATGAAAACGCAAAAAAAACGCACAGCAATGTGTTTTTTGCGATTTCAAGGTTGGCCCCTATATTCGGCATTAGGGGTATTTTTGTAACACGTTGTATAATAGTAGTTTATGAAACTGATGCATAATGAAGGGTATTAAAACATGAGTGTGTGTTTAAAAACCGAGCCGTAGGCGAGGTTTTTAATAGTATCACACGAGTGTTTTAATACCTAGTTATGTACAGTTTCATACAATACTTTATCTACTCTCATACAATTTTGTGATTGAACCGATTGAACCTACAAAATAAAATATCAATGATAAAAAAGAGTTCGGTAAGTCGGCAGTACTTACCTAGGTTAAGTAAGACGTTTTTTCCGTCGCCGCATCTAAAATATCGGATGGAGTCAAATTTTCACTCACTACACTCACTACTATGATATTTTAAGCAAAAGTAAAAATTAAAATCTAAAAATGGCGCGTATTCTATTAGAAAAAAAATAATGAAATAAGTGCATTCCAGTAGACTAATCGTTACGCTAAGTCATCGATCACCATAGAGTACGTTTTAATCATGGAAAGTATATGGGAATATCATTGTTTTTTTTTTTTTAATATCGCGGCACTGCCTTCTTCTTGGATTTGCCCTGTATCGTAATGAGAAAAAAAGTTATTTTATAACATTGCTTAGTATAGCGAAGGTATGTTATAAAATAACTTTTTAATTTTTTTTCGGTATTGCGTGTATAAAGTATGTCAATATAAATTCGTTTTGAAATTCATAATTCGAATTTTACGATATGAGAGTAGATAAACAATATTTTGATATTTGCTTCAGGTGGCGAGCCGGGTGAAGCTGTCATAATAATAAACGAATCCCCCATCATGGGCTCTTCGGTCGCCCACCGGCCGCACAGTCCCTCGCAAACTAGTAGAGGTAAGTGAATATTGACAGTCGAATTTGTTAATATGTTCTTTTATTAGTAATAACACAGAATATACAATATGTTTGGTTAGCGATGTCGGAACTTTTAAAGGTAGACAATATGATCAATTTTATCGACAAAACCCCCCACAAGCTGGGGTCTATACCCTCTCCTGTGACCAGAATTTTAAAATTGACTTTTTATTTTAGATGGCCCTGCCGAAAAATATTAATTTCTTCGGATTTTTTTTATTGGTTACATAAGGGTCATATTCAAACAACAATAACTCTCGAAATATACAACTCAGAGCTATGATTTTGATGTCGTTTTGTAGATAATATTTCTGTGTATTAAAAAAATGCAAAAAAAGTGCACATGAATGTCCTAGTTTTTGAGATCTGTGAGAAAACCTAAAAAAAGCACACTAATTTCGGATTAAAATTTACTTTAGTAATTTTCTATGACGTATTAAAGTTAAAAGCTTACATAATTAATTTCTTTACTTGATAGGTGTTATTATTAGCTTTCGAAAATTATTATTTTTATAACTGTAGGACTTTTAAATCCGGACAAATTAATATTTTTTGGCAGGGTCATCCAAAATAAAAAGTCAAATTTAAAATGCCGGTCATTCCAACAGGAGAGGGGATAGACCCCAACATGTGGAGGGTTTTATCGATAAAATTGATCATATTATCTGCCTTTAAAAGCTCCGACATCGCTAGAATGCTTCGTACTATACGTAAGATGTAAACAAAATGTTATTGAAATAAATGTATTTGTTATTTTCCTAATTCATCACAGCAATATTTAAAATATTACTAGGTCATAGACCTAAGAATAGTCTTAGTCTAATAGACCGCCCCGAGTAGTTCCCGGTGCAAATGTGCCCATAACGGCCGCGTTGCCGCGCTGGATGGCAATGGACAATCTTTGCACCAGAAACGACCCAGAGCGGGGGTCACAGTTCTAATTTGTTATTATTATTATTACAATATCTTAATGACGTTTGTTTTGCTTGTAGTGAGAGAAAGGTCGTCTCTCCCCGGCCCCACCACCACGAGCCAGTCGCCGGCGCAACCTTCGATATTCCCCAACTTGGGAACGATCACAGGTAACATCGACAGACATATGTGTTTCATATCAATTTTAAATTGTTCGTATAAAAAAATAGTATAAAAAGCTAGTCAAAGAGCACTATCTTACTTTTTTTTTTCCTGGTCTTAGGACTGGATTTAACTTTAATAATTTCCTCTTCGCACTGTAGGTATTATGTAGTTTATAAAATAAAATAAAAATAATATTTATTGACTGCAAAGATTACGTTACAATTTGAATTACTCCTGCCTCCTGAACTAGGTATTAGACCTGTATGTCTAAGTAGTCTGTATGTAGTTTATGTAGGTTTATTATATTTTGGTATGTATATAGTATATTATGTAGATATATTTTATGTAGGTATATTTTATCATATATTTGTGTAGGTATTCGAGTTTAGTAGGATTATTATTATTACTTTATTGAATTAGCACACTCAAGTTTATCTGAATTCCTGTCCATCCCAAGGTTGCCTGGAAGAAATCGATTTTTAGTGATAAGGCCGCCATTTGTATGTCTCCTTTATGTTTGTACTGTTGTTTGTTCTGTGTGTGTACAATAAAGAGTATATAAATAAATAAATAAACATAGTTCGAATTAGGTTTCTACGTAAGCGAAAAATAGAAAGTATTCGATTATTTAGAGTAAATGTTAACGAAAATAAATTTCGTATCTCATTCAAATTTTTCGGTCAGCTGATACATTTTGAATGGGAGTATGTATTTTTTGTTTTTAGATCTGTATAAGTAACACTATTACCTGTTACATTACAGCATAGTTAATAATGATTTTGTTACACTTTATGAACATGTTAATGAATGCTTTCGAATTCGGTAGATGGGACCATCAAATTGAACAGCTTTTACTATGGGACCACCTCTGAAATCGCGAAAAAAATTGCTGTTTCATACAAAAGTTAATAACGAAAATATCAAAATGTATGAAACAGCTGACTTTTTCGCGATTTCAGAGTTGGTCCCATAGTAAAAGTTGTTCAGTTTGATGGTCCCTATCTACCATTATTCGCCATTACAGGTTTTTTGTAACACGTTGTATTATTACACTATATACAGGGTGTCCAAAAACTTTACCACATGGAGAGAAGGTACCTTAAATATTGAAGTTAGGAAATTTTACTGAAAGAATACTTCATTTTGTTTTATTTAAACTGCATTCAAAGATTTTTTTTAAATCAAATACGATACCATACAAATTCATACAAAACGTAATAATTAAAATTTAAATACAAGGTTTTGTTTAATGTGCTGTGTTATAAGGTTATTTTTAGTTTATACAAAACCTCTCGTGGGGTTGATCAGACCATCAAACTGAACAACTTTCATTATGGGACCAACCTTGAAAACGTGAAAAAAATTAATACATTTCGATGGAGTAGGATTGTGCTTTTGTAAATGGTCCATGGTCCATGAGGACCATGATAGCTAGACAGTTGAAATTTTCACTGATGATGAATTTCTGTTGCTTCTATAACAAATACTAAAAACAGAACAAAATAAATATTTGAGTGGGGCTCTCATACAACAAACGTGATTATTTTGCCGGTTTTTTTGTACGGAACCCTTCGTGCGCGAGTCCGTACTTGGCCGGTTTTTGTTTTCATATTTGATGGGTTCGATTCCTGGTTAAAGCAGGCTGTTTTTCAAAAATCTTTAAAAATGTTTTTTAAAATTTAAGTCTTTTGTAAAATTTCCTATCTTCAATATTTAATGTATTTTCCCTCTGTGTGGCATAGTTTTGGGACATCCTGTATATGAACTGTTGTGTACCCACTAGGGGTGTCTGGGGGCGCGGGCGGGGGCGCGGGCGCGGGGGCGGCGGCCCCCTGGCGGGTCAGACTCGCCACAATCAAGAACTCCTTCCTAGGGTCACCGCGATTCCACAGGAGGAAAATGCAGGGTCAGTATTTTATTATTTTTCAACACACTTGCTCGTAAAGTGAGCCCTAATATATCGCTTTTAGGGCCATAAACCGATAAAGCGACGCCCGAAATAAAAATTGGGATAATTAAGCGAGAGTCGCTATTCTGAGACGTTTTCATAATATTTTTAACTCACGACGAACCATCTATTGAATAGATGGTTCTATTCTATAATAGATTCTATTCTATCGTGAGACTCGCACTCGCAAAACAACAGTGCTTCTGTGTCATTCTGACCATCAACTAATTACCCTGTGGTCAATCTGACCATCAACGAATGACCCAAAAGATTGTTTTTATTCTGTTAATATTCTTTTTTTTTCTGTGTTTTTCTCTTTCTTTCCTTCTTCGACAAACATATTATTGTGTCAGTATTACGCATTTATAAACAATGTTGTATTATATCGCAGCGTCATCTGAAGAAGTACATTTAACCCCCGAACTAACTAAGAGGTCCTGTTTCGGTTCATTATTGCGGTGGTGGTATTAGGGGGTTTAAAATACCTATGAGAGTGTTGAGTTGAATATATGGTTAAGAGAACCTGCCTTAACATCAGGCCTCAGTCTCTTTATAATAGTCATAATTTACATCCTTATATTTTTTACCAGAGTACTACTTAGAATACGTTTGTATTTCGCATTTATAAACTAAATATAGTTAGTTTGGATTTCTGTAAAAGTTGCAAAGTTTCTTGCATCCGTTCTTGTCAGTTAAAAAAGACTTGAATTTAGAAAAGGGTTTAATTTTAAGGTTATTTGAATGATTGACTATTTTGACATGTTGTATTATATCGCAGCGTCATCAGAGGAAGTACACTTAACGCCCGAATCGTCGCCCGAACTAACCAAGAGGTCCTGGTTTGGTTCGCTACTGCTGTCGGCCGACAAGGAGGAGACTTTCACTGCGCTGGTCAAAGGGAAGCCGCTGGCCACGGTCAAAGCTGATCTAATACACGCTTTTTTAAGTGTAAGTCTTGTTAAAACTTGCACTAAACATAGGGGGTCACTTAATTAAAGACACCAGTCGATTTGAATCGTCGCCCAAACTGACCAAGAGGTCCTGGTTTGGTTCGCTACTGCTGTCAGACAAAGAAGAGACTTTCACTGCGCTGGTCAAAGGGAAGCCGCTGGCCACGGTCAAAGCCGATCTTATACACGATTTTTGAAGTGTAAGTATTGTTAAAACTTGCACTATACATTGGCGATCACTTAATTAAAGAGTCGATTTAGATCGTCGCCCGAACTGAACAAACGGTCCTGCCCCCAACTCAAATGGCCTATGGCTACGCTTACTTTAAAAGCTTAAATATGAGCAATAGATGATTAAATCACATGTCGCTAACTTTTGTAAATCACAGACTTCGATGGAATTATATGGAATTGTCAAGCTTACGGCACGTAATTTTATAGTTTATTGCTTATTTTAAAGTTTTAATAATAAGCGTAGCGTTCAAACGAATAGAATGTTGGCCATTTGAGTAGGGGGGCAGGTTTGGTTCGCTATTGCTGTCGGCTGATAAGGAGGAGACTTTCACTAAGCTGGTCGCCACAGTCAAAGCTGATCTTATACACGCTTTTTTAAGAGTAAGTATTGTTTAAACTTTCATTAAACATTGGCGGTCACTTAATTAAAGACACCAGTCGATTTGAATCGTCGCCCGAACTGACCAAGAGGTCCTGGATTGGTTCGCTACTGCTGTCAGCTGACAAGGAGGAGACTTTCACTGCGCTGGTCAAAGGGAAGCCGCTGGCGACGGTCAAAGCTGATCTAATACACGCTTTTTTAAGTGTAAGTATTGTTAAAACTTTCACTTTACAGTGGCGGTCACATTAAAGGCACTAGTCATTTTCATACAAACAAGGTAACTTTGAAGCCTTGGTTCTCCGCCAAGGATTGATCTAGCTGTGATCTGATGATGACCATCCACGGAATATCTCTTAGAATGCTGATCAGATCAGTTGGGTGCGTAAAGCGATCTGAATCTCCTCCATTAAGTCCCTGGATGGCCATCATCAGATCACAGCTAGGTCAATCCTTGGTGGAGATCCAAGGCTTCAAAGTTACCTCGTTTGTATCAAAATAGATTGTTGTCTTTAATTATGTGACCTCTGTAAGTACCTTTGATTGTCCGCAAGTATGACGATACACTAATATTATGTATTCATTTATTCAACTTGCACCTTGCGTATAGGCTACGTAATAATATAATAGCCGCTTTATAGTCCAAACTAGCGGTCGCCCGCGGCTTCGTCTGCGTGTACAGTTATTTTTATATCCATCGGGAACAATATTTTTTTCAGGATGAAAGGTACCCTAGGTCCTTTTCTATACCCCTGAAAATGATTATGCAAAATTTCATGATTATCATAATATTTAAGGCTCGGTTATGCGGAAACATTTGTCTCTGTCTTTTTCTTTACGTGTAAAGAGTATGAAAAATAACCTAAATTTTGCACTTTTTCAATGTTTCTCTCTCTGTGTTATTTTTTCATCATTAGCATAATTATCTTTTTTGAAAAAGAGTTATTGGAGCAATTACACAGTACGTTAAAGTGTATTTTGATGTAGAATTCAATACGTTTCCGCTATTATTTACGCCAAAAATATGACCCGCGACAAGCGCTTTTGATGATATTCAGATTTTTTTTACAATCATCCGTGAAGTTTATAGGTAATTTATTAATACTTGTAGCTACTAGATAATCACTTTAGCTTGTCGTATGTTTTTTTTTGTGGCTACAACTTTACGTTTTCTATATAAAAATATGGCCCACGCAAACCATGTTTTCCTATCATGGACCCTTAAGACGTATAAGCGTAACAAACAAACTCATTTTCGCATTATATTGAAATCTGTTTTTTCTTTCGAGCGACAAAAATGACAGTTTTATCTGGCCAAATTAAAATGTTTTTTAATAAGATTAATGTTTTTTTATGATTCTGGTTCAATTTCAATATGAATAATGTAATTACATAAGAATAATTTGCAAACTAACGAAATGTGCTTTAACGAAACGAAGACGCAAGTATTATAGATAAGAAATATTCTCATACTCGTAAAGTTCGTCTTTATGTTGGGCATAGGCTGCATAAACGCTTTTCAAGCTCTAGTGCATAAAGTAAAATCTTCGTCAAGTTAAACTTCGTTAAATAAACATGTTTTTAGGGTTCCGTACCCAAAGGGTTAAAACGGGACCCTATTACTAAGACTTCGCTGTCCGTCTGTCTATCTGTCTGTCACCAGGCTGTATCTCATGAACCGTGACAGCTAGACAGTTAAAATTTTCACAGATGATGTATTACTGTTGCCGCTAAAACAACAAATACTAAAAACAGAATAAAATTAATATTCAAGGGGGGCTCCCATACAACAAACGTGATATTTTTGCCGTTTTTTGCTCGATATTAATAACGACAACAGGTAGAGAGTTGAAATTTTCACAGATGATGTATTTTTGTTGCCGCTATAACAACAAATACTAAAAACAGAATAAAATTAATATTTATGGGGGGCTCCCATACAACAAACATATTTTTTTGCCGTTTTTTGGTACGGAACCCTTCGTGCGCGAGTCCGACTCGCACTTGGCCGGTTTTTTTCATTCTGTTTCTTCATTTTAATATATTTTTCTGCAATATTGCTGTTTAATTTCTTCACAATCGAAGTGAGAAGCAGAGTGTATAACTCGTATAATCCATGATATACGTCTCGGGTAAAATGGTGCATTTTATGCACTTGTATGAGTAGGAACACAACTTTTTTTAAAAATTCGGCAAAAGATTATTACTTTTGGAAAAAAAGCTCAAGCGACTTCTAAACTTTTCTTAATGACCCTGTCGACCCTCTCGGCGGCACTCATGATATCAAAACTCATCGAATGAAGATGCAACACATAGCCCACTGCGATTTTTCTCCTATCAAACATGAATAAATGTCTTGGCGGGCAAAGATTTCCATCAAGCCAAAAGGTGGTGTCTGAAATGAGCCTCATGTCATGCTCATTTCAGTTACTACAGTTTTCAGGCGATGAAAGAAAAAATAATGAGGCAGGAACTTCGTTGGACTGAATACGCAGAGCTCCAAAAAGATTATGTAGAGAAATAAAACAAAATATGGCGGAAAAAGATGTTTCTTCTTAACAAAGTCATGGACTTATCAAACCACCCTCGTACTATCCACTATAATTAATAATAAAGCAATTTATTTGTTTGTCTAAACAGATAGCAGAGTTATCCCACAGTGTGCTGAGTCCGATGTCGTTTCGAGTTGAATATAAGAGGGGATCCAACGCGCCCGCCATGTTTCAGAGGCATGTCAGGTTTCAGGTGAGTTCAATCTTGTGGTACCCCAAGGGGAACTAGACTGGGGGGACCACGGGCAAGCAACGAATTAATTCAGTAAATGTTCTGCTGTTTTTTCTGTTTTTTAAATCAAATACGATACCATACAAATTCATACAAAACGTAATAATTAAAATTTAAATACATGGTTTTGTTTAATGTGCTGTGTTATAAGGTTATTTTTAGTTTATACAAAACCTCTCGTGGGGTGATCAGACCATCAAACTGAACAACTTTCATTATGGGACCAACCTTGAAAACACGAAAAAAAAAACAGCTGTTTCATACATTTTGATGGAGTAGGATTATACTTTTGTATGGAACAGCTGATTTGTTTTCGTGATTTCGAGGTTGGTCCCAAAATGCAAGTTGTTCAGTTTGATGCTCTGATCAACCCCACGAGAGGTTTTGTATTAACTAAAAATAACTTTGTATAAAAATCATAACATAATGTAACGTTTGTTCTCAGGTGGATATTTCGACAATAACAAAAGCGCCGGGCGAGAACGGGAAAGAGTATTTATACGCTATCACTTTTACACTATTGTCAGGTAAGTTATTAGTTTACTAGCTGCTACCCGCGACTTCGTCTGCGTGGAAAGTTTTTTTGCTATCCCTCGGGAACAATCCTTTTTTTTTAATTAAAGGATATTCGATAATTCGGTATCCTTCTCTGTACCCCTGACAACGTGTATGCAAAATTTCATGATGATCGGTTCAGTAATTAAGATGTGAAGGCGTAACAAACAAACAGACTTTCGCATCTATAATATTAGTAAGACCTGTAGGCCTAGCATGACCGACAAAACATGATATATATCGCGTGATATAGCGTTTTATTACATTTAACTGTCAAAAAGACGATGGATTTTGACAGTTGAGTGTCAATAAAATATATATCGTGTTTCGTCGGTCATGCTAGAGGGGGCTGGGGGTAGTTGGTCATTTTATGATATTTTCTATCGAGAAAAGTTTTAACTATCATGTTTCCTGCGTACTATAATTCACTTTTTACATTATTTTCGATACCGATAAAACAAGTGATTGTGTTTGAAATCGAAGTTCAAAAATGTAAGTAGGTTTTGACGTTGTACGGCCACTTAAGGGTAAATATTAGCAACACAATGTGGTTTCCCAAGATTTTAGCTTTTACACAACATATTTTCGCGTGTTCTGACAACTAACGGCAATTGTTCACTATGTATTAGGGGCCATCCATAAATTACGTCACACGTTAAGGGGGAGGGAGGGGGTCGTCGAAGTGTGACATTGTGTGACAAGGGGGTGGGAGGGGGTCCTAAATTTTGTGACGTCACATTTCAAAATCATATAATTGAAATAAAACGAATTTTTGAACTGCTGTTTTAATTAAATCATTATTTCTAGATGTAAAATTGTAAAATATGTGACGTCACACTAGGGAGGGGGGGTCCTCACAAATGTGACCAGCTGTGACATGGACGGGGGAGGGGGTCAAATATCATGAAATTCGTGTGACGTAATTTATGGATGGCCCCTTATGTTATCAAAGCAAAATTATCTCATTAAATGCAATATGTTTGTAGTATGTGCCGAATACAACTTTAGTGTGCTCAAATAAGTACCTACACACTAAAGTTGAATTCGGCAAAATTCTGGGAAACTACGTTATGTGCCTACAATAGCGAGTCACGTGCTAATGTTTAGCCTTAAGTTTGTAACGTGGCCGTGCGACCTCTTTCCACAGAGTAAAAACTTATTTGTTGCGAAACTATGTCAAAGGACATCAGGCAGAGTCTCATAGAAAAAAAAACAAAGAATGTATAACGTTTCTGTTTTTTTCAAAATGTAGGCATGTAATTAGTAAGTCATAGAAAATATTCAGATTTTTACGAAGATTCATAAATCTTAAATCATAAATCTTAAAACATATTTTAAGAGTTATTTACGTTTGAAAGTTTTTTTTGGTAACCCCGACACTAAATAGCAACACCAGTTTCACGACAACACGTTTCGTTAGCTGCGTTAGTGATACAGATTAGCACCACAATGTACGAGTTGGAACCAGATCAAACGGAAAATCTGTGCATATGTCGCACGCAACAAAACGCTTTTGACAGTTGAGTTGACTGACATTCGGCAGACTTTTTTTTTAATGCGCAATCACTTGTGCCACAGAACAAATATACTCAGGGGAGACTTGTGAAATCGCTAACAAAGATGTCCGTTTCATTGATATGCTTTTGTATTTTCAATAATTAATTAAAGCTAAATGAAGGAGTTAAAATATAATGTTGCTACTGTTTTATGATTCTAGTAACATAAAGTGTTTATAGATAACAGAATTATGTTTTCAACACACTTGCTCGTAAAGTGAGCCCTAATACATCGCTTTTAGGGCCATAAACCGAGCTATAACAAACGCGTGCAATAATATATAAAACACTAGGTTGTTATAGAATTATTCCTACAAAGTTAAATTAGTACCCTACTGTATGTTCTATGCGAGTGAACAGAGCATTCCGAATTTAACCGGGTAATACAGTTATTTTTTTAATAACAGCAAAGAGGTTTTATACCGCTGAAAATTCATATTCATTTTTGAAATAAATAAATGTGTAAGTCCTTAATTAAGTCAAACGAATATTTATTATTATCAAGTTATTCATAATTCACAATTTTTTGCTATAAAAAGCTAAAATATTTGCATTTTATCAAATAAAATTTTAGTTTTGAAGTAGGCTGTATGCTCCCATCACCCGAGCAAAATATTCTTGCATTGGGCGTGTGAAAAAAACAAAAAAAAACCTACCGCCTTTTCCCATAATTGTCATTTATTTTGTATTTGTCGTATTTGTTGCTGTGTGGTAAATTACTTTGTATTTTCCTCGCAAATGTGTTGAAAAACGTCGTATGAAACTCGTGAGCTTTTGCTTATTGCACACTCGGCTGAGTTACACCCTCGCCTGCGGCTCGGGCTGCAATCCGCAGCCTTGTGTGTAATAAGCAACCTAAGCTAACTTGTCTCATAATGTACTATTATACACTTTTGGGTCTCATGTGCCTGATGTCCTTTTTATTTTGTTCCGAAAAATAATAATTCAAAAACTTTTGAAGTCATTTAAAAATGAGCATTCGCTGCCATAGGACTTGGTTTACTCTCTGTACGTGAGTCCAGGGAAAATAGCTGTCGATCGAACATGATTGAAATTTATATATAACATTGTTATAAATCAGCAGTATGAATACCTAGTTCTGTTCAGTGAGACTTCGATGTAGTAACTATGTTTTAATAACAGTCAAATCGCAAGCAGCGAAGTATAATTTTGTGACTAAAGGTATGTTTCCGATCTCGGCAGCAAGCAGCAGTGCTGCCGCAGAAGTGCGCTCCAAATTGAACCGTAATGTTATGTATCTGTGCCTTCAACCAATTTTATAATAAGACGCATTGTTTTTATAAAATATTTTGTAATTTTTTAGGTTCTTCATTTTGGGAAATACAACAATTAGTGCACTGTGGAATACGGTTTATTAATAACCACCGTAACAAGTTTGCATTGAATGAGGATCAGTAACGATTTTTGTTTGGTAGCTTATTAGAGAGCTCATGCCACCACGTGATTAACTATGAAGAAATTTTTACGATATCTGTTAAACCTGAGAAGATAAACGAGCTAAAACGTGCTAAGACACTGTTATTTTAGGGTGTCCTTATGACGTTATCGAGACGTACGCGAACCTTATTTCGTACGTGATAAAGCACATATTGCATTGAGCTTGGCAGTTCCTTCAAAACCCTCATAACTCAACCATTTCTAAACGGATTTCAAAAAATCTTTCACTAAAGTGTGGAATTAGTACATTATGAAACAAGTTAGCTTAGGTTGCTCATTGCACACAAGGCTGTCAGTTGCAGCCCGAGCCGCAGGCGAGGGCGTAACTCAGCCGAGTGTGCAATAAGCAAAAGCTCACGAGTTTCATACGACGTTTTTCAACACATTTGCGAGGAAAATACTCAGTAATTTACCACATAGCAACAAATACGACAAAAACAAAATACGACAATCATGGGAAAAGGCGCGTAGTTTTTTTTTTCACAAGCCCAATGCAAGAATATTTTGCGAACAAAGGGGTGAGTAAGCATAAGGCCTACTACAAAATTATAAATTTAAGTGATAAAATGCAAACATTTTAATATATTTTACAAAATATTTTGAATTATGAATAATTTGATAATAATAAATATTTGTTTGACTTAATTAAGCACTTACACATTTATTTATTTCAAAAATGAATATGAATTTTCAGCGCCATAAAACCTCTTTGTATTACTAAAAAAAATAACTATATTACCCGGTTAAATTAGGAATGCTCTGTTTACTCGCATAAAACTTGCAGTAAGGTACTAATTTAACTTTGTAGAGATAATTCTATAACAACCTAGTGTTTTATATATTATTGCACGCGTTTGTTATAGCTCGGTTTATGGCCCTAAAAGCGATGTATAAGGGCTCACTTTACGAGCAAGTGTGTACCAATAAAACTATAGGATTCAAACCTGTTACTGATCGTCATTGTACCGTCCTGTTTGGTCGTGCAGGCAATATCCGTCGGTTCCGGCGCGTGTGCGAGGTGGTGCAGGCGGCGGTGTGTCGCGCGCCCGGCGCGTCGCGCGCGCCCGCCCTGCACCCGCCCGCCGCGCGCCGCCGCGCCCTGCCGCCCAGGGGTACGTAAACCAAAATAAAACTGGGTAGAACGGACTCTTCTTTGTCCGAGTCCCAAATGCCGCCATTTATTGGGAGGGTGCGAAGGTATAATAATCGATCGCAGCGCTCATGGTGGCAAAAAGTAGAAATAAAGAAGGCTCTGTAATCTGTTTGAAAACGATATTTAATTTATTACTAGCGATACAGGAATAATTATATATGTTTATTATCACTTAATTAAATTATTAAAGTAGCTTTATCCTCTTGTTTTACAAAATCTACAACTAAAAAAGAAGTAAACAAACCCTGATATAACCAAAATAAAACACTCTTTTTGAATAGATCTTACTTGCCATATTTAATTTAAATGACAAAATATGATTTCACAACACTTTGTCCACCCAAATCATAGTAATTTTGAAATTTACGTTAATAACACAATATGTATAGTATTTTTTATCATTTTGTCACAATGCCGCCATTACATATCAAAACGTCAAAACGGTCAGGTGGTCAGAGCCAACAAAGTTGCAACACGCTAGGTGGCGCTAAAAGCGTGCACGGAGCCAATACAGTGCCTAGTGTGGTATATGAATGCATCTATAAAGTTGGTACCTGAACGCTCGCATAAATATTACGTCTCGCTCGCTCCATCTACCTCGCTCTCTCGTTTTGGTGAAAATATGTCGGCTACATTGTGCGTGTTCATTAATAAAGCATTTACAAGAAATTGGTGTTATAATTGAAGATAGGACAATTTGGCGACGAGGATGGGATAAACTAGCGATAATTTAAAGGCGTGAAATACACCTAATTTTATCGATAAAAACACCCACATGTTGGGGTCTATCCCCACTCCTGTTGGAATGGCCGCCATTTTAAATTTGTTTTTTTTATTTTAGATGACTCTGCGGAAAAATATTTATTTCTCTAGATTTAGAAGTCCTACAGTTATAACAAAAATACTGTTCGAAAGCTAATAATACCACATATCAATTTCAAAAAGTGTGTGTAATATTTCAACTTAAATACGTCATAAAAAATACTGAAGTAAAATTTTATACAAAATTTGTGAGCTTTTTTTGAGTTTTTATTACATTTCTCAAAAACTAGGACATTAATGTCCATCTTTTTTACATTATTCAAATACACAGAGATATTATCTACGAAATGACTTAAAAATGTATTACTCTATATTGCATATTTTGAGAGTTATTTTTGTTTAAATTATGTATGGCCCTTACGTAACCAAAAAATGATTATTTTTGAAAATGGACATAATTACAAGCATTTAAAGATATTTTAAATTAAGTTAATAATTTTATCTGAATACAAAATTTCATCAAATGATATTTTATTTTTATTTTTGATTTTTTTCATTTTCGAAAATAACCATTTAGTGCTTGTAAGGGTCATATTCAAACAGCAATAGCTCTCGAAATATGCATCATAGAGCAATAAATCTTGAAGTCGTTTCGAAGATAATATGCTTGTGTATTTGAATAATTAAAAAAATTGCATTAATGTCCTAGTTTTTGAGATATGTTAGAAAAACTAAAAAAAAAGCACACAAAATTTGTGTAAAATTTTACTTCAGTAGTTTTTTATGACGTATTTAAGTTTAAAGTTTACACATTTTTTTTTAAATTGATAGGTGGTATTATTAGCTTTCGAACAGTGTTTTTGTTATAACCGTAGGACTTTTAAATCCGGAGAAATTAATATTTTTCCGCAGGGTCATCTAAAATAAAAAGTCAAATTTAAAATGGCGGCCATTCCAACAGGAGTGACTTCCCGCACAAGTGCGGGAAGTAAGTATTGAATTTCATTTCCGCATTGAATTTCAAATTAGGAATGTGATGAACCAGACCCCCATGGAAATGTTGAACGCCCCTTATTCATTTTTCAAATGGAATGATAACATTTCAGAGCATAAGTGAGTAAAGGATTTTTGTTGGCGGTCTTTCTTGTTGGACTGGCACATCATGTAAGGCTGGCTACCCACCAAAAGAAAAGACTGTAGGGAATGAAGTTAGTGGCCTCAACGGGTTTAATTATCTCGCCATGTTTCCGCACAGATTGTACAAAAGAACAAGTCGTATGGAAAAAATGTCTAGTGGATGGCCCGCTATTGCCATTTAAGATTCCTTTCTTTAATGGTACAAGTTATATCAAAAACTTTTTTAACAAAAAAGAAAAACCTCTTTCAAAATCCTGAAACGAAAACAGCTTCAAAATGGGTTTTTTGAAGGAGGTTTTTCTTTTTTGTTAAAAAAGTTTTTTATTTTCAACTTTTTAGTGGTAGGTATGTAAGCATGTAAATATTTTTATAACTTTATAAAACATTTTTAATGGTAAAATGCCCACAACTCAAATTCCACATTTACGCTGTTTGTTTTTGAGGAGTTCCGTTGTGTCTTCGTAGTCCAAGTCTAGTCCAGAACCTTGCATCGCAGACCATGGTTTGGTTTGTTTTGGATTGTCATAAACCTACCAAAATCCAAATCACTTTACATATACTATTTGAATTTGAAGAGTTCCCTTGTGTATCTTCGAAGTTCAAAGTCCAATACCAATGAAATTAAAATGTGACCACTCTTGAAGTATACCCTTTCAAACAAAAAAAGAATCATCTAAATCAGTACATAAACAAAGATGTTATGTCCGAAAATCCGTAAAAACACGTGTGATGGCAAGCTAAATAATTGTAATTTTTCAGGATTATGAAAAAACTACCAGCCAGATCTCTGTAAATTTTTAATGGGACCACACACGAACTATGTTCTTTGAGATAAAAAAAGAATTGTATAAATCGGTTAACAACTGGCGAAGTTATGGTAAAACATACATAAAAAAAAACCGTCGACTTGAGAACCTCCTCCTTTTTTGAAGTCGGTTAAAAATGGGTTTGGATCTCTTAGTATGAGAGGCTGGCATAATGGTAACCATATTTTTTTATTTTCGACGGGAATTTCAGAAATATAGCGGCGCACGATGAAACCTGTGCATATCGATAGAGGATCTATAGACGAACAAAAAATATCTTATGGTATAGTCTTAAAGCGCTAATCTTTAACATTGATTATCTCGGAAACGTTTTTAAGATTTTATATCATAAAACTTTTTTGTTCGTCTATATTATCGATAGACACCGGTTTCATTGTGCGCCGTTATATTCTGAAATTCCCGTCGAAAATCTATTATTCCAAAATGTTCAAAGCCAAAATTATACAATCGAAAAAAATATCTACATAGCTCCAATAGCCAATAATAATTTTATTTTACCCTATTTAGTATTATTTTCGGCAGGCACCGGGGAAATCCCGGACAGTCCGGAAACTCCCCACCAGCAATCGGACCACGATAGCGATTCCTCGGTGTTTGACACACACAAGAGTCCGAGCCACACATCTATAGAACAACTCGACCAGGTAAGTTAATGGGTGCATTCCAACACACTAATCGCCGAGTCATCGATCGCCATAGGGTACATTTTAAGCATGGAAAGTAATAAAATTAAACTTTGAAATTAATTACTTTCCATTGTTAAAATGTATACTGTGGTGATTGATGACTCAGTTTGTCCGTTGGAATGCTCCCAATGAAATGTAATGTTTTTTTAAACGAATCCCATGTACATATTTCTATATATTATTATAGTCTAATCTGTGATCCTATGTATCTGTCAACCAAATGACAGCTATCAATGCCAAATCGTAGTCAAATTGAAATATCGTTTTTTTAATTTCAAAAAAAGAAAAGGAATTGTGGTTTTTTCTGCCATGTTTTCATAATTTCATAGTGACATTTCTGCTCTTTGACGATTTAATGTGGATAACGAAACGTTTTAGATGAATCGTTGTTTCCGTAGTGTTTCCATATCAATAAATTTTCATCATTGAACAACTATTTTTCTATATGCGCTAAAAATAAGACAGAACTTGATTCATGTAGCAAATAATATATATATTTCAAGACCAAAAACAATGGTATATCGGGTCGGGTTACTATCCAAATTTCAAGGATGGTGTCCAGTCCATGAAACTATACAACTTTCTCTAAGAAACATGTGTCGAATTTCGCCACAAAATGTTGGTCATCCCATACTAAATATATTTTATTTTTGGATTTATTTATCACTGTAAAAGATACAAAAAAATTACAAACTTGACTTTCGCCAAACTGCTTAACAGTTTGTCGGCGAAATGTAAAAAACTATGCTCTAGTTCTTAACAAAAGACATAATTCAATATAGGTGTTGAAGTTAATTTAAATAATTTTACATTTAATGCCTGTTTCACAATCTATGTTATGGCACTAACTTCTGATCTATTTTAAGATGAAAGAATTTATATGAAATCACGTGATCTCTTTGATTTGTATGGATAGTCGATTTTTTTTTACATATTTGGCCATGTGTTACTTGGAGAAAGTTGTTCAGTTTCATGGACTGAACACATCCTCAAAATTTTGATGGTGAATACAGAATGATCCTGTATAAGTTAAGCATTTTTTCTATGGAATGCGCTGGGTCTCCTTTAAATCTAAAATAAATTATGAAGGGTGTATCGTGCTTTCACTAGCGCCGCCAATCAAGAAAAAATCATCACAACGAAATAATAGAATAGAATAGAAAGTGATTTATTTAGTGCACAAAACAAGTTACAACACATGCTTAAATAAAATACAGGTGACACTAAAAAGGCAAGGCAACCTACTCAGCATGTGTCGGGTGTCGCAGACATTCCGACGCTGATCTTCCGTGATTGCCTAAATATTATTATATCTTTTTTTGAGAATAATAACTATGTATAATAAAATTCTGAAAAATATAAAAACTAGTATTGGTTATAAACTATTTTTGTATGCATTAATTGAGACTCGGTGTGCCCTTAATTGAATTATTTTCTTTGCAGAATGGCACGCATCCATTGGGTTCTAGTTCTTCAGTAGCTAGTGGATCAAGCGGTTATAAGGTAAATATTAAATTAACACATTTTGTCATAAATCATAGCTTCGATCAAGAATACCCTAGCTAATAAATGTCCGGTAGAGTCTCAAAAACGACACCTTAAAATAAAGCCCCACTTTTAAACTGAAAGCTTATTTTGTACTAAGTATTCTCTTCTTTGTTTCTTACTATTTTAAGTTGAATTTGGATAGAATAGTAATTACTACATAGTATAAAACAAAGTCGCTTCCCGCTGTCTGTATGTATGCTTAAAAACTACGCAACGGTTTGTATTAATCTATATCTATATAGAGTTATTCAAGAGGAAGGTTTATACCGGGTGTAACAAGACCCTCAACGAAGCCGAGGTCTACGTATTCTGTCCATCATCAGGACCATTTCTGTTCAAAATTATTGCTGGGAAACGATTTGTTGGTGTTAAAAAAGCATTGCATACATTACCACGCAATGTAACGCGTACAACAGGCCGCGTCTGCGAGTGTATGCTACACAGCTGCGTGCGGCCGAGTTGAAAGGCAGCGTTTATGTGCGTGCTCATGAGATACATTGAGTGATGACGTTTTGAAGCCATTGTTACAAAATACCAAAAATTTTGATAATTTAAAAAAAATGATTATTTAGAAATCAAGAATAAAATAAGATTTCATAAAAATGTACAAAAAAATGTTTTGACTTTGGGCTTCAATAACTTCGTAGCTATCGGTTTCCCAGGTATAGTCTAAAAGACAAAAATGATCCTGATGGTGAGCGGAACGCGTGGACTTCGGCTTCGTTGAGGGTCTTTTTACACCCGTTATGTATTATAAATTTATAATACATGCATATTGCACCCGTGCGAAACCGGGAAGGGTCTTTAGTTTGAACCCATATAAAATATCTACATTAACATTTATAGTAGGTATGAACCTCTATACTAAAAAAAGTTGGGAGTTACAAGTCGTGATAAAGTTTCGCCACATGATAGAAACTGATCTGTAGGCTGTTTCTAACTAATATTGAGCTGGGCCAAGCTATCCTTACATACAGTTCCATACGGCGGCGGGTTGAACAGCGGACTTTTCCCGGCTTCATTCTAAAAACTATAACAGTTCAGGTTTAGCTCATAGGTCAAATGTGGTATCATTTTCAGATAAATCAATAACGTAGAACTTATTTCTGATATAAAAAAAATCAATTTATTAAGCAGTTTCTGAAAAATTACACAATAACCAACATTTTTAAACTTCATTTTTTTAGTTTAGGTATTGGCACTTGTTTCAGTATTTTCAAAAAAACTACTTTAAAGAAGCGTTTTTCAGGTTAATTTGTTATATGCTTTTGTTATGCTAACTATATTTTATACAATTTGAGCCTAACCCAAGTAGTTAGTCTATTGTTTGCGGTCATACAGCTAGCCAAAAATATGCATTTTTTCACGAAATAAAAAAGGTTTCCGTTTCGTTCAGAAACACTTTATAGGTTTTTTTGTTTATATATCTGTAAAGTTAATTAAATTTTCTATAATTTGAGCTTAATTTGAGTAGTCTAGGTTTATTGGTTGCAGAGACGTAGCTGGTTAAAAATGTGCTTTTTATTGAAATTAATTGAAAAAATCTTATCTTTGACTAGCTGTGTCTTTGCAACTAGTAAACCTAGACTACTCATATTAGGCTCAAATTGTAGAAAATTTTATTAACTTTACAGAAATATAAACAAAAAAAGTGAGAAATGCTTCCGAATGAAACGGAAACCCCTTTTATTTCGTGAAAAAATGCATATTTTTGACTAGCTGTGTCTCCGCAAACAATGGACCTCAACTACTTGGGTTAGGCGCAAATTGTATAAAATATAGTTAACATAACAAAAGCAAATAACAAATTAACCTGAAAAACGCTTCTTTAAAGTAGTTTTTTTGAAAATACTGAAACAAGTGCCAATACCTAAACTAAAAAAATGAAGTTTAAAAATGTTGGTTATTGTGTAATTTTTCAGAAACTGCTTAATAAATTGCATTTTTTTTTACCAGAAATAAATTCTACGTTATTGATTTATCCGAAAATGATACCATATTTGACCTATTAGTTAAACCTGAATTGTTATAGTTTTTAGAATGGAGCCGGGAAAAGTGCGCTATTCAACCCGCCGCCGTATGGAACTGTATGTAAGGATAGTTTGGCCCAGCTCAATATTAGTTAGAAACAGCCTACAGATCAGTTTCTATCATGTGGCCAAACTTTATCACGACTTGTAACTCCCAACTTTTTTTTGTATAGAGGTTCATACCTACTATTATATTTGGGCACAAATTAATATTCTTTGCAAATTCAACTTTAAATAATAAGAAACAAAGTAGAGAATAGAATTTCGAAATTTCGATTCGCTTTTTCTTTTGTCCATCGGTGCCACGTTTGCGTACTGTTTTAGTTCGTGAAGCGTTATCTAGGACTAGCGGCCGCCCGCGACTTCGTCTGCGTGGAAAGATTTTTTTGCTATCCCTCGGGAACAATACTGTTTTTCGGGATGAAAAGTACCCTATGTCCTTCTCTGTACCCATGAGAACGTGTACGCAAAATTTCATGATGATTGGTTCAGTAGTTAAGACGTGAAGGCGTAACAAACAAACGAACGGACTTTCGCATTTATAATATTAGTAAGGATATTTTTGATCGAAGTATCATAGTCATCTTCAGACATTTTTAGTGTCCCACTACTGGGACACAGGAGTTCCTTATGGATGGATAAGGAGGATGGGCCAAATGTCCATAACCCACCACGCAGGCCCAATGCGGATTGATGAGTGTTAACAACTGCAACTGCACCCGGGATCAATAGCTTAACGTGACTTTCGAAGCACGGCACTCGAGATAATAAATTTTTGGTCACCCATCCTATAGCGAAAGTTGCTTAATGTCGCAATCGCAGCGTTAATGCGCTAACCCACTGCGTCATTGAGTTATTTTTTTATCATTTTTATCATATCAATATGTGTTAAAAGTTAATACCGTAAAAATTGTTTAGGTGAAAGTCTAATGAATATTATAAGCTTAAATAAAAGAATAATTAATATAAAATATTTAAATAAGTATAATTAATGGGATGGTTTTCTGTAGTTTTCACCTCTCGTTTAATTTGTATCTATTTTTTTTCTCATCGATACTCGCTGTATATTGATTTTTTCAACTTATACAGTCGCGAGTAATGAAATGTACACACCATAGAACTATTGACACATTGCAGAATACGTTTACATGGGTTGTTGTTATATTTGAATGTAAAAAAATGAGTTGATTTTTATTTTATTTGTGACTGTACTTGTGAATCGATTGTCTAACACGAATCGTGTGATATACAGAGTTATTTATTATTCACTATCTAAATTTTAAGGATTTGTTCAGTCCATAAAACTGAACTTTCTCAAAGAAACATGTCTCAAAATACGCCACGAAATTTTGGTCATCCAAACAGATCAACGTATCTTTTTCATTTAATTTTGTAAAGATCGTATTTTTTTTTTCAATTTATCCTGGCCCCTATTTCACCAAATTGACATTTGTCAGTGACATATGTCGGCAATTTTTACAGTCTCTTGTACTTTAATGAGGGATAATTATGTTGTGAAACAGTGGATAATTTTAACAAGTCGACAATTGTCACGCAAACTTGACTCAGCTCCAATCTTATGTCAAGAATCACTGACAAATCTACAAATATGTCGACTTGTAAAAAATACCCCTGTTTCACAACATACTTGTCCCTATTAAAGTAACGACAATTGTAAAATTAACCGACATATGTCACTGACAAATGTCGACTTGGTGAAATAGGGCCCAAGTCTTCTGAGCCATGTCAAGTGTTTGCAAACACATAACATGTGATAAGTACCTACCAATTGGGGGCGTGGCCTAACCAATTATCTATGTTTTGTTAGCAAAACGCGAATATGTTTGCCGTCTCGAATAGCTAACATCCCCGCGTTCGCCTGCTCGGGACGGGGCACAGATTATAGAATAGTACAGAAGCCCATCCGCGCGAGGACAATCAAATAATAAGCTACTCTCACTGCACGGCAATAAAGTACAATTTCAAGTTGCACAGCGCTGAGTGCCTAATATTGTATGCACTTACTCTTTCTTTCGCGTTAGTCGCGTAGCTCTGTATCAAATGTTTCAGAGTTAGAGCCCTCGCAGACTACAGACTTTCTATCGGCTGACAGTTAAGTCGGGCTCTCAATCAGTATGAAGGTGTATGCAAGTGCGCACATTAGAACGATTCGGTATCGGCCGTTTCTTCATACAAAATCAACTATTGGCCAACTATCGGCCGACAGTTTGGTCTGTAGTCTGCGGGCACGCTAAGACACCCCTGACGGGGGTGTGGTTATCTACCCAATTCAGTCGCATTTGCGTCTCTAGAACTGTTTTAGGTTATGTTAGCATTACATGTTAGTTTAACAATCACGTAACATGACGCAGAAGCACTGGCCCAATGTTTCTGAGACCTTTTCCAGAAAGGGCTAATTCGCCGCGAATTTACACGCGATTTTGGTTACACAGATGTTGGTTGAATATTGTTGTACACGTTGCTGACGTCGCTGATCCTAATCGAACATTGTATTTAACAAAAAACGTGACTCACTCGCGAGTAGCTATAGACAGGGACTTACGGTCAGGCCCAATAATCAATCCACAGATAAGGGTAGGTTTAAACCAGATAATTAGCTATGTAACGGTTGATATTAATAAAAAAATAACGACAGTTGCTTAACAGCTAATCTGGATTAAGAGTATCCCTATTTGTGGATTGGTTAATGGATCTGGGGGTTAGAGACACTTATTCAGTTTCATGGACTGAACCCATCCTTAAAACTTGGGTAGTGAATATAAAATAACCATGGTATTGACTGTCAGTCGCTGGATTATAGCAAGTGCGGCGTCGCGCCGCGGAGCCCGCCTCCGCCTCCCTCGACCATGAAATCATGAGCTGCGGCCGCGACCTGCCAGGTAATTATGCGCCTTATTAATAAGACAATAAAGATCATTGTTGCTTGCAATCAAACAGTCAGTAATCTCCTTAGCAATGATCATTATAAGTATCATTATAGGTATTATGTTATATGTAGTAAGGTATCTAATAGCGAGCCCGCCTCCGCCTGCCTCCACCACGAGATCATGAGCTGCGGCCGCGACCTGCCAGGTGATTATAGGCCTTATTAATATGCAATTAAAGGTCATTGTTGCTTGTAATCAAACAGTCAGTAATCTACTTGGTAACAATCGACGTTAAAGGTCATTTTTGCTTGTAACAAGCTGCAAGTCGCGCGCCCTTCATACATTTTGCTTCACAGCGCGCGTCAGAGCCACTTCCTATATCAAGTTCCTAAAGTAAATACTGTGATATACATCAAACATCATTGTGACCTACAAGGTAGCTCTTATAAATAGCGTGATAAGTGTCATTGTTGCTTGTCAAACAGTCAGTAATCTACTTGGTAACGATCGTTATAGGTACCCTTATGTTATATTAGTAAGGTAGCTTTGGCCGCAACCTGCAGGTGATTATACGCCTTATTAATATGACGCTAAAGACCATTTTTGCTTGTAACGATCTGTAAGCTTCGGGCGCGCGTCCTTCGTACATTTTACTTCACAGCGCGCGTCAGAGCCGCTTCTTATATCAAATCCCTAAGGTTACTTTGATATACATCAAACATCATTGTGACCTCCAAGGTAGCTCTTATAAATAGCGTGATAAGTGTCATTGTTGCTTGTCAAACAGTCAGTAATCTACTTGGTAACGATCGTTATGGGTATCCTTATGTTATATTAGTAAGGTAGCTTTGGCCGCGACCTGCAGGTGATTATACGCCTCATTAATATGGCATTAAAGACCATTGTGCTTGTAACAAGCTGCCTGCTTCGGGCGCGCGTCCTTCATACATTTTACTTCAGAGCGCGCGTCAGAGCCGCTTCTTATATCAAATCCCTAAGGTTACTTTGATATACATCAAACATCATCGTGACCTCCAAGGTAGCTCTTATAAATAGCGTGATAAGTGTCATTGTTGCTTGTAGTCAAACAGCCAGTAATCTACTTGGTAACGATTGTTATAGGGTACCCTTATGTTATATATAGTAGTAGCTAATACTCGAGATCATGAGCTGCGGCCGCGACCGGCCAGGTAATTATACGCCTTATTAATATCATGTTAAAGCTAATTGTCGCTTGTAGTCGAACATTCCGTAATCAGTCAGGTAACCTTTTTTGTAACTGTGATCTTTATTTATAGAGTGGTAAGATTCAAGTTCTCCTTTAATTAATTACTCATCTTTATCACGGTAAATAATGTACTTTTTAATAACCAACTTTATATAAAATAAGTCGATATAAACCGATTGGATTTTTAAATTGAACATTTGTTGATTACTTTTTTTCCGAAAAATACGTTTATGGCCCGTCACATACAGACGAAATCCGATTCGGAATCCCGAATCGATATCTATAAAGTATAAAAATTTCGAACGGAAAATTACCGTCTGTATGTAAGTTTATAGATTTGTATGAATTTGCTCCTTCAGGTTCATAATGTCCCTTTCCCATAATGTCCCTCGGTTTCAAGAGGTCCCTTTCCCGAAATGTCCCTTTCCAAAAATTACCCTTTCCCTAATGTCTCTTGGTTTTAAAATGTCCCTTTGCCGAAATGTTCCTTTCCCAAATGGCCTCTTCGTACAACAGATACTTACATAAAACAAAACATCTACAGAACCTTTCATAATAACAGAAATAATGGCATAATTTTGATCAGTAATCGTAATTTTAAGTTCATAACTTTGCAAATAAATTTTTAAATCTTTGTAAATAAAGTTACATATTTAAATTAAATCTTAAAAATATTATCTTTTTCAAAAATTTAACCTCTGCAATTTATTTGTTGTACGAAGAAGCCATTTGGGAAAGGAACATTTCTGGAAAGGGACCTTTCGAAACCAAAAGACATTAAGGGGAAGGGACATTTCCGGAAAGGGACCTTTTGAAACCGAGGGACATTATGGGAAAGGGACATTATGAACCTGAACGAATTTGCTGCGTCCGAAATTATTCCGTTTCGAAATTCCGAATCAAAAGTCTGTATGTGGCGGGCCCAAAAGTAGTTTCATTCCTATAAAAAGATACATTGCAATTATACAGGGGCCCAAGTCTATTGTTAACGTCATAATCGTGTATCAATCGTGTTTGAGTTGTAATACTTTATGACTCAGTTTTTGTTTCTTAAACCCATAGAAATAGAATGTCAAAGAACAACAAAGTCAATAAACAGGTGATCCGAAAACGAATGCATACATTTTATATGAGATACATAAAATTTTACTTAGATTCATTAAATATGACTATATATGGCAAAGGAAATTAATATACTATGTTCCATACTGTTTTCTTCGTCGATAAACGAATAAATGTAGCGAAATTGGGTTTTAAAGAAAAGTGTGGCAATATCTTATTTACCTGTGAAAAGTGTGATTACTTGGATTGTTTCTTTTTGTCTCATCACAATTACTTAGAGCACAAGACACCATGGCTTCACAATACCTTTATTTTAAATTCTAATTAAGATTAACAAATATTTTAAACAAACTGTGATTGCTCATTTGCTAGGCGGGACGCTAGGGGCTCTTACTGTAAAAAATGTTGGCACATGTCACTTGCTCCTTTGTCTCTTTTTTACATAGACCGTGTCCGTATGATGTTAACTTCTCTTTTCCACGCTTTGTTGGTCTTCTTGAGCGCAGCGAAAATTTTTCTATGTCTATGCTTAAACCCAAAACCGAAACACGATTGCAACACGATTATAACGTTAACAATAGCACAATAGCAGGGAGTCAAGTCTGCTAATGTTAATGTCAAAATAGTGTTTCAATGGTGTTTGAATGGTAATGCTTTTTGACACAGTTCTTGTTTCTTAAGCCCAAAACTGAAACACATTGTGTTTCTTAAACCCAAGACAGACGCACATTGTGTCTCGATTTTGGGTTTCAGAAACAAGAACAGTGTCAAAAAGCACTACCATTCAAACACCATTGAAACACGATTTTGACGTTAAGATTAGCAGACTTGACCCCCAGATATGGGCCCCCGGATGTTCGAAAAGTGATATTAAAAAATCCTTCTCCATAGGAACTCATACTAAGCGTTCCTCGTCTGAATGCCGCGACGCAACATCATCGCCCAGACGCGGTCTCGAATCCAGAGAGAACTCTATCAAAGACGAACTGCGAAGGAACAATTCTTTGCGAGAAAATCGGCGAGAGCTCAGAGATAGAGAATCGATGCCCGCGACCACCATTGCGTGAGACTTTTTTTACTCTGTGTGGACAATTACTATGCTGTGGTATTCTCGATCCGAAAGGCTATACACGCTTTTAGGACAAAAAAGTTTGGCGTTCTCATTTTTGAGAAAGGCGGTTCGCTTACTGCGTCTTTTCTAAATTGAAACCTTTTTTGAAATGTCGGTTTTGAAAATGGAATGACTGTTGATGTTTTGTTTGTAATGGATAGGGAATTAAAAAAATAGATTTTCACTTCAGCTTCCTTGGTACACTTAATAAAAATTGTTTTTTTTTGTCTTAAACGAATTCTTGGCTTCCATTTTGTCCTTTTTAAGCCAAAACGTTTACTAAAATAATTTTGCATTGCGATAAAAATGATTTTTTTTAATAAAAAAAAATCTTTTATTCATATCGCAATGTGAAAATTGTTTATCGGCAATTTAAATATAAATTTAAAAATGCGCCCAACCAAATAGCGAATGATTTTTATAATTATACAAAATAGCTGTATCTAGTAAGCTTAAATGTGTGTTAATATTTATTATTAAAAAAAAGTAAATGGTATATAAAAAAAAAATTGAAACCGGCCATGTAATATAAATGTTTAAAAAGCTGCCCATGTACTGATTTTCGCTGTGTAAGTTAAGGCCTTGTAAGTTGTATTTTTGCAAAAAAAAGTATGATAAATAAATTATATATATATATATTATGATGTATTAAAATTGTATGTATGCAAGAAATACCAACTGCCATGTAATATTAATTTATTAACCAATCAAATTGTATATCTTTGGGTGTATTTATTTTTAAACATGCATCGCAAATTACTTGGTAATTAGTGAATTGGCAACAATTAAGATTTTTTATTAAAGTCAAAGTCTTTATTTTAATAAACTTTAAAAGTTAAGGCGCTATATCAGTAAAGCGAGATAGCAATGAGAAAACGTCGCGCGACAGAGTGAGACCGATTTGGCAGTAATAAAATTAAATAAACTAACTAGATAAACATAAAAGTATCCTTTTCCATGTTGTGTGTTTGGTGGGATAAAAGAAAAAAATAATAAATTCTCTATTGTTTTTATTCTGTGCTATGTGTGAGTGTGACAGTGACAGCTGCTGACTATCAAAAATAGTGTCAAATAGGTACATAACCTCTTCATGAATGTATATCTTATATCTTAATTTCAGATCCATAGGATCTTTCAGCGACCTATGGCATTACATCAAAAAGTGATAATTTTCTTTAAATATCGCCTTAAGTGCTTTTGAATCGTCTATATTTTATTTATTGATTA
Source organism: Agriphila geniculea (assembly GCA_943789525.1). NCBI lineage: Eukaryota > Metazoa > Arthropoda > Insecta > Lepidoptera > Crambidae > Agriphila > Agriphila geniculea. The sequence goes on along the minus strand of OX038898.1, from coordinate 4,559,113 downwards.
AAATACACCAGCGACAAAATCATTTTGCATTTATAACACTTTTGCATAAATATTCTTAGAATAATGATATAGATATATTTATAGGCGTCCACCCGTTCCAGACTTAAGGTGTGATTCCGATGTCAGCAGCACTGCTGCGCGACAGTGCTGCGCAGCACTGCTGCCGAGCTCGGAATGTAGTCTCATATAAACCTATAGAGAATGTGTGGGGACCAGTGGTGTTGCGGCAGCAGTGTCGCGCAGCAGTGTTGCGCAGCAGTGTCGCGTCGCTTCTCCGCTCACATCAAATTGAGCCTTTCAAACGTAACATTAGGGTTCAATTTGGAGTGCACTGCTGCGGCAACACTGCTGCTGCTGCCGAGATCGGAATCATACCTTTATTTAGCTGACAAGATATACAAGTCACTTATAATTGAATATTTGACACTATTAACCAATAATACAAGGTGTTTGGTAATAGCCTTATAAAGGCTAATGATAGATAAGGACCATCAAACTAAACAACTTTTACTATGGGACCAACTTCGCTGTTTCATACAAAAATTAATACTTAACGAAAATATCAAAATGTATGAAACAACTGTTTTTTTTTTCGCGATTTCAGAGTTGGTCCCATAGTAAAATATGTTCAGTTTGATGGTCTCTATCTCTACCATATTCGGCTTCATAAGGCTTTTACCAAACACCTTGTATAATTAATACAACTTTTCTAAAACAATAGCACTTTGCTTTAGTAGTGCGGCGGTAATCTTAAAAAAGACGCTTAGAAAACACTTTTCGTACAAGTCATCTCGGAAATATGAAAATTTGGTATCGATGCATTCAGTACGATGCCCTGATCACAAATATATAAGATGACAAGTGCGAAAGTGGTGGGGGTAGAAACTGTGACGTCATAAAGTTTTCAGTACAAAGAAATTTTTTTTTCATACCATGTGGTATATCAAATGAAAGGGCTTTGTGAGTAGATTACGAATATATAACACACTATAACATTTTCACTACTTGGTCTAACAAATTATTAGCGAACGTCGAAAAATTTCGCAATTCAGAGTCGCCATTGAACAGGTCTAGATTGAAAACGACTGAATTGATTTTTACAAAATACATAACAAATAACTCTGCACATACTCTTTTCGAATGTCTAAAGGTAATTGACCAAAGATATTTAAAAATAAGAAAAGGACATCAGTTTTAATAACAACATAATTTTCTGCTTTTTCTTAATTCTCAGATTCTTTTAATAATTAATAAAAAACAAATAAATAAACTTTGGTATGTTAATCATTTCTTGTCCTACTTAGTAAACAGTATTTGACAGTTTCCATGCTTCTTTTAAATTTAAATCACTATTAAAAATTTGTTAACAATTTCTTTGGTTTTCAATGCGTGGAAAACCATTTGTTGAATTTTATACATGATTATTTCAAAAAAGAATTGAGTAAAGTTTGTTTACCAAATAGGATAAGTAAGGATAACTAAAAGTAATGACAAATACACATGGAAAACACACACAGTTGCTCGGAGACCTAAATAACCTGACGAAACTCAATAGGCAAAAGTTATTTAGAAAAAATCAAAACAATACACAAAAATCACAATCTTTTTAATAGGTGTAAAAGAGGCTTAACGGGTGTAAATGATCATTCATAAAATACAACAAATGTTATACCACGCATAGAATACCAAAAATATTGTAAATTGTTAATAATATTTGATTTAATAAGACAACATATTTTAAAAATAGTGATTAGGTTTAAAAGAAGCATCTAAAGTGTCAAAATTTGGTTATTTAAACCTTCGTCTGTTTATCCTAACTTGTCCTAGTAAGGATAAACATACGAAAGTTTATTTATTAATTTTTTTATTAATTATTAAAGGAATCTGAGAATTTGGAAAAAGCAGAAAATTATGCTGTTATTAAAACTGATGTACTTTTCTTATTTTTAAATATCTTTGGTCAATTACCTTTAGACATTTGAAAAGAGTATGTGCAGAGTTATTTGTTATGTATTTTGTAAAAATCAATTCAGTCGTTTTCAATCAAGACCTGTTCAATGGCGACTCTGAATTGCAAAATTTTCCGACGTTTGCTAATAATTTGTTAGACCAAGTAGTGAAAATGTTATAGTGTGTTATATATTCGCAATCTACTCACAAAGCCCTTTTATTTAATATACCACATGGTATGAAAAAGAAATTTCTTTGTACTGAAAAATTTATGACGTCACAGTTTCTACCCCCACCATTTTCGCGCTTGTCATCTTATATATTTGTGATCAAGGCATCGTACTGAATGCATCGATACCACATTTTCGTATTTCCGTGATGACTTGTGCGAAACTAACCTCAAACCTTGTTTTACCCCCCTACTATAGACCCGAAAACCTGCGGGGTTCTCCCAACTCGATCGAGTTCGAATTGAAAAAACATCAAAACCATACTATGGACATAAGAATAGACAATACTAGAACGGACTCTTCTTTGTGCGAGTCCCAAATGCCGCCATTTATATAACTACTTCCCCCTTCACGTCGTTATGCCCCGCTGTCGTCCAAGCGTGTTGCCAGGGTTGCTTACTGTTAAATATTGCTTACGTTTAAAGATAATATCGCTAAAATATGAGTTTTTCTTTAGTTTTAAATCATTATTTTTGTCTAGTTAGTACATACAAAAATAAAATTTTAATCCTCTTTCTGTTTCGTTATGTTTCAACTTTCGCCACGTAACGAAATCACAGAATAGATACGAAATAGTATTGTATAAAGCTGGGTATGACTGATACTCTATTTATTGACGATACTTTAAGGCGGTTGTAATTGACCAAACACACCACAATAACTTGACGCCATTGTAATTTGTTTCCAAGATCGTACGGAACGTACAAACAGGCAAACGCGTGTGCGGCGACGCCGGCCGTGGCAGCCCGACTGAGTTTCTTGTTTAACAAGTAGGAGTGTCCGTTCTAGTAAGTTTACTATTCTTATGCTATGGACACAATAGAAACCCGTTTCCAAAGTACCAAAATAACAGATTTTTGACGATTCCATGATGGACATACCGTATTCACCATTGACTTGCACCATCAATGGTGCAGATGACACCAATAAGTTTCGTTTGCTCCACTTATGGTGCAAACGAAACCGCAATGATAGTATAGTGTCATCTCAATGGTGCAGACTGCAGATAGATAGATAGTGGGTGCATTCCAACAGACAAGCCGCTAAGACATCGATCGCCATAGAGTAAATTTTAACCATTGAAAGTAATTTCCTCATAATGTTCAATATTTTACTTTCCACGGTTAAAATGTACCTCCTAATTATCTATCTGCAATTTTTATTTGCTTGAAGTCAGTAAATAGTTGCCAATAAAGATGGCAAATAAATGACGTCACTATTGCCATGCAAAATAAAATATCTCTTTTATGATGTTTAAAAATAGTTACACCCATTTCATAGTGCGTGCGTGTAGATTGCACTAATTGGCTTTCTACAAAAAAAATCTAATGTTTCATTTCTTGATACTTATAAAACAGAAATACTCTCATTTCCTTTAAAATCAATTCTTGTATCTATATTTACTGTACGTGGTCGAATGTCAGTTTTTAATTAATAAAGGTGTTTTAATTTAATTATATGACTTGATGCCAGAAATGGAGATACAGAGTGTCCCAGAAAAAAACTATCAAGTCTAAAGTGTAATAGTATTCATCAATCAATACGAACAACTTTAAAAATAGGAACTTATGCGACGACAATGTGACATTTTTGAAACCGCAACCTTCCAAGAGGCTACTTCCAAATGGTGAAAAACGTTTTCAAAGAGATGTCACGTTGTCATCGCAAAGAGGCGTCGCTTCTTTGCGATGACAACGTGACATGTCGCTAAAAGTGTTCTTCTTTATTATTTGAAGAAAGCCTGCAAGATTGCGGTTTCAGAAATGTCACGTTGTCGTCGCAAAGGTACGTATGTCAATTTGCAAAAATACTGCCCCTGCAAATTGTATGTATAGCACAGCTGATTTTTAACATGGGTTCGTAAGTAAAATTTGATCGTTTTTCGTACTTATGCGCTTTCTCGCAAACTCGCAATCACGCCTTGATGGCAGGGCTTCAAATACCGTTAAAAATTAGTAATGTTATGAAAAAATAACGTTAAAACTGGAAATTAATAACGGTAAAACAGAATTTATCGTTATTTTTTCGTTCCTTGATAACGTTATTATGTTACTAATGTAGGTACTAGGTAGTAGAGGTTTTCTACCTACCTACAATACACAATACTTATTAAATTACCATTAAAAATAACGTTATTTTTTAACGATATCTAGTAACATAACCGTATTATAACGTTATATTAATGTTATGTTACTAGGTATCGTTAAAAAAAAATAACGTTATCAAGGTATCATATTAAAAATAACGTTACGTAACGTTATTTTTCTGTTAAATAAAGCCCTGCTTGATGGTATGCGATGATGTGGTCTACGATGAATCGGGCTTGCCTAGAAGATGCCTTTTCACTCGCGACTTGAAGGCCTTCAGATTGTATCTATCGGGCCACACAGACTGGTACTGCTACCCCACGTGAGCTTGGATTTTTCTGGGGCATTCTGTATACTAATATCAGGTAAATAGGGTTAAATTAACCCTAGTGGATAACTTTGACCCAAATTGGCAAAAGACTTAACAAACACGAACTCGTATAAACTTCACTCGCGAGCAAAAGTATGGAATCACAGGCCTATTTTCATACAAACGAGGTAACTTTGAAGCCTTGGTTCTCCGCTAAGGATTGACTTAGCTGTGATTTGATGATTGCTATCCAGGGAGTGAATGAAGAGATTCAGATCGTCATACACACCCAACTGATCTGATCAGCATTCTGAGAGATATAAGGATCAGAGTTCTCAGTTTCAGCATTTTCATAGATTTTTTGCTAATTTCGCGGTTTTTTTAAACATATCCTAATATCTCACAGAATGCTTAACACATCAGTTGGGTTTGTATAACGATTTGAATCTCCTCCATTCACTCCCTGGGTGGCCATCATCAGATTACAGCTAGGTCAATCCTTAGCGGAGAACCAAGGCTTCAAAGTTACCTCGTTTGTATGAAAATAGGCCCATGATTCCATACTTTTGCTCGCGAGTGTAGTATCACATATCGGTACAACTGTACCGCGCGTGCGTTTGGAATCGACCTACAAAATTTACTGAAGCGGTTTAGACATGGCGGCAAGTTCAAACAATTTTCCAGTTTGGGTCAAAGAAACCCGCCTGTAACGTTTTAATTGTTTAAATCTCTAAGTGTTCCACCAATAAAACTATTTTCACAGAGACATGAACAACAACGCCGCGAAACAATACCAGCGAAACCGCAATAGGTTCCACCATGAATTGTCAGTTGTACGACAAGCGAAACAGATGCGAAACAGCCTGTTCTAATGCATAGATCTCACTATGATGCTGTGGCCCTACCATGAGTTGTTGCAAACTGTTTACGTTACAGTAAACTATCGTTTTCTCTCTTTCACTCGTATTGACTGTGAGCAGTATATCCGATAGTTTACTGTAACGTAAACAGTTTGCATCAACTCATGGTAGGGCCACTGTCTTTATTACGCGTGATTCCGCCCGATCGGTTCCGACCGTTGGCATACCTCCGCCATAAAAAAAATATGCGAAACCGCTATGTAGATGTGATCGTCATAAATCGTCGTCGATAGTCATAGCGGAACTACCCGCTAGTATTGTTTCACAGCGGAGGTACAGTACTAGGCACGTATCTTGAAATTTTTTCGACGGAGTGAGGATAAGTTCGCGCATGTGCTCTTGTGAGCGACCAATAGCGCGCGCCCCTCTCCCGCCGCCCGCGCCCCTCACCGCTACGCATACACAAAATACGCGTTTCGTGCAATCCCCACCCGATTTCAAGTTATATGCCTCGTACTGTATGCAGGCGTAAAACGTCAAAAATATTTATTTTTTCCCATATTATCGCCATAGGGTCATGATTACCATAGTGGGGTAACTCGGCTGTGATGACAGGGCAACGATGAGGTGGGATGCGGGGCAGGGCAGGGCTACCGCGCAGGCGACAAGTACAGTCAGCGCCAAAATGATCTAAGCATTCTAAGGCTCAGTTGCACCAGCTTAGGGTCCCCCCAGACCTACCGGTTTCGTTTCTTTGCTTTGCTGTTCTACTTGCTGTTTAGAACGCCGGCCAACCAGGGTAATTTTCAATCTATCGCATATTTGGACCAGACCAAATTGGTAAGATAGCCATTAGCTTGGTGTTATCAAATATCATCGTCTGGGTTGCGAAGTAGGAAGCTTCTGGGAGATATGCCACCCTGAACATGGTCTCCGATTGCTAAAAATAAATCGATCGCATATTTATATAAATTGTGAACAGGGTTGTGGGTGTCATCATTACCTATCTGAACAATTTTTTTGTGTTTTCATAACGATCGTTTAAGGAACAAAGCTCACAAGAACATACATATATGTGAAATGTACTTAGATTTAAAATATGCGATAGATTGAAAATGAGCCTCTTGGCCGGCGGTCCATTGCCGAACAGCAAAGCAAAGAACGGAAACCGGTAGGTCTGGGGGGACCCTTACTTTAACGATAACAAGCTTGTTAAAGCACAAGTTAGCCAAAAAAAGAGGTTGCCAGCTAGCATGATGTCCTTTGACAAGTTTGACGTGGCAAATAGGTAGCATTATCATTTGACGATAACTTTAACTGCGTTTTGGTGCAACTCACACTTAACCGACCAAAATAGCTAATTATTTGACAAAAATCAAAGTAATATCATATAATCAACAAATGATGATTTTTTTGTCAAATGATTAGCTAATTTGGTAGGATTTGTTCCGAATTCGTCATGTTCCTGACTCGTCGTATTCTAGATTCGCCGAATTCCAGATTTGCCGATTTCCTGATTCGTCGTAACACGTACAATCGATAACACTGGCGATTTATACCATTTTAAGTTTAAAATTGCTTGCGCGCCGCGCCATCACAATGCGCATGTCAGAAATGGTCTCACAATATAATAAACTACCTTAATGGATAAATTATCATTAAAGTGTCAATTTTGTTTTTGTTTTTTTTATCATGAATATGCTTCAGATTAATTAGTATTTGAACTAAAATGTAATCTATGTTATGCTGTTTTTGTACCTTATAATTAAATAAATAAAAAAATATGTCATCGACTGTATTCCGACGAATCTGGAATACGGCGAATCTGGAATACGGCGAATCTGGAATACGACGAATCAGGAACATGACGAATCCGGAACAAATCTTTGGTAGGATTAGAATACTTAGCTCATTTTGGCGCTATCTAACGTTTCCTTACTGTAAGTGGGGTAAGTAAAAGTAATAGTAAATATTATTATATTATGTAAACACAAGTTTTCAGCTGTTTAATATGGGAGTACCAAATTTGACGTTTTTCGTCTCATATCGCTTTGTGAAATATTGTTAGTTATATTGATAGAACCCACTTAAAAAGATATATGATTAAAATTTAACGTTATGTACACCTCCAAGGAACTTAAAAAAATATTCTCATCTTCAGTAAACCGTTCTTTTTTTCAATGTAAATAGCTACAGAAAATGTGTATTAGGACATTCAATATGTATGAATGCTGTACGCACACGAGTGAAATGTTTGTACATATAAAGCGAAACACATTATGCCATGTAAAACTTGTAAGAAATGTTATATAATAAATTCCAAATATGACAAATTCACACCGAAGTAGTGACAACTGGCAGTTTCACGTTCAAATAATGCTAGTGTCGAGACCTGTCAAATAAATTGTTTTTATCACAATCACTGACATGATTTTTTTTTTACGTTATTCATTTAAAACTGGAAAATTAATTCACGTTGTGACAACATGCATAACTTACCGCAAAATCATTAAGGGTGCATCGCGCGTCCACTAGCGCCGCCAATCAAGAATAAAATTATTGCAACGAAATAACTATGTTAAATAAAATTCTGAAATATATAAAAACTAGTATTAGCTATAAACTATTTTTGTATGCGTAAAATTCTAAGTTTAAAATCTGTTCGCGTAGTTAAGGATCGGTTATGCAAAATCAGTTGACTTTGTCTTTTTCTTTACGTCTAAAGAGTATGGACAATAACCTCACTTCTGCACTTTTTCGATGTTTTTCTTTGTTTTTTCATCATTATCTTTAGCACAATTAACTTTCATTAAAAAAAATATGGGAGCAACTGCACAGTACGTTAAAGTATATTTTGATGTAGAATTTAACCCGTTTCCGCTATTATTTACGCCAAAAATATGACCCGCGACAAGCGCTTTTGATGATATTCAGATTTTTTTACAATCATCTGTGAGGTTTATACGTAAATTAATACTTGTAGCTACTAGATAATCTCTTTAGCTTGTCGTATTTTTTTTTGTGCCTACAACTTTACGTTTTTTATATAAAAATATGGCCCGCGCAAACCATGTTATCCTATTATGAACCCTTAAAATCTGGATTAACGCCCAAAGTGGCAACTTTAGGCGTTAATCCACAACTACACAAACACATTTAAGGCTCCATTATGCGAAATCATTTGTCTCTGTCTTTTTCTTTACGTGTAAAGAGTAAGAGTTTAGCAATATTAACTTTCTTAAAAAAAAAATTATTGGAGCAATTGCACAGTACGTTAAAGTGTATTTTGATGTAGAATTCAATACGTTTCCGCTATTATTTACGCCAAAAATATGACCCGCGACAAGCACTTTTGACGATATTCAGATTTTTTTTTACAATCATCTGTGAGGTTTATACGCAATTTAATGTTTGTAGCAACTAGGTAAACTCTTTAGCTTGTCGTATGATTTTTTTGGTGGCTACAAGTTTACGTTTTCTATATAAAGATATGGCCCGCGCAAACCATGTTTTCCTATTACCGCCCCTTAAACCAGGAAAAAAACGCATACAAAAATAGTTTATAGCTAATACTAGTTTTTATGTTTCAGAATTTTGTTAAACATAGTTATTTCGTTGTAATGATTTTTTCTTGATTGGCAGCGCTAGTGGACGCTCGGTGGGCCCTTAAGTAACAGGTACACCGTCATTTTGTGGCATTAACTTAAACGACAAAATGTTGGTACTCTTCCCATACTAACTAGACAGCTAAAACATTGTATTAGTTAGTACAGGAAAGTATTTTATTTTCTTGTTTTCGAAGCATGTTTCTTTGCAAAGAATGTTTAGTTTAATTGGTAGAACACTCCCTTAAGTTAAAACAACTACAAAATGACGGTACATTATAATTTATCTGGATAGAATAAAAATCTATTGAAATATTGTGATTCTATTTATACGGTGCCTGAAGAGTCCTTAATTCGGTATCCGAAAATCAAATTTGTTTTATTTTGTTTCAATAAAATACCGAATATGGTAAATAGGGACCATCAAACTGAACCACTTTTACTATGGGGCCAACCTTGAAATCGCGAAATAATATTATTTTCGTTATTACTTTTTGTATAAAACAGCTGCAATTTTTTTCGAGAGTTGGTCCCATAGTAAAAGTTGTTCAGTTTGATGGTATCACGTTGTATATGTCGTGGGCCAATCGTTGAATTGGGCCGATCGAGATCTGCCTGGGCAGATCACGATACGCCGGCATTTCTTGATTTGCCTTTTCAAAACCCGCCATATCGTTCAAAGCACAACGTTTGACGATTTGCCCGGCCGTGCTTGGGCAAATCGATTCTGTGGGGTGGCAAAAGTACAAGCAAATAAAATGAAGTTAAGAAAATAATTATTTTACTAGATAATAAAGATTAAACCAGCCATGCTGGGATAAAAAGTCTGTAGAGTGACCAAAGTATTAGTAAAATGAAAAGAATGTAGGTACTTACATTAATCATTTTTTTAATTTTGTTAATTATAAATCATCATTCTCATCTTAACGTTCTTAACACGTGGTTCGTTATATAAATGTCGCTTAAAAGCGTATTGTTTTTATTATCACAATTTTCGATTTCTCGTGATGCCGCCATCTTGCTCTCACGTAAACACACAGCTGACAGAGCGCAAACAGCGTTACAGCGCCACAAGCGTCGCGAAACGGAAGTATATTACGATGCGCCCAGCCGTATCTCGATGTGGCTAAGTACAAGTAGGGCAAATCGACGAATAGGTTGCTTTTATCGATCTGCCTAATTTTTGATTGGGCACATCATGAAATTATTGGCCAGATCATGAAATGCCGGCACATCGTGATCTGGCCAGGCAGATCTCGATCGGCCCAGTTCAACGATTAGCCCACGACATATACACATCAATTTTGTCTAGGGATACAGGTGTTATTTTCATACAAACGAGGTAACTTTGAAGCCTTGGTTTTCTGTCAGGGATGTACCGTGCTGTAATCTGATGATGGCCATCCAAGGACTGAATGGAGTAGATTCAGATCGCTATACCCAACTGATCTGGGGCCGTACCGGCTAACTTACATAGCTATCGTAATCGCTTTCATTTGACAGATGGATGTGATACATTGCTACTTTTATTTGGTAAGATTTTTTGTACCAAAAAGAAGTAGCAATGTGTCACATCCATCTTTTGGGTACAAATATACATTGCTACTTCTTTTTAACCAAACTTCTTCTTACCAAAGAAAAGTAGCAAGGCTTCAAAGTTACCTCGTTTGTATGAAAATAACACCTGGTATCCCTAGACAAAGTTGATGGTGTATATTATTTTGCGTTTCTCCAAACAATACAAAAACAAAATCATATTTGTCTAGTGGTTTTTAGATAGGTAATTTGTATAGAATTGGTAAAGTGCTTTTGTATGATATGTATGAACGGTATGGAAATGTGTTTCGGCTGCACAGAATGTTCATTTTTTTACTAATAGTTTTGTAATAGCATTGTGATGTTTTTGACTTTTTATTGTTTGTTGGTAAAGCAAAAGGTACTTTATTTCAATTGGCATAAGGCTTAAATTGACTAAAAAGTAATTTAAAATAAGGAATGAATGTAATTTCAAAATAACAATATAATATCTTACGAAAATCTATGTTGGAAGAGCATTGGACCGGACTTTCAAATGTGCACTGCCGGATTTAAGCACAGGCTACATAGGCTGCAGCCTAGTGGCCCGCACCACAAGGGGGCCCGCACCACATGTTTTTTTTTTTGCATTTTTTAATTACGCGGATGAAACCACAGATTACAAAACAAGTGGATAAAACTTGACTATAAATCACGCTGCGTGGCCTTTTTTTACAATATTAATAAAAGCAGACGAAAAATTGCGCTGCGCGGCCGTTTTATTACGAAAGACAGGCATAATCACAAGATTAATAGCTGAAACACACTAAAAATCGCGCTGCGCGGCCATTTTTTTCCTAATTATCCTTAGGCATGATTATAAGATTAGTGGCTTAAAATGACTAAAAATTGCGCTGCGCGGCCGTTTTAAGAAAACCTGTTAAAACAGGTAAAATTAAAAATCTTGGAATCGCAGATAGGGGGCGCCTCGTAGAAATGTCGCCCAGGGCGCTGTTAGTGCTGAAACCGGCACTGCTTGTATTCGCCCCTGCCGTGTGTGCGTTGACACCGCACTACGACTACGCTTTAAGCTTCGTACAGACTGAGGCGAATTCCGCGCGAAATTCGCGAGTGCGACCACGTAACTCAAAGCGATGGCCATAGCCATAGCCATTGTCAAAGAAATTGCTATGGCAATGGCTATGGCTATGGCTATTGCTTTGAGTTACGCGATCAAAATCTGTCAAAATGAGCGACGCGCGCGATTCGCTCGCCTCAGTCTGTACGAAGCTTTACTACTAGACGGGGAGCCCGCACCACAGAATGAGCCTAGGGGTCCATAGTTCTTAAATCCGGCCCTGCAAATGTAGGGTTCAAACGGGTTCGACTCCCGCCTGAGAAAATGATCTGGTGATGAGTCAATTTTTTTTTTCTAGTATACAACGTCCTACAAAAATACCCCTAATGCCGAATACTGTAGATAGGGACCATCAAACTGAATAACTTTTACTATGGTACCAACTCTGAAATCGCGAAAAATAAACAGCTGTTTCTTACAAAAATTAAAATCGAAAATATGAAAATGTATGATACAGCTGTTTATTTTTCGCGATTTCAGAGTTGGTTCTATACTAAAAGTTATTCAGTTTGATGGTCCCTATTTACCTTATTCGGCATTAGGGTTTTTTTTTTGTAACACGGTGTATAGTAATATATATTTTTGTGCCAAATGTCATAATGTGCCTTTTGCTTTTTAATTATTCGAATTACCCAGGTAGGTGCTAGTTTTTTTATTAATGTTGTTTGTTTCCACTCAGTTATTTTTCAAAATTATGTTATCTGTTTTACTTGTATATTAAGGCAATTAATAATTTGCATTAAATAAATGAGTTTTTATTAATTAAGGTTTATTAATGTATGAACAAATTGTTTGGTAAATATCTTACCAACATCACTTTTTATTTTACTGAAGTAAATAAAAAGTGAAATATTTTATTTTGACTTGTTAAATAGCATTATTGGTAGGTAATTAATAATTTATGTATCTATTATTTTTTAACAAATTCAGTTTTATTGATAGGGTAAAAAAGTGTGTACCTAGGTATTCCAATTAATTTTGAATGAGTATTTCTGAATGAGTATTTCTGTTAAAAAAATCCGAATTGAGAATAAAAATTGGTGGCGAATGCTGTGTTGCCAACAGTGGCATGAGTTTCCAAAATATATAATTATGTACATTTTGTTGCACCCTCAATGAAATCCTTCAAGTTCAAAATGTACACCAGTCTCAATCCCTAGTGAGACCGGTGTACATTGACATGACATTTCCCGAAATAGCCCCTTCCCAAAAAGTACGTTTCCCAAAATGTCCACTTCCCGTAATGTACATTTCCCGAAATGTATCTTTCCTAAAATGTACACTTTTAGAACAGATAGGAATAACTGATTGAATAAAATATATATATATTAATAATAGAAGTTAATCCTGGTACTTAAAAAATTATCCAACTAGTTATTCCTATCTGTTCTAAGAGTGTATATTTTGGGAAAGATACATTTTGGGAAATGTACATTACGGGAAGTGGACATATTTGGGAAATGTACTTTTTGGGAAGTGGACATTTGTACCTTTTGGGAAGTGTACATTTTAAATCAAAAGGGATGAAATCAACATATTATAAACAACCTGATAATTGACATATCACGGAAGATATAAATTATTTAGTTCTGCAAATAGTCGCAACCTAATTTAAAAAGCAGTCATTTTATAAATTGACTAGTAAAATTGTGAAATCATACATAGAATCATCTTCACAGTTTGTCTAGTTTCACTAAAAAGTGATTTTGCGACAAAATTATCACAAACGGTTCATTATGACCTAAATAATGTAATTAGTAATTTTTAATTTATGTATCTATATTGCATTTAATAAAGTAATAGTTCATGTAAATGCCTTTACAAATGTATCGTTAAAATGAAAAATTATATAATTATTATATTTTAAATTGAATAAAACCAAGAGGTGTAATTTTGTACTCCGAATAATTTTAAGGGTATATTTTCATTTTTCAACTTGTATATTTCGAGAATCGTTAATTATTGTAAACTATTATTATTGTAAACTATTATTTACTTTAGTATTGTTATGTGTTCGTAAGGATGTAAAATAAATTACTAATTATGATGGGCTACATACAGTTGGGTCTGTGCAGAAAACTTGTTAATGCATCGGTCAGTGAAAATTGATTTCTTTCTTCTTCTTATTTTTAGTTTGGCAATCTACTCTCCTCATCAGGGAGTAATTTTTGCCAGTGTCAAGTGTTGAATAGTTCAGTGGTAGATTGTTTCAGTTCACATTAGAATGCGGGTACATCGCATTCCAATGCTGCTTGGAGCATTTGGCACCAAGTATATCAAGACAGTTTACTCGGTAAGTTCTGCTGAGGTAGCCACCACTACAATAAAAGTCCCAGCTTCACACAACCAAGATTGCGCCTATTTCAATTCTCCCACATATTGTTCAGTTGCGTAGACACTTGTACCACAAAACTGCACCAATTTTAAGACACAGTATCCACTACGATTCAATTTGCAATTAATTAAAATAGTCACCGAACCGATCTCGACAACATGGCGCCAAAAACTCCCATTTATTTCTTTCATTATTTTCTAACAGTCTGGCATTTTCTAACAGTTCAAAATTACTGATCAGAATGTTATTATAAAATACCGTTGAAGTGATGGAACTTTGAAACTTAAGTTACTGTTTATAAATATATAAGTTGCGCCTATATCATCTTAGTGCATTAACTTTTTTACATTATTTTCGACGGAAAAGCGAAAAATAATTTTGATTATTAATTCCAGAAATAATAATTGCAATAATTAAAAGTTAACAGTGTTATTCATAAAAAACAAATACTTGATATACCTATTTTAGTTAATGGCTCAATTGAATAAAACTAAAGCATAGTCAATGCTTTAGTTTTATTCAATTACTTGCTTTTAATACTACTAGTAAATGCTTCGGATTTCATTAAAAATTACTTAATTATACATCAAATACGTAGTACCTATTTACTGCAAATAATACAAGCAAAGGCAATGCTTTAGTTTAAATAAACGTCTCAATGTGTTCTGTCTTCTTCGTTCAAACACAGTTCATAATACAATAGAAAAAGCAAAACATGTTAACTAAAATAGGTTTATTAAAAGATTTTTTATGACAAACACGGTTAGATTATGAGTGGCACAATAACATCAAAAAATAATTGGTTTTTTGTGTGTCTGTCCGTATAACATACTCTTACTTACACAAATAGGTGCTAAAAAGGACTTGGGCAACTTGCATCATTTTTTAAATATTGTTTAAGTGCCACTTTAAACACAATTTTTTTACGAGAAATTGTGTTTAAGTGGTACTTAAACAATATTTAAATAATTGTGCAAGTCGCCCTTAATGGTTGAAAAGTTTTAATTTAAATTATGTGAACACAATTTTCACTGATCTTGTATTCATAGCAAATGTATATTGTATGCATACTTGAATAGGTCCGAATGCTTAAATGATTTTTTTGTAACGCCAATGCTGTACATGGAATATTATTAAGGACTATAACTACGCTATCTATACTATAACTGCTTAAGGAACTTACTGGTTAACATTGAAAAAATAATAAAATTGAAAAGTATAATGTTTGTTTTTATTTGCAACTTAAAATGATAGCATAAAAAATGACTAGCCGCGTCAATCATCAGTACGTGCCTTCTTACGCACTAGCGGTCAACCGCGCAGATCCATTTTAAGGTCTCTGCACACTACACCGTATCATATCATGACCGTGCTAGGAACGTATCAGGCAAAAAATATTCTTTGTATTGACAAGTGCATGGCCAACGTACCACGACGTACAACGACGACGTACGTTCTAGTGGGAATAGTGCCATACTTTTCAATACAAAGAATATTTTTTGGGCTATTCCATATATCCCAACTGGCTATCCCAATCGGTTGGAATACATGGATATTTTTTCCACTCTTAGCAATTTGTGAGTGGAAAAAATTGGGAAGAGTAGAAAAAAAACCCATGTATCCCCAACCTAACTGATTAGATAGCCAGTTGGGATATATGGAATAGCTAATTTTTTTGCTTGATACGTTCCTAGCACGATCACGGTATGGTACGGTGTAGTGGGAAGAGACCTTTAATATGAAATTTCGCGACAGTTACTTAACCGCAAGTGCGTATGATCACGAATGGTTGCATATTAAAATGAAAAAAACCGCCAGTGCGTAAGAAGAATAATGCACCCCCTAACCGATCAAAATTGCTTGTCAATCATTTACATTGCATTGGCTTGTCAATCACATTTTACCCTAATGACCCGTGGACCCACTTTAATCGTATAGGAGCAATGTTTGATAAGCACTTGGGAATCACGTGATTACCGTGTCCTATCAAAGGTAGATCACTCCCCCAAATGGAAGTGGTGGTTGTAATGCAATGTAAATGATTGACAAGC
This sequence comes from Agriphila geniculea, assembly GCA_943789525.1. Taxonomy (NCBI): domain Eukaryota; kingdom Metazoa; phylum Arthropoda; class Insecta; order Lepidoptera; family Crambidae; genus Agriphila; species Agriphila geniculea. The sequence goes on along the minus strand of OX038898.1, from coordinate 4,543,032 downwards.
CATGCTTGATCGTCTAGGAGGTACTTAAGGCGCGGCTGTAAACTGTAGTGAGCTTGAGGGCCGAGACATTTCATTTCTTCTTAGTGAGTGTTTCCGTGAATGCGTTCGCGCCGGCCGCCAACGCTGCAGTCAGCATTTTAGGTCCCTCTTCTGCTAGCATAGTGGCGAACTGCTCCAATGTGTTCTTCTGGAGAAAAAAAGTTAATATAAGAAATAAAAATTTAGTGTACAAGTACAAGTTAGTATTAAAGAGGATGAGAAAAATATGAATTGTAGGTACAGTCAAGAGCACCTAGTGAAACGTGCCGGACTACAGCTGCGCCACAAAAAAAAGTTGGAAATCTGACTTTTTGACTATGCCATGATGAAGACGATAGTTTGTCGGAATTTGTCGCACAAAAACCAGATTTTGTCGGGCTTGCGTTTAGGAGATACGTGTGGCGCAGCTGATGTAGAGACGTCTCTACAGCTGAGCCACACAGATCTCGAAAACGGAAGGTCGTAGCGAAAATCTGATTACTCGTGTGTGCAGCCGTCAATTTGTCGGAATTTGTCGCACAAAAACCAGAGTTTGTCGGTCTTGCGTTTAGGAGATCTGTGTGGCGCAGCTGTAGAGACGTCTCTACAGCTGAGCCACACAGATCTCGAAAACGGAAGGTCGTAGCGAAAATCTGATTACTCGTGTGTGCAGCCGTTAATTTGTCGAAATTTGTCGCACAAAAACCAGATTTTGTCGGTCTTGCGTTTAGGAGATATGTGAAGATACGCTGTGGAGACTTTTCTACCTGGATCTTGAGAAAGGAAGGTCGTAGCGAAAATCTGATAACTCGAGTGTGTAGCCGTTAGTTTGTCGGAATTTGTCACCAAGAATCAGAGTTTGTCGATCTTGCGTTTAGGAGATATGTGAGGATACGCTGTGGAGACCTTTTTACCTGGATCTCGAGAACGAAAGGTCGTAAGTATGGCATAGTCAAAAAGTCAGATTTCCAACTTTTTTTTTTGTGGCGCAGCTGTAGTCCGGCACGTCCTAGTGAATTTATTCAAGATTTGAGATGGGGCAGGATTTATATTTTTATGGGCCTTAGGACTTTGATTATTTGCAGTTGGCTACATTTTTTAATCTCTAGGGGGGGGGTAGCGCCCCACCCCTGGCGACGCCCTTGTACAGAAGCATCATTCTGCAAAGTCATTTAAATAAATAGCGACTTTTGCTCCAACACAATAAAGTTCAATTCAGGTCGCGCAGCGCTAATAGTAGTTGCCTCTCTTTCTATAGCGTGCTCTTACCTTTTCTGGCGGCTCAACGTTAGGGTCTAGCATATTTCATAATGTGAAAAACGACAATTGTTTATTGGTTTTTTGATTTTGACATCCGTACACGGCATAAAGAGACAATACCTACGCAGGCAGTAAGATGCCGCGCCTGTAGATACACAGGCGGGCGTGTGGCGGCCCGCTGCTCACTTGTGCCTCATTCACCAAAAATGATGAAATGTACTCTTCGACACTTTTTACGTCTATGGATGGTGGCGGGGCTCGGGTCGCGCGCAACAGGCGCTCCGCGCGTCGCGCGTAGAGTTATGAACATACGAACGGTAAATTAAAATGATATTTTTTTTGTATGAAAGTAAAATCTAACGAATTATCAAAAGTCATAGAACAAATGTTGCTGTTTATGATATTGGTAATCTACTCCTGCGAGGTTGTTGGTGTTTTACAAATAACCCTGTATAGGTCAGCAAAGTGCGCCCCACTGAGGATTGCACCCCTGGCAGCCGCCCGTCTTGCCAGAGCCATTAGCTACGACGCTGTGTTATGAAAATCAGAGACAAAGGTACCACAAATACGAGACTGTATAGAAGAGCTCGTTTTCTAGATTGATCCAGGCGGGGGTCGAATCCGGGGACCGTGATGAAGAGAGAGAGGTAGGTAACCTATGGATGTAAAACAATAGCTGGTTTATTGTAAAATTTCCAATAAAACATGGTCTTTCAATAAGTTTTCTATTTAATGTCCATCAGCCATTTTAATGTCCCCACTGCTGGGGCACAGGCCTTCCTTATGGGTGGATAAGGAGGACGGGCCATAACCCACCACGCGGGCCCAATGCGGATTGGTGGGTGTTAACGACTGCAAATGCAGCCGGGACCAACGGCTTAACGTGCCTTCCGAAGCACGGAGGAGCTCGAGATAATAAATTTTTGGTCACCCATCCCATGACCGAACCTTGCGAACGTTGCTTAACCTCCGCAATCGCTGGTCCAGGCGCTAAACCACTGCGCCACCGAGCTCCTCCTTCTATTTAATATTTTGGTAAAAAAAAACAAACATATGGAAGAAAATACTGTTTATTCGAATTATCAAAAAATTCTTTTAAATTAATTTTAAAAAAATTAGAAAGCCAAAGCCATTTAGAAGCAGTGCAAGAGAGATTGTGTCAAGAGATTGCCAAGGCAGGGGACATCTTGCGGTGAACGGACTGCAGTTTCCGAACCGCAAGACGCGCTCGCGGTGATGTCGCACGTCCCGGCCACAGCCCACCGCAGTGAGCGGCGCGGCAAGCGAATTCAAAATTCACTACGCGCTATCTCGATGTCGGCCTCTCAGCTCATCGTCACGACCTCACGACCGCTCAGTGATTGATTACCGACTTCGCTTACCGCGTCGCTCACCGCGGCGGCGGGCTGAGGCCGAACCGGCGATGCGGCTTCAAACTATAGTGAACGAGTTAGCAATTGGTCATATGAATCTGGGAGCTGACTACGTAACTCTGTTGCTAACAATTCTCGATTAAAACCGCAGTTACATTGCTGCTTTAAGTAAGATACTTGTCACATTGGTTGTTACTAAAGCAGCAATGTAACTGCGATTTCTGTCAGAGTTGATTGCCACAGTTACAAAATCAGCCCCCTGAACGCTGAGGGCGGAGAGATGTCATTTCTTATTCTTCTTCATTTCATCAGCGAGGGTGTCCTTGAATGCGCTTGCGCCGGCGGCGCCGGCCACCAGAGCTGCGGACAGCATTCTAGGTCCCTCGTCTGCTAGCATCGTGGCGAACTGCTCCAACGACTTCTTCTGGATAAAAAAATATAGAAAATAAAAATAAACAAATAATTTCTTATCTATTTAGACATTGCTTCATTTCCAAAGTAGCTAAAGCACTTTTGTTACGGCCTCGCCACAGCCAACTGCGGCAGGCGGCGCGCGGCAAGTGAATTCAATAATCACTGCGCGCTATCTCGATGGCGGCCTCTCAGCTCGTCGCCACGACCGCGCAGTGATTACCGAATTCGCTTGCCGCGCCGCTCGCCGCGGCTGACTATGGCCGGCCCGTTATGGAAATCAGAGAACTCGTTTCCTAGATTGATCCAGCCGGGGATCGAACCCCCTATACTTATAGGTAAGACTTAGGTTCAAATACGAAACACTTGTTTATAATATTTATTGCAAAATTTCCAATAAAACAAAGTCATTCAATATGTTTTATTGTGTTAAAAATGTATTCTCTTTTTATTTAATTTTCAATTAATTTATAGGACCTACTTAAAAAAATATGTTCAGTCTATTACAATATCATAGAGTTAATCTTTCTTGAACAAGGCTTCTTTAAAAGCACTGGCCCCGGCGGTGAAAGCATTGGATAGCATGTTTGGCGCCTTTGCTAGCTTCTTTGCCGCTTCCTCCAAAGTTTGTTTCTGTAAAATACATACTTAATTAACGTCATTTTTTAATAAAATAAAGTTAAAGAAATCGCCGTTGAATTAGATACAAAAACAAAATAGATAACGTACCTAGTAAAAAATAAATTATTAAGAGTATTTTTTTTACAAAAAAAATCGATAGAAACCGATTTAAAAAATAGTAATAAGTATAAAAAAACTCACCATAAAAATGCAATAAAAACGCACAAAAATAAACATAAAAATATAAACTAGAAAAAAAAGGCATGCCACAGCGGCTGAATGATTATAGTGCCCGATTCTTCAGCGTGTTTCTAAAAAAATATCATTTATTTTAGACAACGTCACAGGACAGGATAGATATAAGTAAGTAGAGAATTCTCACACATAATAGGTTTCCCAGAATTCACCTTTTTTTATGCACAACGGGATATAATAGTGCTTGCTTGGACCAACCAAACCGAGTACAAATTGCACCTCATGGGAATCGAACGCAGGACCCCTGCGTCTTACACGAGTGGGCGAACCACTAGTGGTTCCGGTCCGGTTGAACCGGTCTAGACCGGGAGGTGGACCACTAGAGGTGGTTAAAAGACACTCTGAGGTCTTTTAACCACCTCTAGTGGTCCGTGATCTGGTCTGATTCTTTGGGGTAACAAATCGGAATAACGGAAATTTTCAATACTTATGAAAAATTCAATTTAAATTAGCACGTACAAACAAGTTCGTTTAGCCGGCAAACATCTTGAAATCGGGTGGGAGATTGCGCATTGCGTGTTTTGGGTATGCGTAGGGGTGAGGTACGCGGGCGGCGGGAGAGGGGCGCGCGCTATTGGTCGCTCGCAAGTGCACATGCGCGAACTTATTCCCGCTCCGGCAAAGGAGTTTTATGGCTGCACTACATTCGCCCATGATCGGCACAATTCGTCGTACGTTGCCGGTTTTGTAACAAAATGCTTCAAAAAGGGTTTTTTCAAAAGCATCAACGTCAGGCCCTTCTTCCCACTGGGCACGTGCCCAGGGCCCGCGATCGTTAGGGGCCCCCTATAGTGTTCTGTCATGGCCATAGGGGCCCAATTATCCTAATGTGCCCAGGGCCTCAAACAGGTTCTTCTTATCAATGCAGGCGGTTTCCACAACTCGACGTCTATTGCGCCTATTTTGCATCAGAGGATGTACGGCCGGATCACTCCAGCCAGCCCAGCTCAGCCAACAACGCTCCAAGGGCTTTTACATTCATGATCGCTTCCTGGACGCTGCCCGGAGAGCCAAGGTACCTCGCCCGGTAAGGGGCCACCCCTCTGCATTCCAGCAGTACGTGGACGGCTGTTTCTTCTTCCTCTATGCATCCTCTGCATAGGGGACTGTCCGTGATACCTCAGTTAAACCTAAGTGAAGCGCTTATGGCGGAACTTGACGTACTGATCGTACTCGATCACGTTTGTTAAGCAACGCTCGATCCGGCCAGGTGTCGGATGGGTGACCGTTAAATTGGCATTACAACTGAGCGCTTCCGTGCTTAAGAGGGCACGTTAAACCGTCGGTCCCGGCTGTTGTCATCTGATAACAGTTGTTAAGTAAGAGGCCTTACAGGGGGCTTGATAAACTCTAACACCAGTGGCCACTAATCCTCATTCGATAAGAAGAAGATCCTAAGTTATAGATGTCTGTTAAATTGTCCATGACAAGTAATAGCACCTGTTACCAGGCGAAGTTGCGGTCTGCACAGTTGTATCAGGGCCCTGGATAGACGAGCGTCCACGCGCAAGCGTCCTCAAACAGGTTAAAGACGGTCTTGATCAACATACGATAATTGTGCCGATCATGGGCGAATATGTAGTGCAGCCATTAAGTCGTGTGCCGGAATCTGTACCGTTCAGCCGCCAGCTTGCCCACCGCCTCTTTGAACTTGGCTAGCTCCACTCACTGCTTGTCCGCCGCGTCGGCGAACAACGCGCGCGCCTTGATCAAGTACTATAAATTGTGCCGATCATGGGCGAATATGTAGTGCAGCCATCAAGATGTGTGCCGGAATCCGTACCTGTTCAGCCGCCAGCTTGCCCACCGCCTCTTTGAATTTTGCCAGTTCCACTCGCTGCTTGTCCGCCGCGTCCGCGAACAACGCACGCGCCTTGTCCTCCGCGGCTTTTGTGTTATCTATCACTTTAGCTGGAAATGTCACAATAAAAGAAATATTGGTCAATATCGCATTTTCGCATACATTTCTCCGATACCAAAGTAAGGTACCGTACTACGCGTTCATTTTGTGTTTGATATCGTCGACCTATGACTAGGACCTATACTTAAGCTATGGCTTCACAGCTAAATAAAAAAGGGAATTAATTAATTGGGTGACTGGAAATAATTAATGGCTAAAATAAAAAAACACTAAGCCCGGCAGCGATTTATTTTGTTGGCGACAAAATAATTAAACGGGTGACTAAGTAGGTAACTGTGGATTGCAAAAAAATATGTAAAAGGTGCAACTACATGTGGGTGATTAATAATTGAAATGAGTGACAAAAATACTGAGTGGGCGACTATTATACCAAGTAGGTAACTATAACTGATTAAAGCTGCCCAACATGGTATTTTTGACACCTCGATTAAGTTAATAGTCGCCTTTTTTAAAATAAAATATATGCCAAATTTTAAATGTTTTGTGTGCCCGAAGGTTGTCAACCAAATAGAAATTTGGTCACCCGTTTTGAATAACTAGTTACTCAATTTGTATTTTAAAGTCCTATTTTCAATATTTGTAGTCGCGCTCAGTCCGTCGCCCACTTAGTATTTCAGTACCTACCCACGCTATATTCAGTATTTTTGATGCCCAAAATTGGAATTCATCGTTACCCGTTTTAATACTTAATGATTAAACGAACTTACCTGTAAGTGAAGTTCTATCATAATTATACGAAGGATTCGTCCGAAGATATTAGTATATTAACACATGTAGTACCGCTTGCATGTATCACCACTTAGCACGTTATTTTAAAGCAATAACCTAAAAAACCTAAAAAGAGAAGGTTTTTGACTTAAAATTGACAGATATTTTGACATTTCCGGTCCAAGTTCGCCCTGTCACTGCTACACGCCAACCACTTCATTTAGTTTAAAGTCCAAATCCTATGATATTTCCTCATTTTCTTCAGTGGGTAAACAATTATTGTAATTTACAATAATGAGTAGGGAGGGTGGGATTCTATACTAATATCTTCGGACGAATCCTTCGTATAATTATGATAGAACTTCACTTACAGGTAAGTTCGTTTAATCATTAATTATACTTCGGATTCGTCCTCGATATTAGTATATTAACACATGTAGATGTTAAAAGCATTATAATAAGAAAATGGAAATATCATTTCTTACGTATTAGTCTTTTTAAAGAAAGAAGTCTTTTTTTTTAAAAGAATACCATTTAACATCATTCTGAACGTTTTACATGATTACATATACTAAAAACGGTACCTATAGATGGCTGGTACAATATATACACGCACATATATACATATAAAATATACAAGGTTGGTTTGGAAAACTCAGTTTGATTATCGGTGATAATATGTTTAATATTTTGCAACTATAGCGGAGTCATTGACCATTTCGCCGTGTTACCTGGAACATCTATAGTAACATTTTTTGTTAGGGCTATAAAGGTATCGGCATACGTCGAGTACTAAAACTGGTTGGACACAACACAAGTCTACTTCATTTCATTAAATATTTCATTTCAGCAATCTATTACTTACATTACATATAGAATTTAATTTCTTTCTAAATAAGAAGTGATTGTGAACTGTTTATTTAATATAAATATGTATGATCCATTCTTGATTTTTTTTTTGTATTGTTTGCATTATTTAAACTTTTAAGATAAAAATGATGAAAAAAGAATAAAATTGGAAAATATGTAATAAAATGTCTTAAGTAATCTAAGATATCCATTGTATTTGTACAATGAACTCTACGCAAAGGCGTACTTAGTTAAATTCTTTACCAAACCTTGAGATTAGCTCAATTTTCTCCATTCAATAATGAACGCAATATTATGTAATACTGATAATTGTGTTATACACATCTGTAAAAAAAAAATTGTTTATTATGTCTAATTAGTATTTGTTAAATAATCGAACCGCTTCTGTTACCAAACTCTGTATTCTTGATAGTATTAACAGACAGCAGCTTCAATAATAACATAAATAATATACCTGTAAAATAATACCACCTTGATAATGTTATGAAAACCAATTTATTTGTGAGATTAATTTCCGTCCCTGAAATTAAAAGTTATAGAATGTTAATACTTTATATTAGAATAAGATACACGAAGAAGTACCTTACATGTGAATAAGAGGTGCCAAACCGAGGCTCAAGATTGTGACGATTATGATGGCACAATCGTTACACCTTCGTTTAAAAAACTGGTGGAAAAGAATTAAAATAATAGGTATCTTAGTGTCAGAATAGTCTTTGTATAATACTAAACCAAAATAGCATTGTGAATGCTATAATCTCAAATTAGAAAATAAATATTTTTGAAATCAACTGCTAGAAATGGAGAAAAAAAATCTACTGCATTTTATCTCCACTGCTTAATTCGACTTGCATTGCATTTGAATTTACTCAATCTCAATCTGAAAAAAATAACCAAAACTGGTGATTAGTTTTTGGATTTATGAATTGAATAATTTCTATTTAGCATCAGAATAATAATATCTAGAATACTTAACACCCCGCACTGAATACAATAAGAAAAATTGCAATGAAAGCATATTGAACTGCATGTTCTAGATAATTGATATGCAAATATTTTGCAATTTGTGATTCCTGATGTGACCACTAGTGTCTCCTAGTCCACCCCGTTGTTGAAAGGCCCAAAAGAAAATATGTCGTCTCTAATTAGACTTACGCGGAATTCTGTGTAAGTATCGATGACATTCAACTAAGTGATTTCTGCAGTTTTGTGAACGTTTGTCTTGTAAAGATCATAATTGCTAATACATCTGTAATATAATGGAAAGTTGCGACGGTAGCTGTATATAAAAAAAAAACATTGTGTATAAAAAGATGAACTTCATTTCTTTAAAAAATGTTCTGAGACCCTTATAAACAGTAAATATTGTCCAATATCAGGGAAATCATGCTATTTAAAAAAAACTTTATAGCCGGCGGCGGTAGTTTTGTAATAAAAATATGGGCACTAAAATCCCCAAAATTTATGATTTTAAATTCGTATATTTCTATCACTTCCCTTATCAATATTAAAACCTTAAAGGTGATGGGATGTCTAGACTGTGTTTTTAAAAACAATCAGTTACATTTTTAATCGTGATAAAATTATTTTTAAGTACTTAGAGTACGTAATTTTTTATAAAAGCTAAATTAAATTTTAAACGGTTCTTAACTAAATCTGATATGACCTGTTTTTTTTTTTTTTTTTTACCCATGTCACCTTTTGTTGAACCTTCAACAAATTGTAACAAAACTATTATTTGGTATTTATAACTGTTATGCATTCTGCTCGACTAGAGATGATATACTATAGTATATATATATATATATATAATAGAAAAATATAATAATAATCTGGGTGACCTGTGTAGCGCGGCTAAATGGTATATTCACACAGACGATTACCGGCGCAAACGATTAAGTGGACCTTTGCGCCTGTAGTCGGTGACCACTGCCTGTATTCGCTGAACACAGACAGATGTCACACCAGCACGCACCCTCACGAATACATTATCTTAACGGGTGTCCTTACCTCACGTATGATGATTGAAGGCAAAAATTGATGATGCATCATCGGCAACTATTTGGATGGGCCGTAATGCCAGTCTGCGAGTCTGCTGTGACTGACGAAACAAATAGCTGATGGGGCTTCCTCGCCGCGTCTCGCTGTTCGCTTGCCGTCGGAGATGAAGCGTGTGACATACCTGCCTACGTCTTTTGTTGTCGTTTTTAAGGCAAATAAATATATAAATCAGTTTTAAAATTGTTTTATTGAGTACTGCGCCCGATTAACTTAGATTTTTTTTTTTTTTTTTTTTGTTGATGGATATCGTTCACATCAGGCCTGTGGCCAATGCATCATTCATATTCGACTGAACTGTCGGTGGCTTTTTAAGTGAGCAGCCTCAGCTACACTAAAGTTGATCGTGTATGGTATAATTGAACGTCGTAATGCCCCACATTATGTAAAAAATACGAAATACTGTCACAAAAAAGGTGTATATAGTTTTGTATTGGAAAGCTGCCTAAAACTTCACTGACACTTGTAGCTAATAATTTTCCCACATCAGAAACATTATTTTGTACACACTCATACAAATTAAATTTGAAAAGTAATAGAGATAATTTGTACAAGGCCATAGCTTAGAAAGAAACATACTAAATAGTTAGTAATGAACAAGTTCAACATGTTAGGTCTACCCGCCTGAAATACAAGGTTTCCTAGTTAAGGCAAATGATCAAATTTTTTACTGTATTCCAACAAACATAAATTGCATTTATGATTTACTAGCGGCCACCCGGGTTTTCACCCGTGTGGTTCCCGTTCCCGTGGGAATATCAGGATTAAAAGCATTCTATGTTTTGATCTAGGCTACTTACTACTTACCATATGTGTGCCAAATTTCAACCAAATTCATTCAATAGTTTTGGCGTGATTGAGGAAAAAACATCCAAACCCACAAACTTTCACATTTATAATATTAGTAGGATAATTGCATTGCAATTATGATTCATTTACAGATAATAAAATGTAAGGATTCTGTTATTCCATTTTTAGTTGAAATTTCTATCAGCATGCCAGCAGCTAGCTATTTCAGCAGCTAAGCTATTTCACATAATAGGTGTGTGAAGTATCAGGTATGAGCTATTTGCTGTATAACTCAATATCTGGTTCCATTAAGTTATTAAGTTTTAGCATTTATAGCTAACTCTGTCAGTTTTGTAAACTATAAATTTATCTTAGTACCGATGGTACACTATAATACCGTTGAGATTAACTCAACACCAAGGATATCATGATGTCAAAATTCATACCTGATGAGCAACGCTGTTGTCAGGGCTGCTCTTGCAGCTCCAGCACAGCGGCCGCCTGCCTGGAAGGTGGATGGCGGCGATTCAGCGGACGACGGAGTCACCCGATTGGTGCTCGGCAGCGGTTCCAACAACGTGGCAACCTTTGAGGGTAGTCTGCTTTTTTACAATGTCGCGTCGTCAACGGCACTTTGAGTTGCTGCAGTAGCGTTGTTTGACGTATCTATGCGGTGAAATAGTCCAGTATGACTATCTCGTGTGCAATAGATATTTAATGTGTCTTAAACACAATGCTTTGACAGAAAGTACCCAGTATGGTAAATTCGCATCAGACAAATAAATAAACTGACAGAAAGTACCCAGTATGGTAAGTTCGCATCAGATAAATAAAAAACTGACAGAAAGTACCCAGTATGGTAAGTTCGCATCAGATAAATAGCAGACAATAATGCTGTTTAACCAAGTAAACGGCATTTAAAAGTGTGCCTCCGTCTTGACTTCTTCTTCTTGTCCTCTTGCGTCTTGAAAACTTTTTCCTTTCTTCACGAAGTAAATGCTTAACTATAATTTAATTTTCACTGTAAAAATATAATTCTAAAGAAGTCTCACTTTGAGACTGTATACGTGCGTCCGTGGCGAAGCACGAAAAGCGAATGGAGTGGTTGGCGTGTAGCAGTGACAGGGCGAACTTGGACCGGAAATGTCAAAATATCTGTCAATTTTAAGTCAAAAACCTTCTCTTTTTAGGTTTTTTAGGTTATTGCTTTAAAATAACGTGCTAAGTGGTGATACATGCAAGCGGTACTACATGTGTTAATATACTAATATCGAGGACGAATCTGAAGTATAATACCCAATAAAAAATAGGTAACAATTTAAGGTGAATACCCCCACCGAAAGTGGCGCCTCCGAGGTTTTTATTTAATAAGTTGATAATAGAAAAAGATTTTAATAAAGCTTTTCGTGGCACTTTTAGGGCCCATAGTCTAGTTTTAGAAGGTTTTATTTCAATAAAATCAACTTACAATCTTTCATCCATTTCAACAGGCTGTCAACATCAGTTTTCCCTTCTTTTTTCAGTTTTTCGAATGCTTCCTCCATTTTGGTTGTTGTTTTTAAAATCTTAGTTGTTTTTGCGTGGTGTTTGTTTAATGGCGTTGTAGGTGTTAGAAGTTAAAAAAAAAATAAGATTTTATTATTTAAGAGTGACTTACAGATGTTTCGAAATTAGCCATCGCGATTTTGTTGACTTTTATAATGTCAAAAATTGCAGTCATAGAATAGAGAGTAAAGATACTTTTTCTTTGGAGTACCGCAAGAAGTTTCTTCCTCCGACGTTTGCAAGAGAAAAATCTTGATCTGAAATTATTCTATGTGATAGAAGTTTATGTAAATATTACAGGAAAAAAAATGTCTCTAAATAGCACACTTTCAGAAATCACCAACAAAATACATTAGTTCCACTATCGGTCGACAAGATTTATACAGCGTGTTACAAAAATACACCTAATGCCGATTAGGGAAAAAATCTGCTGTTTCCTTAGAATAATAACACCTAGAAGCCGTGTCCTCGTATGCAAAGTGAGGCAACTAATACCAAGCCAGAATGGCTTAATTTTCAAATTTATATCCTTATCCTTACTAATATTATAAATGCGAAAGTCCGTTTGTTTGTTTGTTACGCCTTCACGTCTTAACTACTGAACCGACATCATGAAATTTTGCATACACGTTGTCAGGGGTACAGAGAAGGACATAGGGTACTTTTCATCCCGAAAAAAAGTATTGTTCCCGAGGGATAGCAAAAAAACCTTTCCACGCAGACGAAGTCGCGGGCGGCAGCTAGTCCTTCATACGTTAACTAATCGTAACTGAAACCCAATAATATAGTAACTAGTCTTATAAATGTAAGAAAATTGTAACTGTTTTGTACTTAATCGGCATGATTAGGTAATAATTTAGAATAATAATCTGAAAACGGAGCCATTTTGGCTATTTTAGTTGCCTCACTTTTGACAGTGCGCTTTGTAGAGAGCTATCGTTCTAGGAGTGTATTATTTTAAGGCTGTTTCATACAAAAATTTTATAACGAAAATATTGAAATGTATGAAACAGCAGATTTTTTTGCGATTTTAAAGTTGGTCTCATAGTAAAAGTTGTTAAGTTTGATGGTCCCTATCTATCATATTCGGCATTAGGGGTTATTGTATATATATTTTATAGATACCTATATATTTTGTGGTTTTACCACAAAATTGTGGAAAATCTCATTTCGCTTTTCGACGGTAGATGGCGCTGGTACTTTTGGAACTGCCCAACTTACCTCTCATAGGCGACTCTCTTCTCCCTTCTTGTGTTTGCTCCTGATTTCTGCTATAATGGCCTCTCTTACTGTCTTAAATTTACCCAGGAAGTAGTCCACGTCGCGTCTGGTCTCCCTTGACAGAATACCTAGAAGAAAAAGCTTATTAATTATGAAGAGTTCACGATTTAAGGCGCTTTCCTGACCGAAAGAGGCGCCGTGATGAATTTTATTTAATAGGTATTGCAGTTATAAATACACAATTTTGATAAAACTTCTCGTGGAATTTTTAGGCATGTAATGTAACGATACATTACCTCGTAGTCACTGCTAGAATTAGATAGCAAAACTGTTAAAAGTGGCCGTTTTTGACAAATTTTCTATTTACTTCTACGAATGACTACGTGGAAATGTAGTGATACCTTCTAAAAATACTAGACTATGGGCCCTAAAAACTCAATATTAAACATTATTAAAATCCTTTTCTATTAATAACTTAATAAATAAAAACCCCTAAGGGCGCCACTTTCGGTCATACCGCCTTAAGAGCGCGTAGTCTACCTACACACTAGTGCCACCATTGGAAAAAATTTCATAAAGACGAAATTGTGTTGCCGCCCTACCATCAATGGTACTGTCTAATGTTACCACGGCAAAAAAGAGAGAAATGTGTTCTTGAGGGTTACTCCCGAAACACGAACGAGGTTCTGAGATCGAATTGGAATCGAGTAAACGTCAAAACAGTACAAATTGGAAACAACCGACAACAATGACAACCGTTTAATGTACTAATAACAGATTTTTGACGTTTATTCGATACCGCAATTCGACCTCAAAACCTATTCGTGTTTTGTGGGAGTAACCCCCCGTGCCACTGACCTGCATATAAATTTTTTTTCATGTCAGTGGAATAATACTTTTTATCGCTTAAACAATATTTTCTAGCTTGTCGTTTAGTTTTATGGAGTTTTTTTTTGCGAAAATTGGCCACTTAGCAAAAGCTAGCCGATAGAAGATTTAAATCTTTGGCCGATAGCTTAAAGACAGCATTGGGAATGATAATCTAAGCGCTACAAAAAACCATAAAACTCATTTGGAGTTCACTATAAGAACACAATTCACAATTTTCTTTTTATTTAAGCACTATGTTTTTTTCCATTGGTGGCGCTAGTGTAGCGCATAAAAGCTTACTTAGCTGCGATAGAAAACTACTTACTACCTAAAACTACTGAAAATGTGTGATTTCGTACCGATAAGCTGAATGAACTCGACGAGTGTCAAAGGTTCGAGGTCCGATGCCAGACGCCGGTACGACGAATTGAAACTGCCTACTGTCAGGAATTGGTTTTCTAAGGAGGTATCATTATTATCAGCACAGGATTTTCTTAAGGGTCCTCACTACATAAGCCTCATACAGATCGGTGGTGTTAAAGACTGCATATGCAGCCGGGATCTTAGAAGTTCAAAAGAATACATACATTTTGGTTAACCTTATAAGCAAATGAACGGCTCTTAGGGCGATTCCCTGAGCGAAAGTGGCGCCGGAGGTTTTTATTTAATAAATTGTTACTTGAAAAAGATTTTAATAAAACTTTTCGTGGAGTTTTTAGGGACTATAGTATTATATATTCTGTGCCCATAGTCTAGTATTAACCCCTCGTTTTCACCAAGGTATAATACAAGTATAATACAGTTTTGATTTTTGTTCTCATTCATAAGAAGGTATCACTACATTCCCTGGCAGTCATTCGTAGATAAGAAAGTAGGTAGCAAATGTGTCAAAAACGGCCACTTTTAGCAGTTTTGCTAGGTATCTACTTCTAGCAGTGACTACGAGGGAATGTAATGATACCGTCTAAATATACTAGACTAAGGCCCTAAAAAAAATTCCACGAGAAGTTTTATTAAAATTGTGTATTAGAATTACAATATTAAATAAAATTCACCGTGGCGCCACTTTCGGTTATCTAGCGCAATTGCAAGCCAAATCTGCATGCTAGTGTTACTTTAAGTAACTTGGTTGCATCGGATAAACCATCATTTATCGGCCATTGAGGTAAGTAAACTAAAATACCTACGTGCCATATGGTCACCCGTCTTACAACCGGCCGTTACAAAAGTCGCTTCACTTTCACAATCAATTGCAAGTTTCAAGATTTTCCATAGAATATAATATGGGTATATACTCATCAACTTTGTCTAGGGATACAGGTGTTTTTTTCATACAAACGAGGTAACTTAAAGTTACTAACTTTGAAGCCTTGGTTTTCTGCAAGAGATGTACCGTGCCGTGCTTGGCTATCCAGGGAGTGAATGGAGGAGATTTAGATCGCTATTCACACCGAACTGATCTGATCAGCATTCTAAATGATAGAAGGGTCAAAGTTCTCAGTTTTAGGATTTCCATACATTTTAATGCTATTTTAGAGGTTTTTTTTAAACATATGTCCTCAGGAGATTCAGATCGCTATACACACCCACTATAGCGATCTGAATGAAATGAAATGAAAAATTCTTTATTCAAATAAGCTCACATAATGAGTGTTTTTAAATCGTCAAAGAAATTTTTTACCCTACCACCCATTATGACGTCTTTTAGCTCACAAGAAAAATGGGCGCAAAAAACTTATCAGCTTTATCAAATGGAACGATATTTACAAATATGTTTATCGTTTCCAGACTTTATATTGACAAAGATTAACAAATAAATAAAATTATAATTAGATCATTACTTAATGAATTACAAATTTCCTTAATCAATTTACAGGGTTCAAGCTAAATTCAAAGTTTGAAGTTATTATTCAGTCTAGGCTGTTACAAGAAAAAAAAACTTTACAATTCAATATGCGTTAAGATAGGTAGTCAGAAGCAGACCCATTCCCACTGGCAGCACCCGTTCACGAGCATGACGCATGAACCAGCCATCGCTTCGCTCAACCATATTTGAGGGAACGTAACGATCCGCCTCACGCGACACCACCGCAGAAATGATTAAAGAGAGCATGACATACTAAGGCTACCCATGTTAAGGCATCAAATTGAAAACTAATATCCAAAAGCTTTTCATAGGCCTTATAATACATAACTACTGACTATAGAAAGTAAAAATATTGCAATTAAATAGATCAAAACAAGGTAAGTTATTATGATATATACGTTTCGAGAAGTGCCATACATACAGACAATATAAAACAGATTTTTAATATACGACGCCCTTAATACAAGCAGACAGAAGTAGACCCATTCCCACTGGCAGCACCCGTTCACGAGCATGACGCATGGACCAGCCATCGTTTCGCTCAACCATATTTGAGGGAACGTAACGACCCGCCTCACACGACATGTGGATCACACACAAATGGATGGATGAATGGAGGAGATTCAGATCGCTATCTATACTGGGTGTGTATAGCGATCTGAATCTCCTCCATTCAATCCCTGGATAGCCGTCATCAGATCACAGCACGGTAAATCCCTGGCAGGAAACCAAGGCTTAAAAATTACCTCGTTTGTATGAAAAAAAACCTTAATCCCTGGACAAAGTTGATGTGTGTATAACATATATACCTACCTATAATACCACATTCTAGAAACCATTTGTGGATTACTTCGTGACTGGCGCCTATGTTGTTACAACTAGCACTTCTTAGAATAGTGTACATGTCTACTAAATTCATTATTTTATATGATTTGTAAATAACTATAATTTGATTTATAATTTTGAAGTTCAGTAATCTAGTGTGCTATGAAAAATCGGGTGTTTGGAAATCCTTTGTTTGTCACGCCTTCACGTATTAACAACTGAACCGATCATCTTGAAATTTTACACACACGTTGTCAAAAGGACTAGGGTACCTTTAAGTTGTTCCCAACGGATAGCAAAACACTTTTCACGCAGACGACATCGCGGGCGGCCGCTTGTAGCCTTATATAGCTGAATATGGTAGATACGAGACCATCAAGCTGGACAACTTTTAGGTACTATGGGACCAACTCTGAAATCGCGAAAAATATCAGCTGTTTCATACATTTTTATATTTTCGTTATTTATTTTTGTATAAAACAGCAGAGCAACAGATATTACTAGCGTAGACACAGCTGATTTTTTTTTCGCGATTTCAGAGTTGGTCAGTTTCATCAAACTAGACCATCGTCCCTCAGTATACCTCACTTCTGTACCCTTAGCACGAACAGCTATCGAAAAAAATAACACGCGTAAAATCATTCGATAGTGCAATTTTGTATTGGAAATTTGTACAACGCCATCTACCGCCGAATAGCGAAACTAAAATTTCCATAGATAATTCTCTATCGAGTAATTTTACGCGCGTTTTTTTTCTCGATAGCTGTTCGTGCTAAGGGTACTGCACTTTTTCGATGTTTTTCGTTGTTTTTTCATCATTATCTTTAGCACAATTATCTTTCTTGAAAAAAAGTTATTGAAGCAACTGCACAGTACGTTAAAGTGTATTTTGATGTAGAATTCAATACGTTTCCGCTATTATTTACGCAGTATTTTTTTCACAGTCATCTGATGTTTATACGCAATTTAATACTTGTAGCTACTAGATAATCTCTTTAGCTTGTCGTATATTTGTTTTTATGGCTACAACTTTACGTTTTCTATATAAAAATATGGCCCACGCAAACCATGTTTTCCTATAATGGCCCCTTAAAAGGCAAATATAAATAAAAATGTAAATATTCATTATCGTTGTAAAAGTAATTCTTTATCCCTTATTTTCCAGTGTACCCTTAGCTGTTCCCTTACAGTGAAAAATAAATTTAAAACCGCTGTACCCTTGGCCGTGAAACCCAACCAAATTAAAAACACTTCTTTAGATTTATGTGACCCTGGTACCTACTTTAAATTTAAAAATCTTAATTAAAAATACTTTTTACCATGGTATCCCGAAATTCAGTACATAGTTATAATAACGATATCAAGAAAAGTACTTCTGTACCAATGTCATATTCTCAAAAATCGAAAAATTCCAGATTAAAGCGAAGGCGAAATAAAAAACACTAAAATATTTTTCATATTTTTTATTCATTATATTTTTTATAAAATATAAACTTTGTTACACAATATAATATGATACAACATACTTCCTCTGTAGTATAAAAATTACAATAATTGTTATAATTATAAGCGATAATTCAATACCCAGTAGATTACATAATTCTAAAGATTATATCTTTGTACATTTTTTTCCATACAGGTATATCCGGTAACTATTAAAATAAAACTATTTACAACTTTTACGTGAATGCCTCTAATACTAAGGCTTACGAATATTTCTTATAATGTTATGAGAGCCTAGTAGTTTTTTCTTTAAAGTTTGTTTAATTAACGGAGATTTAACAGTCAGTTAATCAATTTTTTCTCATCATAGAATTAAAATTAATGTTGCTTTGTTTGAAAAAAATGAATTAATGTGATTATTTAAAAAAAATCACCTCATCTTTTTTTGTTTATTACCCAGGTAGCAAAGTAAATATTCTTAAATATATTTCCTTTAATGTTATGCTTTCCTGGTAGATCTAATTTGTGCATTATAATAACCTAATGTCAATTCAGGCTATTCCGATTATTTTATTTAACTAAGTGTAAAGCATAACTATTTGAATCACAGTATTTTTAATATTTTTGCTGATATTAATAAATATAAAAAGGATTTCTCATTATTCATTCTATCTAAGTAATTAATTAAAGAATAAGTAATAACTTGTCATCATAAAACAGCGAAATTACAATAAAATCAGTGTTGCCATGGGCAAGATTAATACCCCACGTTGCTACCACTTAAAATTATGGAAGATTTTTTATTCATTATAACCCACGCAACATACACAATTTACTATAAAATATGTATACCTACTAAATGAGCAGAAAATAAATAAGATATAATATCTCTAAATCTGCTGATAATTGTCGAGATCCTTTTATAATTTATTTCTAATTCCTCTCTCAAAATCTACAATTTTATGGCAACACTGGAGCTTTAACATGTTTTTCGTTGCTGTCAACACTATTTCGTAGACATGTAGCAGTCTTTTTTTAACCGTTTAAGCTCGGTTGCTCTCTGGTCGGTCGCTTTGGGATAAAAGAGACAGTCATCATGTCATCCTCTTCTTGCAAAAGGCAACCGTCATTAGATTTGCTTCGATGGAATAATCTGTGAAAGAAAAATACATTAATAATTTGCGAGAAAATTAAACGGCCATTTGGTAATAGCCTTATAAAGCCGAATTATGGTAGATAGAGTACCATGCACAATTTTTTTTTTATACTGAAAATTCTCCACCCCCGTAGGTGAGCGGGAGGGGGGTGTATGGGACGCATATTTGTAAATATCCGACGCGTTATCCACTCGGGAAGTTTCGGCTGCCGCTCGGGCGCTGGTATTTGTCCTGACTACGTGTCGACGGTCGATGGAATCAAACTGCTTTATTCCTGTAGGTCCCGCGTATAGGTTAGAAATTTAAATTTCGAGGTTATTTTTTTATAACAGACAACAGAAATATTTTCTTTTATAATAATTGACGCGGTACGTTTGCTGTTTACAAAGCAATTCTGGCCTTTGTAAATAGCAGACGCATTATCCCGACACGTCTGCTATTTACGAAGCAACTTCGGGTGGATAACGCGTCGGGTATTTACGAATTTGCGTATGGAACTCGCCAGAAGACCATGCACAACCCTGGAAATTAATATAACCTCTGAAAACCGTATTATATTTCTATTTATTGTATTTTATCTATTGTATTTTATTTGTATGGGATTGAGACCAACGGCTTAACGTGCTTTCTGAAGCACGGAGGAATTCGAGATAATACATTTTTGGTCACCCATCTTATGACCGACCGTTGAGAAAGTTGTTTAACCTCCGCAATCGAAGGGCCAGGCGCTAAATCACATAGTTCATAAGCTTGTAATCATTCAAAGTATATACAGTTTGCGGTTTATAGCTATTATGTTATGCGAATAAAATAAGAATTTGCATAATGTATGACGTCATACTGTCAAACCAATTTCACTTCGAGCAGTTTTATAAGTAAATTATATTGAAGTTTGACTGGATGACGTCATACATTTTACACATTCTTTTTTTGATCGCATAAGTTCTACTGGTAATAAGCAGATACTTCATTCAGACATCATCTTGATGACGTAAATGATATTTGCAAACAAAATAACACAAGCAAAACAAATACAAGTCAAAACACAATTAGAACTCACACACGCAATCAAACTCATGAGGTGATTATAAAAGATGCAAGATCGAACATTAGAGCAAATTTTCTATTTCCCTATCAAAAAACACATTATTGTGACAAATTTTAAAATAAGAAAAACAAATTCACCAAATTCGCGAGATCTCGCGAGATTGATATTTCCTATCTCGCGAGATCTCGGCTTCGCCAAAATCTCGCGAGATTGCATTCTATACTTGCGAAAGTTGCTTAACACCGAGCTCCTCATATATTAGGAGTTCATAACAAATTTGGTAACGATCGCATAAGTGGCTGACACCGGGTTCACAGGATGGAGAGGCACTCTCTGATGCTAAATATGTCAGTCTGTTTGCGTGAAGTGGTTGCGTTCTTTTTATATGCAGGCTGAAAAATGTGTTATCGTTACCAGAAAAAAAACAAAAAGGTAAATGGCTGACAATAGTACAGCAACTAAGTACTAGTTGCATTCACGTGAACTGTGTAAGGACTGACCAAAATTCGGTTGCGTTTCGTAGGTATAAGCGATTAACTTTTTGTTTGTAATGCATAAACTCAAAAAGTACTGATCCGATTTTGAAATTTTTTTCATCTATAGAAAGCTACATTATCAGCGAGTAACATGGGCTATAATTTATTTTCAAAAAAAATATAGCCTTTTTTCAGTCTGCATATAAAAAGAACGCAACCACTTCACGCAAACAGACTGACATATTTAGCATCAGAGAGTGCCTCTCCATCCTGTAAAGCCAGAGTCAGCCACTTACGCGATCGTTACCAAATATGTTATGGCCTCCTAATCTATTAGGGCCACCGGAAATATTTAGCGGGCCGCAATTTTGAGTGAGTCATGTAGCGGCATCTACCTACGTCGCCGCACATACCACAACACACGGTTGCAACAAGATACATCACCGTGTTGACTAGATGGCGCTAGTGTCGAATAAACACAAAAGAATAGTAAGGAATAGCACCTCGTACTATGGAGAATATATGGAGAAACCTACATCTCGCTGACGAAGTTTACTCAGCGACGCAGCATATATACAACTGCCAACCATCATCGGTTGGACCGCGGTCCCCGGGCTAATATCACCTAGCCCGGAGGAAGTCCTTCCACTTTGGCCTTCCTATCAGTGGCTACCCTCCCTCCATACTACTCTACTACATTTCCTACAAGTCACACTCAAAATTGTGGTCGGTATTTTTTTTATTTACAAACCCTGTTTTTTACTTTTTTTTTACTTTCCGCGAACAGATTATTTATTCGACGATAACCTCCACCGTATAGTCGGGCACACAACACACAATATTAGTCAAATCACTACGTACAATTCGGAACTAAACCTTAATCAGTGCAGTTTTCCAAGAGTTCTTCTTGCTGGTGCAAAAGAGAGAAAAGAGCGTGAGTGAGATAGGAATATAGAGTACGATAAATAGACATATACTAAGTGAGATTCTAAATATATATATATATATCGGGTCATTTTGAACTTACCATCCAAATTTTAAGGATGTGTCCAGTCCATAAAACTAAACAACTTTCTCTAAGAAACATGTGTCAAATTTCGGCAAAAAATTTTGGTCATCCCATACTAAATTGATCACGTGATCTCTTTGATTTGTATGGAAAGTCGATTTTTATTTTACATATTTGACCATGTGTTCCTTAGAGAAAGTTGTTCAGTTTCATGGACTGAACACATCCTCAAAATTTGGATGGTGAATACAAAATGACCCTGTATATATCGGGTCATTTTGAACTTACCATCCAAATTTTAAGGATGTGTTCAGTCCATGAAACTAAACAACTTTATTAAATTTTGGTCATCCCATACTAAATTGATCACGTGATCTCTTTAATTTGTATGGAAAGTCGATTTTTATTTTACATATTTGACCATGTGTTCTTTAGAGAAAGTTGTTTCCTTAAAATTTATAAAATCCTCAAAATTTGGATTGTGAATACAAAATGACCCTGTATATCAATTACTTGTTCATTAAAAAAAATAAAATAGAAAAAGAAGAGTGTCAAATATTCTCAATTAGAAAAGTTATACAATACAACGTGTTACAAAAATATCCCTAATGCCGAATATGGTAGATAGGCAGGTTGATTATCTAAATAGAAACTATTTAGCGACCGGTTTCATTTGACATACATTGCTACTTTTCTTTGGTATGTTTTATTTTTCACCCCAAAAAATAAGTAGCATTGTATCACATTCATCTGTCAAATAAGACCGGTCGCTAGGTGGTTTCTAATTAGATAATCAGCCCGCCGGACCATCAAACTGAAAAACTTTTACTATGGGACCAACTCTAAATAGCGAAAAAAAAATCAGCTGCTACATACAAGAATTAATAACAAAAAAAAATCAAAATGTATGAAACAGCTGATTCTTTTCGCGATTTCAGAGTTGGTCCCGTAGTAAAAGTAGTTAAGTTTGATGGTCCCTATCTACCATATTCGGCATTAGGGGTATTTTTGTAGCACGTTGTATATTTTCCTTTTATTTTGTATGTCTAACTCACTTGGCTAAAGGCGAGGCCCCGCGGTCGTCCGCGTCGACTCTCTCGTCCAGGCCGCGATGCACCGACACGGAGTCCAACTCCTCTAAATGTATGGACTGCAGGTATTCCGGGGTGCGAAGCTGCTCTATAGTGGGTTTACGGAACCTGTGGGGACGAAATATTAGGATATTTTATGCCGGATATAAAGGCAAAAAAGGGGATAAAACTAGCAAGACCATAAATTATAAAAAAATACAAAACATATTGATGATTTTCTTTTTACTTTTAGCGTGCCCGCAGACTACAGACCAAACTGTCGGCCGATAGTTGGCCAATAGTTGATTTTGTATGAAGAATCGGCCGATACTAAATCGTTCTAGTGTGCGCACTTGCATACACCTTCATACTGATTGAGAGCCCGACTAAACTGTCGGCCGATAGAAAGTCTGTAGTCTGCGGGTACGCTTAATGTATTGTGTGTGTATATCTAATAAGGCTATTTTTAATGTCCCCCACTGCTGGAGTACAAGCCTTCCTTATGGGTGGATAAGGAGGATGGGCCATAACATTACCCATCACGCGGGCCCAATGTGGATTGGCGGGTGTTAAAGACTGCAAATGCACCTGGGACCAATGGCTTAACGTGCCTTCCGAATCACAGAGGAGCTCGAGAAAATACATTTTTGTTCACCCATCCCATGACCGACCGTTGCGAACGTTGCTTAACCTCCGCAATCGCTGGGCCAGGCGCTAAATCACTGCGCCATCGTGTTCCTCAATTAATGAGCTAATGTCTTTGAAATAAAACTACATATTTAGCAGAGATAAAATAATAAACAGCTTACAAAAAAAACTATAATGATTAAACTGTGTTTTTTGTAAAAAAAAAATGCATTTCCTAGAACTGTTGTTTTAAGTGATCTTTAACGCCTGTAGAAAATACCTCCGCCGCGAAACAGTACCAACGGCACCGCGGTAATTCCGCCATAGTTCCGCTATGAGTTGTCTTCCATCGACGACGATATATGAGGATCACATCAACGTAGCGGTTTCGCGTCATTGCTTTCGCGTGCGTCAACGGTCGGAGCCGATCGGGCGGAATCGCGCGTGAAATCAATGCATTAGAACAGGCTGCTCGCATTTGTTTCGCTTGTCGAACTCATGGCGGAACCTACTGCGGAGTTCCGGTTCCGCGGCGGCGTGCTACAGGCGTTAAGGCTGTAGAGTCGCATCACGTTCCATTTTTAAATTTTCAATACAAATGATCAAAGCAACTCTGCGCGAGCCGTAATGAGGGCGAACTTTGAAAATTCCTATTAAATTATTAAATAGATATAAGTATATACAAAACACGCAATACATTACACAAATATCTCACTATTCCTAAGAAAAATTAAAAATTACTTTAGATTCTGTAAATACTAGTAAAAAAACACGCCAAAGTGTACCAATTTGAGCATTTTTTAATATTTTATTTCTCTGTGATTAAAAGCATTTTAAAAAACAAATTCTCTATAGGGAACTCGTTGACAATACAAACAATAAGTGAAAAAATAAATATGAGTCGTATTCTTATTTGTTACAGCTGAAAAGTTTTTGAAAAATACCTCTGACAAGCAAATTTGAAATTTCCACTAGAACAGATTGTCTTCCTTTTAAAATACCTGACAATTTATTATGTTTTTCTCTCTATACGGCACTAATTTAAAAATTTGGTTCCTAAAACTAAAGTTTACATCAATAATAATGTTTTCATTCTTTAGAAAACTTCATTGGAAAAATACTAATTTCGTTGAAATGCAAATATACAGCCTTAAGGATGACAATTCATGGGACACACTGTATATCATCATCAGCATCAGCTTCGAATCCAACAAGATGTCGACTATACTACTACAAATTCTTAAGTTCTTTAGCCCTATTGACCTATGTTTCTTAGAGAAATTTATTCAGTTTTGTAGTTTCACATCGTGAATGTTTTTCGACTTTAAAATCACCCTGTACGTTATTGGTAGATACTCACGTCTTGAGCAGTAGACTGGAGCACACCACGGACACGGAGCTCATCGCCATAGCCGCTGACGCCATCCACGGCTGGAAGTTGAACGTTATTGTTATTGCAATAGAGACTATAATTATTTTACAATTTATTTGTACCAAAATGGTGAGACACAGTTCACACATCTGAGATCTGAGAGAAATGTGTGTTTATTATTATTAGGGAAACATACAGTCAGAGTCAAATTGATATGAGCGTCTAAAGTCTAAATGATCTGAAAAACAAAAAACCGGCCAAGTGTGAGTCGGACTCGCGCACGAAGGGTTCCGTACCAAAGGAAAAAAAATACGTTTGTTGTATGGGAGCCCCCCTTAAATATTAATTTTATTCTGTTTTTAGTATTTGTTGTTATAGCGGCAACAGAAATACATCATCTGTGAAAATTTCAACTTTCTAGCTATCACGGTTCCTGAAGCCCGCCGGTAACGATCAATTGCGATTGTCAATTTTTCCGTCAATTCCATTGTTGGAGCAATTGACAATCGCTTCAATTGCACGCGTAGACGATAAATTTTTCCGTCAATGGGCGTCAATTGCGGAAAAATTGACAATCGCAATTGATCGTTACCGATGGGCTTGAGATACAGCCTGGTGACAGACAGACAGACAGACAGACGGACAGCGGAGTCTTAGTAATAGGGTCCCCTTTTACCCTTTGGGTACGGAACCCTAAAAAGCAATTTGATATACGCATTTCGAATCATCATATTGTTGTAAGCACACAAGGTGTTCAAAATATCTTGCGACTCTTTGTTTCTAATAAGAAACAAAGAGTCGCAAGATATTTTGCATCTCATATATATATAAATATATATGAGAAGTCAGTGTGTTCAAAATTATCTTAGCAAACAAAGCTGTCAAAGTTATCTGTGCTTAATGCATATATGTAATGTCTTGTTCGCTAAGATAATTTTGAATACGTACAGTAGCCCGTAGAACATTTAAATCACGAAAAAGGTTACCGTTTGCCGTTGTGATATAGTTAATTATTACGAAATTATAGATACTTTAACCCAAGTTTTACAGATCGCAACCCGCCGTAACCTATATTTGTATATCTCCAAAATTGATTTTTTTTTTATTTTTCGAGGTTTATCACATAGTTTAGCTATTGTCGTGTTCTACAGCTTGGTTTGATTGCCACAGATAAAAGACTATAAACTGCATTCAAAGATTTTTTTTAATCGGATAAGATTCGATACAAATTGATACAATCTGTAATAATTAGAATTTAAATGATACATTTCATGGTTTTCCTTTTGTTTAAGATGCTGTGTCACTTAAGAAAAAAAAATATCTTTTTCACTCTTCTTGCTCACAAAGTCCGTCATAGTAACGTACAAGAGCCGAGATAAAATAGCATAATAACCCCTAGGGGATAAAGTTTTTTCTTTTTTAATGTTTGTCTATTACCAATGAGCCTACTAAAACGAAAAAGTCTTTATTCATAGATAGAATAATCACGAATAAAGACTCGCTCGACTTAATACTGTTTCTCATTTTTATTTTTGAAAATGGAACTTAAAGCGGCGATCTCTTCGGTGAAGAAGTGCGATAGACTTATTTATACCTACTCTGTGACTTTAAGTAGAATGCGTGCATTGTGTTTCTTAGCTGCTACAGTATGGCGCGAAATCTTTAGAATTTTTCTTAAATTACAAACTGATTGAATTGTATGGCTGTAATAGGAAAGTAATAATTTTGATCTTTTGCCGTCAAGCATAAATCATACTGTGTGAAAAGTTTATGAAGTGGAGGATAGAAAAACGAGTGGATTCGTTTACGGAAGTATATACTAGGTATTTATTATTGTATTTTATTTTCTCGCAATCGTAGTGAAAAGTAGAGTGTAACACACGACGCTAAAACCCATTGTAACTCGGTTTCTATTTATTCCCTCGCTAAAGCTCGGGAATAAAACTACCTCGTATGCAATGGGTCATTTTAGCGTCTTGTATAACAATCTACTATATGAGTAAACCTTTCGATTGGTGTCGTAAAAATTTCTTTTTTTTTCTTTTTTGGTGGGTTCGATTCCTGTCCAAAAATCTTTGAATGCAGTTCCAATTATATTTAAAAACAAAATGAAGTTTTCTTTTAGTTAAATTTCCCATCTTCAATATTTAAGGTACTTTCCCTCTATGTGGCAAAGTTTTGGGACACCCTGTATATTTGTGTATTTCTTCTCTGTTACCTGTAACTGTAACCCGTACGCGGCGAACGCTCCGCTCGCGAGCGGGATCCCGAGCAGATTGTACACCGAAGCGAACAGGAAGTTGAGGCGAATCCTTCTCACTGTAGTTCTTGATAGTTCTAGACACGCTACCACGTCTAATAGATCGTTCTGGTGATCAAAAAAGAAAATACTTAAGTATTGGTTAAAGGTTTTCTAAAAATAAAACAGACTTCTATGAGAATATACCTAAGTCAAAGTTAAAATGGCTTTTTTTTTTACTTTTAGATTTTATGCATTTACAATGCTATTTTTAATATTAAGATTATTAATATAATTGAAAAATATTAGGATTCCGCTGTAGGCCAGCGCCATCTCATCAATGTGAAGTGAATTGACTTCGACATTCGAAAGCAACACCTTTACGGATGCCAGACAATCAATTAAGATGAAATAGCCATACAATGTTTTTAAACTTTTAGATTTTATGCATTCACATTGATGAGATGGCGCTGGCCTACAGCGGAAACGTGAAAAGTATTAGAAAATTTCGTCAATCCTGCTAGCGACTCGGTAGCATAATTGGTTAGTACATTGGGCCGGAATCCTAAGGGTGCGGGTTCGAGTCCCGTCTGAGCTGCTACGGGTGAGACGATTTTTTCTAATATTTTTCAATTATATTAATAATCTTAATATTAAAATGGCTTTATTCAAATAAAGTAATAATTAACTTTTGAATCGTCAATATTTTCCTACCACCGAGTGTAATAAACTCAGTAATATAGAAAAAGAGATTGGGCTTATTCTGCCAGACAAATCTTTGAGTCATTGATCGCTAGAGAGTACAATTTAACCATGGAAAGTAAAATAATGAACATTCTATACAAATTACTTTCCATGGTTAAAAATTACTCTATGGCCGCGATCGATGACTCAAAGATTTGTCTGGTAGAATACGCCCATTGAAAATGGCAACAGTCCTATTTGCCTCTCGCTCACATACGCTCACTTTCTTTCGCACTTGCTGAGTGCAAGTGAGCGTTATAAAAGTTATCAGGCATCCATTTTCAATATTCGAATTTTAAAATTTTCGAAGTGCTTTTTTGTCGTAAGATCATTATTCATATCATAAGTGAGTGTTGACACAAACAAAACAGCGCTTTAAAGTTTACAGATAAGGAATAATATAGAATGACTTTATGAAAGCTGTAGGTCATTTTTACCCGACTACGACTATGGTTTATGATTTCATTTACAAAAATTGTCAGTCAGTGCCCATATTTGCGTATGTTTTAGTACGTGAGGCATTATCTGGCTAGTCTAATGTTGATAGGTTGTTGGGAATGGTTGTTGGGCAGGCCCTAGACGACACAATCATATTGCGCAATATTTAATACACAATAAGATTGAAATACCCTTTGTACCCTACACGATCAATTCTTTTGCACAATAATACACATTGTGCAATATAGTAATGATCCGTGTTGGTATTTCGTGTGCTATCGTCAGCAAGATGTCAGAATGAGGTTTAGTTGCAGCTGTAATCTCAGAATATATAATAGTATTATCGTATATATTGTTACTATTTGATGAAAACGTCACTGATTAAAAAAAATGTGCAATTTTGACCCTACACGGTGCAATGAAACAATATTGTGCCATTAAAATCAAAGTAGCTCAAACTTTTGTTCAATCATCGCGCAAACTTCAATATTAACTAGAGACAGGACGGGTACCCCGATGTGGATCCGGTACCCGGCGGATCCGGCACTTTTTCAGGATCCGGCCGGGTACCGGGTAATGGCGCCGGATACCCGGCACTGCCGGGTAATTAGGTCTAGGGTTCGGTAACTTCAATTAAACATGAATCAGTAGAAGAATTAATATTCATAATTCAAAAGAGGTAAATTATGGTGAAGAAATACAAGCTGTTCAGCACGATCTGGATTAAGTCTGTTGCGCTTTTTCTCATAGATATTACCAGCCTCCGAAAAGAGGCGTTAACTATAAACGGAGCTGGCGAGAGTGGTTAAATATCTAAGTAATCGCGAGACTCTTTATAATAGGGTAGTGACCCATATTATCATCGGCCCACCACTTATAGCGATTTTATCCCTACGAGCCCTTGCTGAGTTGAGATAGTGATCTAATTCATTCATTTATTATGATGTCAAAAAGTCTGTCACTGCTTGGCTACAATTCTTAACTTATGACGAAACAGAAGCCATTTTTGAGATAGTATGGTAATGGGTACTTGCTTTCTTAGTTATCCTTTATACAACTTTACTTAAAATAATTCCTTTTTGTTTATTTTATATAATATTTATTTATTTTAAATATCACACACCCTCTCCACACACACTCACTCACTTACACTCTACTCACCATGAGAGGTTCATTCTACACTAGTTTTAGTTTTATTGGCATATGGCATTATTCACATTTCACAGTTTGATTTTATGTAACAATCACCTGTTGCTAAACCTTCTGTTTGGCGTTATTGATAGAGAAAGAGCACTGCACCTGAGATACAGGTTTCCTAGTTTGGGTGCAGATGTTTTTAAATCTAAACTGTATAATCGTAAAGGTTTAATTTTAGTTGTATTCAAAAGTTTTGTCTTTGTAATTTTGTGTCAATAAAAAAAATTTATTATTATTATTATTATTATTATTTAAACTGGGAGTGGAATGTACGTCTTCATACCGGGTAATTTTTCCGGGTAGCCGGCTACCCGGCATAAGTTTGCGCCGGGTACTCAGTTGCCGGGTACCCGGCAAAAATAGGATCCGGTGCAACTCTAATATTAACCCTACACAGTCAATAAAAGTGTGGAATATAATTGATCGGCTAGGGGACGCCTTAGTGAATGTATTACAGCAAGGTATAAATTCTGTTTTGATAAATAAATATCTTAAAAAGTATTTCTTACCCTCATTAGTACTAAATCCGCAGCCTCTACTGCTACGTCTGTCCCGCTAGCGATAGCGATGCCAACGTCCGCTTGCGCTAACGCCGGAGAATCGTTAACGCCATCGCCCACCTAAAGGAGGGAAATAGTTTTTATTCACAAGGGGATAGTGCTTGACCATCACCTCACCTGATGTTAAGTGACGATAAGGCCGAAGGTGGAAGCGCACTACACCCGGAATCCTCACCACTGAGAAACTGGCTATCTTACCTCTAACTGCCGGAACACAACAATTTTTAAATTGTTGTTATGGCGTCAGACTTAGGTAAGTGAGCAGACTTTACTATAGATCAAGTGTTTTTGGAAGTACAGGGTACCTCTTCGGCGATTATGTGCGCCTAGTACTTGTTTTTTATTTATTCAGGCAAAATTACATAAAAATATTAAATTACACATTTAAAATTAAATTAAATCGAAAATAATAAAATTAATTTTAAATTACTTAAGTTGAAAATTTAATTAAATTTAAACTATGATAATTAAATTACAAATATGACATTGAAAATATAATATTTATGTCTGTTTAAAAGCATATATCAGGAAAAGAGACAGAGCGATAGCTTTACAAATAAAATTTGCAAGTAACTTATCGTAAGTAAAGAACTAAATTAAAAAAAATCATTACTCACCATAGCGACTTTTTGCCCTTGTTCCTGTAGTTTCTGTATTTTGGCCACCTTGTGTGAGGGCAGCACCTCCGCGTATACTTTATTTATGCCGACCTTAAACAAAATTATTGAATAAATTATTGGTTCAATAAATTATCAGAAATCACATAAAATGTTCTAATCGATTTATACGTTTATCTATTTGACATCTTGAGTGGTGCAGTGGTCAACAGCCGGTCTAACAAGCAAAAGGTCCCGGATTCGATCCCGGCCGGGCAGATATTGAAATGATGAATTTTAATTTATGTGTCGGGTCTGGGTGTTACTGTGTATGTATAATAAGTATTATACAGGGTAATTTTGAACTTACCATCAAAATTTTGAGGATGTGTTCAGTCCATGAAACTGAACAACTTTTTCTAAGGAACACATGGTCAAATATGTAAAAAAAAAAATCGACTTTCCATACACATCAAAGAGATCACGTGATCAATTTAGTATGGGATGACCAAAATTTTCTGGCGAAATTTGACACATGTTTCTTAGAGAAAGTTGTTTAGTTTCATGGACTGGACACGTCCTTAAAAATTGGATGGTAAGTTCAAAATGACCCTATATATTTAAAAAGTTTATACAGCGGCGGACACATAATTAAAGACACCAGTCGATTTTCATACAAACGAGGAATTAAATGTTTCAAGCCTTGGTTCTCCGCCAGGGATTGACCTAGCTCCTAGCTGTGACCTGATGATGGCCATCCAGGGACTGAAAAGAGGAGATTCAGATAGCTATACACACCCTACTAATCTGATAAGCATTCTAAGGGATATAAAGTCCAAACGAATTGATAACCTCTTTTTTTAAGTTGGTTAATAAAATAGTTGAAACTGACACTATCCCGATATCCCGTGATCACGCATCTGTCTCGCGATAGTGTCTTCCTATTGTCTCCAGTAAGTAAACACACTTGCAGTCCCATCTTCTTCAGACAGGACATAACAAAACATAGACCTATTCGGCTGTTCGATTCGATGTTTTTCGTTGTTTTTTCATCATTATATCATTCTTGAAAAAAGTTATTAGAGCTATTTCACAGTACATTAAAGTGTATTTTGATGTAGAATTCAATACGTTTGCGCTATTATTTACGCCAAAAATATGACCCGCGACAAGCGCTTTTGATGGCATTCTGTTTTTTTTTTACAAATCATCTGTGAGGTTTATACGCAATTTAATACTAGCTACTAGAGAATCTCTTTATCTTGACGTATGTTTTTTTGTGGCTACAACTTTACGTCTTCGATATAAAAATATGACCCCCGCAAACCATGTTTTCCTATTATGGACCCTTAATAAATTTGTGTTAATTTGTAACGACCTCACCTGTCTCGCTATAGCCACGGCTGTCTTTCTGTTGTCTCCAGTAAGTAAACACACTTGCAGTCCCATCTTCTTGAGGCAGTATACCGCTAGGTGTGCTTCGGGCTTTACTTCATCAGACACTCCTATAGTGCATACTAGCTGATCTGTGGATATTAACGATTTTGTAGAGAGTAACTTCAAAGTTAGACTCTTGAGTCTTCAAAGTTAGATTCTTGAATGGAATCAAGAAACTATAGTACGAGGCATCAAATCGAGGGATCGCGCAGAACGCGTATTTTGTGTATGCGCGCGCTATTGGTCGTTCGCAAGTGCACATGCGCGAACTTATCCCCACTTCCTCGAAAAAATTGTCAAGATGTTTGCTTCGTAGCAGGCTGTTGATAGCCGCCAAAACAGCAGTAGAATTACTCCACTTTGCCCCAACAAGCCGCCCCACTGGTAGGGAAAAGTGATGCCTTAAAATCTGCAGTGGAATCTGTCCCACTAGGGTTAGCACTTAGAGTTTGTGTAGGCTCTAAAATATGAAAAAACGTACCTACACAAACTCTCAAAAAGTGCCAACCCTAGTGGGGCAGAATCCACTGCAGATTTTGAGGCAATCCACTTTGCCCACCAGTGGGGCAGCTTGGTGGGGTAGTGGATTAATTCAAGCAGTCGCCCTAACAGTGTTTTCATCAAAACCTTAAAGTTAACTTCCAGGAAGTACCAGGTTCTCACCGTTAAAGCTTCCAGCATAGCATTTTGCTCTAAGGCCGCCTACGCTCCGACAGGTGGCACTTAGATTAGCGCCTAGATACATCTAGGATACACGGTGACCGCACTGGAAGATGAGTCGTTAGGATAGGAGCCTTGGTCTCATGGTCTTTGGTTGTAAGCCTCGCGCCTACTATACAAGCTAGGCAGTCGCCTGCATGTATCGAGGCGCCTAGCGCGAGCAGTCCTCCTTCACTCGCTCGTCGGTCGCGGTAAGCACCTACCGCTAGCCGTGCCTACGGAGGCACAAGCGAGCAGCGGCCGCCACGCGCCCGCCGCCGCACGAGCGCGGCATCTTACTACCCAAGTAGGTATTGTCTCTTTATAATAGAACAATGTCGAATCGACATTACTGTGCCGTGTACGGATGTCGAAATCAAAACAATAATTGTCGTTTTTCACATTA
Organism: Agriphila geniculea; assembly: GCA_943789525.1. Classification (NCBI taxonomy): domain Eukaryota; kingdom Metazoa; phylum Arthropoda; class Insecta; order Lepidoptera; family Crambidae; genus Agriphila; species Agriphila geniculea. The sequence continues at coordinate 4,509,902 of OX038898.1, read as the reverse complement.
TGATATATGCTACGCAGTTCATTTAAAAGAAGACAACCCTAACGTTGCGTCGTCAGAAAAGGTAAGAGCACGAGATAGAAAGAGAGGCAACTACTAGGTGAATATAACTGTAGGCCCTTAGCGCTGCGCGACCTGAATTGCACTTTATTGTGTCAGTACAAAAGTCGCTATTTATTTAAATGACTTTGCGGGGTGCTGCTTCTGTACTTGTACTATTAGTTATTCTGTGGCGCGAGTGCGGCCAGTTGCGAACATTCGTTTTACTTCGATACATATCAGATATCTAGGAGCTAAGAAAATGTTAAGAACTCCTTTTTGGAAATATAGGTTTTTAGAATATGTATGACAGGACATGACAAAAAAAGGAAAAATGAAAGCTATCAAAGAAATATGGATTTTATTATTTTAATGTAGATTAATTACATGTGGTACCTGTCGATGCGTATGCGGCATTGACCTGCATATATTTACACTGGACAGGCTTATGTCAAACTGTTTTTGTGCCTATTTGATTACCGCCATGTTGGCGCTGTAGGACGTAGCGTGAGCATAGCGTGCGTACTAAAGTTTGAAGTCTGGAGAGACCATCACGGCAACCGTTTTCATATTGTACGTCAAAATTAGTTCTTTAGACGCACGCTAGTGGCGTTTCAAATAGGCACAAGAACTTTGCTGTCAAATCATACAGACAGCCTGTCCAGTTAAATAAAAACCGACTTCAAAAAACCTACCTCTAAAAAGCAAGAAATAATATTCGTAATAATAAAAACACGTCTATTGAAGTCGGGTGGGGCTGGAGTACAAATTCCTTTTTTTATTCTAAAAGCCCCACCCGACTTCAATAGACGTGTGATCACGCCTTCGTAGCGCGATGGAATTTACTTTTAGAAATAAACTCAGGTTGAATTTTGATGGATTTTAATGAATTATAGTTTTACAAAGTTTTCGATGCTGTCGCAAGTGACGTGTGAGATGGAATGAATGAATGAGCGTAGGCAATCGGTGACACGGCGAGACGTTGCTATTTTCCATTGGTAGGCGTTACCATACTCCCCCCCGTTGAAGACTTCAGTTCTTCAACTTCTTAGGAGTCATCGTCGCTTAGAAGAGGGCAGAGGCGAACCAAGGGACGTCGGTAGCATCCAGTAGTTGTTTTCACGTCTGCGACGCGGGATATCCCATCAGCTCCTGGATACAAATTTGTGACTCGACCAGTGCGCCAACATAGAGGTGGTAGAGAGTCTTCGCAGAGCAGGACCAAGTCTCCGACCTTTAGTTGAGTAGTGTCTTGCTTCCATTTTCTTCGGACTTGCAGTTCTGACAAGAATTCATTGTGCCACCTTGTCCAAAAATGCTGGCGTAGCTTCTCCAGGCGAGCATAGCGATTCATTCGATTTTCGTTCTCAGCTTCCAGAGCAGGTGATGCCATCGAGTTTAGTGGTCTTCCGATAAGGAAGTGCCCTGGGGAGAGGAACAGGAGATCGTCGGGAGATGATGATAAGGGACACAAGGGACGACTGTTTAATATAGCCTCCACCTGTGCAAAAAGAGTCGAAATCTCCTCGAAAGTTAAATGGGCCGTGCCCATAACACGTCTTAAAATTCTTTTGGAACTTTTAATTAAAGATTCCCAAGTCCCACCGAAGTGGGGAGCATAAGATGGTGTAAATGAAAATTTTATGCCTTCATGAGCGGCGAATTCAGACAAAATTTCTGCTTGTTGATTTTGAAATAGTTTAAGCTCTTTAGCCGCACCTACAAAATTGCGACCATTGTCGGAAAAAATATTTGCTGGTCGTCCTCGACGTGAGACGAATCTGCGTAGTGCCAACAAAAATGCACTTTTCGATAGGTCAGTAACCGCTTCCAAATGAACACATTTGTATCTAAAGCAAACGAATAAGCATAGATAGCATTTGGATAATTTTGCGCCACGACCCTTACGATTTAAACAGTAAAATGGTCCAACCATATCGCAGCCCACAGATTTGAATGGGAAATCAGGGTTGACACGATGTGAAGGCAGGTCACCCATTTTTGGAAATAAAGTTTTTCCTTGCACCCTCCGACAACGCACACAACCGCGTACAGTGCTTCGAGCGATAAGTCTGCCCTTAATAGGCCAAAAAGATTGTCGAACAGTAGCAAGGAGTAACTGTGGACCGGCATGTAAATTTCGAATATGCTCAAACTTAAATATTAATTTACACAAATGATGCGATGAACTTAGTAATATTGGGTGCTTTTGGTCGTAAGAACAATCTGACTTTTCTATACGGCCGCCCACGCGAATTAAGTTATTTTCGTCCATAAACGGGGATAAAGATAGAATTTTAGACTTTGCATTTAATTGTTTTTTATCTAATAACATTTTATATTCAATTGGAAAACATTGCTGTTGAGCCATAAGACACAATGAAATTAAAGAATCGTTTGATTCTTCGGCGGTCAAAATGCCAGTTAATTTATTTTTAGAACGTCTAATATTATTTAAAAATCTTTTAACATAAGCCATTGTTCTTTGTAGTCTACTAAAATTGGAAAAGCGTTCAAATTCGATAATTGGTTCTGAAATAATTACTGTAGCAACTGTTTTAACTTCAGGTAAGTCGTTTTGTTTTTGTATTTTTAAGACTGGCCAATCAGCTTCTTCCTTAAGTAATAACTCTGGACCATACCACCACAAACTTGATTTTTGCAATGAACTAGCGTCGACACCTCGCGAAATTAGGTCGGCGGGGTTATCAGCTGTAGGTATGTAGCGCCAAGCAGAAGAGTGCGTGATATCTTGTATTTCGCTTATCCTATTTGCAACAAAAGTTTTTAGTTTAGACGCGTCTCTCTTTAGCCAGCCCAGAACAACACTAGAGTCACACCAGTGAATGATACGGTCAGGTACAAACCTTAGCGACTCGACCACGGTTTTGCACAATCGAGCAGCAAGAAGCGCGCTAGAGAGTTCCAAACGAGGTATTGTCGTTGGTTTAATTGGCGCTACCTTTGATTTGGAGCACAAAAGTCGTACAGCAGTGCCATTGTTTGAGTCTTTGGACTTTAAGTAAATGCAGGCACCATAACCTACTTGAGAGGCATCACTAAAGGTGTGTATTTCGATAAAAACTGAAATTTCACAAAGAACTTGGCGTGGAATTTGGAAAGTTAATAAGACAGATAGGCCTTTAGAAAACTCTATCCAATCTTTTTTGACATCATTGGGCACAGGTTGATCCCAATCAAGCTTAGATTGCCACAATTTTTGGAGCATTAATTTAGCTTGCATAATAAAAGGACTAAGAAGACCCAAGGGGTCAAAAATTTTGAAGGCATTTGACATAATGTACCTTTTGGTTACAATAATGTCATCATGCGTAGGTCTCACATTTATAGGAAAATGTAGAGTGTCTGTGTTTGGGTTCCAGCCCAAACCTAGAGTGCTCGAAGATTCACTTATTGTTAAATTATCTTGTAATTAATTAATAGGAGAGTTATCAAAAATTGATGGTAAATTTGTTTTGTATTTACGTAAATTGAAACATCCTTGCTTTAATTGTGTAGCTACTGAATTTTGAATATACTGTAGTTCTTTTTTGTCATTTGAACCGGTTATGAGGTCATCTACATAATGGTCACATTGAATTATTGTTCTGATCAAAGCATCATCACACTCCTCTCCAAGCTGCCATAAGCAGCGTGTACTTAAATAACTGGCACTTGCTGTCCCGTAAGTGACAGTATTTAAACGTAACGTTTTGATAGGCAAGGACTCATTCTCTCTCCATAAGATCAGCTGCAGGTTTCTGTCGTCGGGATGAACTTCAACTTGCCGGTACATTTTTTCAATGTCACCGGTAAGTAAATACCGGTAAAGCCGTGCACGAATCAGTATGGAGAAAAGAGAGTCCTGTACATTTGGGCCTACCATCTGCAAATCATTGACGGAGAAACCGGAGGATGATGGTGCTGAGCCGTCAAAGACGACTCTCAATTTAGTGGACTCACTGAGTGTCTTAAATACAGCGTGATGACAAAGGAAGTATGAAGGATTTGGCAATAAAACAGGTGACTCTGAAAGATGTCCAAGAGCCTCATACTCTTTTATGAATTGAGAATAATCTTTCTTTAGGGAAAGGTTTGTTCTAAAACGTTTTTCTAAACTAAGAAAGCGATTTTTTGCAAGAGTGTATGAGTCACCTAAACATTCTGGCGAGGCCTTTAGCGGTAACTTCACACAGAATCTGCCGTTATCTAAGCGTGTGGTGTGAGTTAGAAAATGATTTTCACATGCCTTTTCAGACGCACTTAATATTGGTTTATATTGGACTTCTTCTAACTCCCAGAATTTAGTAAGTAAATGATCAATTTTAGAATTATTTGAAAAATCTTCGTTAAATAATAAACTATGACAATGAATTTTGTTGTCTTTAGAAAAATTAAAAGAACCTCCAATAAGCCAGCCAAATTTAGAATTTTGTAGAATAGGTTTATTTTTACCCAATGATTTTTGTTCACATAATAAGATATTCCAAAAGAGGTCTGCGCCTATCAATAAATCAATAGCGCAGAGCTGGTCAAAGTTGGGGTCTGCTAAATTAAAATGTAATGGTATATTCAACTGAGATAAACTTATTGGAGCCTTTGGAAGGTCACCTGTAAGTTTCTCTAGAACAAAGCAATTTAGTTTTTCTTGATAATTATGATTTTTTGAATTTAATTGGATAACACAGCTTTCGTTAACTTTATTCACTGAGTTATTGCCAATTCCAACAACGTTAATTGAAGTGGGTTTTGATTTTAATGATAATTTTTGTTGTAATGATTTTGTAATGAACGATGACTGACTTCCTGAATCCAATAAGGCACGGACGGTTATTGCCTCTTTAGTCATTGGATTCAATACATCGATTAAAGCAGTAGACAAAAAAACATGTTTGGAGCAGTTGTTTTCTTTAGAAAAATTGACAATGGAATCACATTCCTGGATTTGGGCATTGTTGGCTTTAGTGGCTTCAACTGAATGCAGTAATGTATTGTGACGCTTATTGCACTGTCTACAAGGGCCCATGCGACACTCGCTGACCGGGTGACCTTGACGAAGACAATTTGAACATAATTTGTATTTAGAAACATCAGATAATTTTTGCTCTAAGGATTTAGATTTAAAACTTGGACAGTCGTATATTTTGTGATCTTTGTCACAAATTATACACTGACATACACTTACACTATGATTTTTGTTTTGTTGCATTGTAGCATAGGATTTTGTTTGAAATATTTGTTTGTTATTGTTTGTCTGCGACTGCTGAGAAGGTCTTACAAAATTACCTTTATTTATATTAGAATTGGAATTATTCATGAATTTGTTACGATTTGTAGACTCAATAATGTGTGCCCTATTAATTAAAAATGATTTAAATTGTTCTAAACTAGGAAAGTCGTCTAAGCTGTTACGTTGTTCCTCCCATTTCACAAGTGTGTGGCTATCGAGCTTAGAAGACACTAAATAGATAATAAGGGTGTCCCAGTGTTGAATAGGTTGACCTAAATTAGCTAGGGCACGTAAGTTTTTGGTGATATGGTCCACTAAGTAACGTAAAGAACCCTCAGTTTCGCGCGTCAATGGCTGTATGTTAAATATAGATTTAAGGTGATGATTTATAAGTAATCGTTTGTTATTATAGCGCGCATAAAGTAACTGCCATGCATCATTGTAATTAGCAGATGAGACTTCAATATTGGAAATGACACGAGCTGCATCGCCCTCTAGATATGAAATTAGGTAATGAAATTTTTGGATACTAGAAATGTGTTCATTATTATGAATTAAATTAGTGAACGTATCGCGGAATTCTAACCAACGAAAGAAAGATCCGTCAAATTTCGCAATTTGTATTTGTGGCAAACGTACACCAAAATCAGAATGATTGAGACTGCATTGAGCTTCATGAAATAAAGATTCACGCCTTTTTTTGTCTTGGTCGGTGGTCTTTATTTCATTTTGTTCGTCTAAGCAAGTTTTGGCCATTGCAATGCATAAAATAAATTCTTGCTCAATGCGCTCCCTTTCATCAAACTCCGACTCTAAATTATCAGAATTAATTAATTCGATCTGAGTTTGCAGCTCGTCATATTTAATTGACTGACTTTCGAACCTGCTGAGTTTTAAAGATAATTCAGCAACCTCAATAGTCGTCAATGTAGGTTGCCTTGTAATTTTGTCCAAATAGTTTTTAAATCGTGTAATTTGGCCTTTAACTGAACTACGTTTAGTGATTAAATCTTTTAGTTTATGATTAGTTTGCTGTGTAACCGGTGTTGAAACGTTAGGCGTTTCACCAGTCATTTTATTTCAAATTACAAACAAACAAAAGAAATAGAAAGTTAAATATATTATTAGTTACTACGATGTATAAAATTTCACTAATTAGATGTGTTTTATTGTTAATTATGGACACAAAATTAGAACGCACGCCTTGTATTGGAAAGCATAAAATCTACGTAAATAATAATTGTTATACGTATTTCACACTCCTCACTGCGGGCGACGCTCGTGAACCGCCCGTCTACGAGCAGGAATCAGCTGATGTCCCGTCAACTGATGTACCGTTAGCAAACGCTAGCCTAGGCCCGCGGTAAGCCGGCCGGTATTGCTCGAACAGCTGAAATTGTCGGCAAATTTCGCTAAATAACCAGTAATAACTGGTGCGATATGGATGGGGGACAATATTTATTAAGTTCAATTTAACGATTTTTTATTTATTTAGCTAGATTATAAAGATTTTAGGAAAAAAATATTTTTTATTTTTGTGTGAAGGTAGGTGTAGTCGTATTTTGCACAAGTGTAAAAATTATATCAAAATGGATTTAAAAGTAATGGATTTTATGGATTTACTAGATATTTGGTTATTAAAAAGGTTTAGGAAAAGGAATAAACAGGGCACTTAACTGAATTTTGTCTTCGAAGTGAATCTTTGGCTGAATCACTGTTCGGCAGGCAAGTTTTGTAGCTCGTTCCTTAATTTCCACTTTTTCTGGTTTCTGTTCGGACGCCAATGATCACGCCTTCGTAGCGCGATGGAATTTACTTTTAGAAATAAACTCAGGTTGAATTTTGATGGATTTTAATGAATTATAGTTTTACAAAGTTTTCGATGCTGTCGCAAGTGACGTGTGAGATGGAATGAATGAATGAGCGTAGGCAATCGGTGACACGGCGAGACGTTGCTATTTTCCATTGGTAGGCGTTACCAACGTGTTTTTATTATTACGAATATTATTTCTTGCTTTTTAGAGGTAGGTTTTTTGAAGTCGGTTTTTTGTTTTTTTAAACAATTTTTTAATTTTTAGTGTAGGTACCTTTTGTATTAGGGAGTGTAGGTAGGTATATTATTTAGGTAGAAAAATTGGCTCAGCCAAACGTGAGTTAATCGTGGAGAAACATACATACATGCGGGTCAAACTAAGAACCTCCTTTTTTTAGTCGGTTAAAGAACTACACTAAAGATATCCCTTTTTTCAACAAAAAAATAATTATCTTATTCAGTTTATAAACAAAGAAGTTAAACGACTGATCATCGAGGTAGTTCACACAAAATCATACTATTTTCGTGCTTTTTTCAAGATTACTTAAAAAGTACTGAACCGATTTCAAAATTTTAAAAAACGGGACCAACTTGAAAGTTTACTTAATGTAATAACGTTTGAATTATTTCAATCGGTTGAGCCGTCTTCGAGTTATCGGTGTACATACAAAAAAAAAAAAAAAAAAAAAAAAAGGGTTGAATTGAGTACCTCCCTCCTTTTGAAGTCGGTAAAAAAAAAATTTTTACGACAGTGGTATGCGGCCTAACCACGTAATAAGCAATCAATCTTAATCAAATTACTTTCAGGATTTAACAGGTATTCATAACCTCTAAGGAGTGACTCACCGTTAATAGCCGCCAACACCGCAGTCCGCCCCAGCGCTTCGTCGGCGGACAACGCGTCGGACACAGCGCGGGGCACCGCCACTCCGTTCCTGGACATCCACTCGCGGTTGCCGATCAGTACTACTTGTTCTACCTCCTGTTTGGAATACTTTAAAGTTTAACGTTTCAATTACGCCTCGTGGTCACTAGGCATACTCATATTTGAGGTGAAACATGCGTTGCATACACAGATCATATTAAGGGGCGTCCTCACTGGGAGCATTCTTTCGTGAGCATTTGTAAACAAGCAGTCGTAGGCGAGCAACAAATGCTTCCCAACGAACCCAGCATTCACTTTCGAGCAAAACTATGAACGTTCAAATCGAACATTCCCTTGTGAGCTTGAAGCGTTCGAATACGATCTCGTTAAATGGCATTCACTTCAAAATGTCGGATAGAGCGGTCGTGTCTGTAGCATTTTTATTTTATTTTTGGCCAGTAATATTCGTACATACATACTCACTCATTTCATTATCTGAGTATTCGCTTTCGAGCGCTTTATTTGCGTGAACATTCGAATGCGAGCCGTTTCCGCGAAAATCGTTGTGACATCCAGACCGCGCGAAGTTCGCGCTTGCATCTAAGCTTTGTAACGCTCGGCTCAAAGTCCACACCACTCGAATATTCGACATCGAATGCTCATTACACGTGAATGCTCTCAGTGAGGACGCTCCTTAACAAATACTACATATCGTTGTATAATATTTATGACGCATGAGCATGACTCTGCTGGACAAAGCGAAACATGACATCTTCATGTTTAAAAAGTTGTACGTCGGTCAACGTGTTAAGCGACATGACATGTTACGCAATAATGTTGCGCGTCAAACATTGCCTAGTGAAGGCAACATCTACTAAAATAGATTAAAAGTAAATAGCAAGACTAAGCCCCCTACTCAAATGGCCAACATTCTATACGTTTGAACGCTTCGCTTACTTTTAAAGTTTAAATACACACATCAACTTTGTCTAGGGACACCAGGCCCCTATTTCACCAATTTGGTGAAATAGGGGCAATATTTGTCAGTGACATATGTCGGCAATTTTTACAGTACTTTCCTTATTTTAATAGGGGACAATTTGGGTTGTGAAAACGGGGATATTTTTTACAAGTCGACAATTGTCACGCAAACTTGACTCAGCTCCAATCTCATATCAAGAATTACTGACAAATCTACAAATATGTCGACTTGTAAAAAATATCGCTGTTTCACAACATACTTGTACCTAATTAAAGTAATGACAATTGTAAAATTAACCGACATATGTCACTGACAAATGTCGATTTGGTGAAATAGGGCCCAGGTGCTATTTTCATACAAACGAGATAACTTTGAAGCCTTGGTTTCCTGCCAGGGATGTACCGTGCTGTGATGTGATGACGGCTATCCAGGGAGTGAATGGAGGAGATTCAGATCGCTATACACACTTAACTGATCAGACCAGCATTCTAAAAACGTAATGGACTAATTTAAAATACCGCGAAAATAGCATAAAAATGTATGGAAAACCTCAAACTGAGAACTCTGACCCATTAATCTTTTAGAATGCTGATCAGATCAGTTGGGTGTGTATAGCGATCTGAATCTACTCCATTCACTCCCTGGATGGCCATCATCAGATCACAGCACGGTACATCCCTGGCAGAAAACCAAGGCTTCAAAGTTACCTCGTTTGTATGAAAATAACACCTGTATCCCTAGACAAGGTTGATGTGTATTATGTATGATTATTAAATCACAAGTCGCAAGCTTATGTAAATCAGACTATGATGTATTGTTTGGAATTAACAAAAAGCACGTAATATTATAGTTTATAATGCTTATTTTAAAGCTTTAAGCGTAGCGTTAAAAAGTCATAGAATATAGACCATTTCTGTACGGGACTCATATTTTGTTCCTATTGAATACGAATGAATAAATAAGATTTAGTAAATGCCTATAATGAAACATCTTATATAAACAACATGGATATACATTGGTACTTGAAAATGATATGAAAGTAATCATAGCATTATTTTTGAATGAAATACAACGACTACTTAGTTCTTAACCAAACTACTTGTCTGAGGGAGCAAAAACATTCCAATCTTTTTTTAATTTGGAAATATATGGAGTAAGAGCTAGCCTCGGAAATCCTTACTAATATTATAAATGCGAAAGTCCGTTTGTTTGTTTGTTACGCCTTCACGTCCTAACTACTGAACCATTCATCATGAAATGTTGCATACACGTTTTCAGGGGTACAAAGAAGGACATAGGGCATTTTTCATCCCGAAAAATGTACTGTTCCCAAGGGATAGCAAAAAACCTTTCCACGCAGACGAAGTCGCGGGCGGCCGCTAGTAGGTATATAATTTACAGAGCTCTGGATTTGGTGTGGTATAATAGCAAGCTAATCTTGGATCTAAATCAAATATAACATTGCCAGGCATTTTGGCTGGTGGGAAAGTACTGCTAGGCGGCATCAAAAGTGCGCGAAAAAGTGGTAAAGTTTGATGCCGCCTAGCAGTACTTTCCCACCAGCCAAAATGCCTGGCAATGTTATATTCGATTTAGATCCATGATTAGCTTGCTATTATACCACACCAAATCCAGAGCTCTGTAAATTATATACCTTCAATTGGTTTTCAGCCCCATTGTTGCCCAACCACTCCCACCCCCACCACTGAATATCTGCGAGATGCCCGGATCTGTTAATAATGATAGTACAGCACAAAAGGGGTTTCGTCGCTCTGTAAATTGTATACCTATTTCCGGGGATAGCTCTCAATCCAATATATCTTCTATTGATCATTCTGCGACAAATGCACAACCAGGCTATCATAACATTCTAGAAGGCTCACCTCCCCGCTGGTCTCTTCAGTCTTTATAAGAGAGTGCAGCCTCGCCGCGGCCTGAGCAGAACTCAACGCCGCATCGCCGTCGCCTGCTAGCACTTGGACCGTTACACCTTGCAGGTCGAATGATGAACCGGCCCTACATAAAAAATGAAAAATTACACCTTTTCAAAGAACATTAGGTGCATTCCAGCATACCAATCGCTAAGTCATTGATTAGCACAGTATACATTTTAACCATGGAAAGTTATCTTTTCAAAGAGCTTGGGTGCATTCCAGCATACCAATCGCTAAGTCATCGATTAGCACAGTATACATTTTAACCATGGAAAGTAATTTGTTTTAATGTTCAATTTTATTACTTTCCATGGTTCAAATGTACTCTATGGCGATAGATACTCAACGATTAGTCTGTGTCTATCCGTGCTATTCTCTACCGTGCAACTTCACTGTAAGTGATCGTTTCGTAGAGTTTCTGACAGATGTCATATACCCATTACTGAGCCACAGGAAAATGCCATAGATTGCAAAGAGTTTAACCAGTAATGGGAACATGACAACTGTCAGACAACGGTGCCGCAGTGACGAATTCAACGCTGCTAACTTTAGAGAATTTAGTTAATGTTAGCGTGTGGTAGGAAAAGGAACTAATTTTGACAATTTTATCAAGGCCCTATTGATAATGGTCAGTTTCAATAAAACAATAATTTAACAGCGAAAGTGGCAATACCATTTTGCGTCAAGTTATAATAGCAACGTAAGCCGCTGAAAACAGGCGGCTAATGGGGAATGTCCGAAAAAATCAAATTGGCTGAATATTTTTTTATAGGTAGGAATAAGCTACTTTAGTAATAGGAAAATTTAAGAATTTTCGGTTGAAAATTAAAAAAAAATTAAAGTATCTTCGACTTCACAAATGAACGAAAGTAACAGCAGAATGGAGATTATTTATACCTTTGCCCACCACCTGCCACAACCACAACATGGTATGTCGTGCGTCATGGTATAGTCGTCAGTGCCACTGAAAGTACCAGGCTGTCATAATACACCAAGAGCTCTCACTTCGCGTTATTGATGATGTTCTTTAACGCAGCTACGTCGTAGCTCCTCTGTCCTAGCCCGTAGCCGCTACGAAATCGACCATCTTAGGGGGGCTACAGACAGATCTTGAGGTGGTAGATGTCCTAGCTAGATTATTGTTCTTCTTACCTACAACCGACCATTTCGGGGGGCTACAGTTAGCTGAAGGGGGTAGATGTCCTAGCTCGACGCTGAAAGTACCAGGCAATCATGACACTCCAGGAGCTTACCTCGCGTTTCTGATGACGTTCTTCAACGCAGCTACGTCATCTGGTCTCTCCGTGCCCGTAATTTCGCCCGTAGCCGCGCCGCTACGAAACCTACCACTTTGGGGGGTTAAATTGAACCACTGGTGGGGGTAGATTTTGGGGGCCCCATTTCACTATCGCTTTTCTTACCTACAGATGTCGTCAGTGACACTGAAAATACCAGGCAATCATGACACACCAAGAGCTCTCACCTCGCGTTATTGATGACGTTCTTCAACGCAGCTACGTCGTAGCTCTGGTCCCTCCGTGCCCGTAGCCTCGCCCGTAGCCCGCATCCGGGCGCCGCTACGAAACCTACCACTTTGGGTAGGGGTAGGTCTCCTAATACTAATGAACACCATTTCACTATCGCTGTAGGGGAGAAAAAATCACTATTAAAAACCGGCCCAGTGCGAGTCGGACTAGCGCCGTACTCGTACCAAAAAACGGCAAAAAAATCAAGTTTGTTGTGTGGAAGCCCCACTTAAATATTTATTTTATTCTTTTTTAGGGTTCCGTAGCCTAAATGGCAAAAAACGGAACCCTTATAGATTCGTCATGTCTGTCTGTCTGTCTGTCTGTCTGTCCGTATGTCACAGCCACTTTATTCCGAAAGTGTTAAGACTACACAGTTGAAACTTGGTAGGTAGATGTATTCTGTTAACCGCTTAACGAATTTAATACAAAAATAAGAAAAATAAAAGATTAAGGGGGGGCTCCCCATACATGGAACTGAAACTGAAAAAAATTGTTTTCTTCAAACCAACACGTGTTGGGTGTCTATAGATAGGTCTTTAAAAATGACATTGAGGTTCCTAAGAAAGTCAATCGTTTGAAAGATATTCACCGCCAAAGTGGTAAAATGTGTGTCCCCCCCCCCTTTAACTTTTGAAATAAGAGAGTGAAAAATCTAAAAAAAATATATGCTGTAGATCTTAATAAACACTTTCAACCAAAATTGGTTTGAACGAGATATAGTAATTAGTTTTTGAGATATAGCACATTTTCCAAAACCGCAAATATAACTTTGTCATTCATACCAACACTGTGAAAAACAAAGTTATTTTCGCAAACGAAAAATGATAGGTGGTATTAAATATGGTATGTTATAAGGTAACTACGGAACCCTATGGCGCGTGGCCCGACACGCACTTGGCCGGTTTTTTAGTATTTGTTGTTATAGCGGCAACAAAAATATATCATCTGTGAAATTTTCAACTGTCTAGCTATCAATCATAGTTTAGCCGCGAGCAAGTACGTCAGTACGCGCGGCAGCGAACTCGCGGCGCCAGTTAACAGCGATGGTTGCGCTACCAAGCTAATCTATAGAGATTGGTCTAAACTGACCAGCCAAAAGCACGAAGATTCTAACATGAACGAATACCTATCTCTTTACCTAAAGAATCGGAGATATACACGCAATCAACAATTTTAAGAAAACACACAGAACAACATTTAACAAATTAAAAAAACCCGCATAAAAACAAAACAAACCTGGTACAGCTCACGTAAAATAACTTGACCCAAACTTTTATAACATTTACCACGTGACTGCGCAGTAGGTACCAAAAATGTTTAGTACGCAAGCTGTCTATGGTTTGGTTCAAGTTATAATGCGCGAGCTGTAAAGATTGGTCAAAGCTACCAGGCTACCATAACCGCAAAGAGACTGACCTGCCGCCAGCGGGTGCTCGGAGCTCAGTTCAGCCGCCAGCAAGTACGTCAGTACGCGCGGCAGCGAACTCGCCGCGCCAGTTAACAGCGATAGTTGCGCGACCGCCGCGCGACCTTGGGTTATAGTCCCAGTTTTGTCGAAGATCACCGTCTTCACCTGTGGCCAATGAAACAAAAATTCAAAATGTTAATTTAACATAGAGAAAAATATATCTCGAGTACACTTTTACGACTAAATCTTGAGTATACTTTACAAGTTAAGTAGTTATATAACAAACTTACGTAAAAGCTTTGCACGTCGCGACTAACCATCTACACAAGAAGTTTGTATAAAGGTATATTTCAGGAAACTGTCCACTTATGTAATTTTACAAAAACTAAGCGTGGGGCAGAGATGAATCGCCGCACGGCCCGGAGCGCGATGCGCGCGACTAAACTTCTATGCAAGCAATGAGTATTATGAGTATATTGAGAGAATTGTTCAAAGAAATAAATATTTTAACTTTGGCAGGCCAATACATTTATGGAAATTTAGTTTATGTAAGGAAACACTATGATTCATTTGCTAAGAACAGCAATATTCACCAGTTTAATACAAGAAATAAAGATAAACTTGCCGTTCTAAGATTTAGGCTTGCAAAAACTAGAGGTTCATTTATGGGGAAAGGCATAGCCTTTATTAATAAAGTTCCACAACAAGTGATTGATCTTCCTTTGCATGAATTTAAAAACCATGTTAAAAATTCGCTCATGGGTAAAGGTTATTATAAAGTAGATGATTATCTTTAAGACCAAAATGCGTGGAAATGATGTAACACATAACTTGCTACTATAAGTACTTTGGAAGTAATATAATTAGTCTATGTTGTTGCCAATAATCCTGTCACCCTGTTGTAATTATCTGGTAACGATATATTCAAGTTTGTAAATATCGTTACTTATGGCTGTTACAGCTGATAAGTTTCTTGCGCCCGTTCTTCTTGTCAGCTAAAAAAGTCTGGAACGGGTGGTAGGAAAATATAGACGATTCAAAAGTACTTAATTATTAAGTTTATTTGAATAAAGCTTATTTGACTTTGACTTTGACTATAAATACAAAGGCATCTTTCAAGAAACTACAAAAACTAAGCGCGGAGAAGAGTTGGAATTAAAAATCATTGGGCATATTTGACCTGTTTGCTGAAAGTTAGCGTACAGAAACCAAACCAGTTTTAAGTTGAAGAATTCAATCCCACTTTTCAAAATATGAATTATTATTTTTTATGTACCGACCGGCAAAACAAAAGTTATTTCACATTATGTGTGTGAGTATATGTTTAATGTTGTTAAAATTTTGTTAATAAAACAGAAGTTTTTACGTTCAGTATTGTGAAAATGTGTGGTACAAGCATAATAAACGTTCGTATTGTCTTTATGTATTTATTTTATTTTATTTATTATTTAAATCCTATGATATAATGATAAAAAATTAAACTTTACCTACATACCTAGCTCTATTTCTTCTTCTTCTTATTTTTGTTTTGGCAATCTACGTTCCCCTTGGAAGTAATTTTTGCCAGTGTCAAGTGTTGAATATTTCAGTGATAGATTGTTTCAGTTTACATTAAAATGCGGGTGCATCGCATTCCAATGCTGCTTGGAGTATTTGGCACCAAGTATAATCAAGACAGTTTACTCGGTAAGGTCAGCCGAGGTAGCCACCACTACAATAAAAGTCTCAGCTTCACACAACCAAGATCGCGCCTATTTTCATTATCCCACATATTGTTCAGTTGCGTAGACACTTGTACCACAAAACTGCACCAATTTTAAGACATAATATCCACTATGAATCAATTTGCAAATAATTAAAATAGACACCGAACCGAACTTGACAAATGGCGCCAAAAAACTCTAGCTCTATTTCGTTTGTGTACGCCGTAGGTCAAAGGTTCGAACAAAATACCCAACGACCTTTGTCTCTAAAAAGAAATCTTTTCATTCTGACAAGCTCAGCGTAGGTAGTCGTAGTTATAGGGCGTTCCAGTCTTTTGCCTAAGGCGCCAAGTTTCCTTGAGCCGGCGCTGCTTAGCACGCACTAGAGGGCGCTAGGGTAACGATTGCACCCGGGGGCGCTACATCAGCTAGAGACGCCTCTGAGCATAATAACACTCTCTAACACTAAACAGCTCTATTTACAATGTTGACATTATAAGGAGTGTCTATTATGAAGCTTAGGGAAGAGTGTTTGTTTAAGAAGGTTGAGGGTATGGTAAGGGTGTACGTTAGGGTGGGCCGATTTTAAACATTTTTCGAATTTTGCTTCACAAGACCCCTCAAAAGTTGCGTAATGCGACGTAGATTATAGGAAAAATAATATAAAAAAATAAAATAATCAGTTTTAGCCCTCTACTAGCGTTTGAATTTTTATAAATTACCTGTATTTGGTGTAAATCAGACTTAAGAATTTTGCATTAAAAAACCCCTCAAAAGTTGCGTAATGCGACGTAGGTTCTAGGAAAAATAATTAAAAAAATAAGCTTATTACTTTGAAACAGGAACTTTATCAAAACCCGATTGGAAAAATCGAATTTTGTTTAATAATTTTTTACCAAATTCGGTTCCTATCTACTATTTTTTTATTATTTTTCCTAGAACCTATGTCGCATTACGCAACTTTTGAGGGGTCATTTAATGCAAAATTATTAAGTCTAATATACACGAAACACAGGTATTTTATAAAAATTCGAACGCTAGTAGAGGGCTAAAAGTGATAATCGTATTTTTTTATATTATATTTCCTATAACCTACGTCGCATTACGCAACTTTTGAGGGGTCTCGTGAAGCAAAATTCGAAAAATGATCAAAATCGACCCACCCTAGTGTACGTATGGCTGTATGGGTGGTATGTATGGAGTTTTGTATGTCTGAGATCAGACATAAGGTCAGGACGGCCGAGTGTAAGATGTTCAGTTTAGGATGGGTGGAACGGAACGGAAGGATGAGTAACAAGGCGAGGGGTGTGTGTGAAAGGGAGGG
This sequence comes from Agriphila geniculea, assembly GCA_943789525.1. Classification (NCBI taxonomy): domain Eukaryota; kingdom Metazoa; phylum Arthropoda; class Insecta; order Lepidoptera; family Crambidae; genus Agriphila; species Agriphila geniculea. The sequence goes on along the minus strand of OX038898.1, from coordinate 4,493,078 downwards.
AGGATTAGAGTGATGATCTGGGTATTGTGGAACCTAATTCTTGACAATACGAGTGGATATATTTCGACAGACAATACCAGGGTCACATAACTCATCAAGAAGTTCCCTTACCTTATGCGCGTTTTCCAATGGCTCAGCTCCCTTTATAAGGAGTCCTCTTTCAGCCCCAACGCCAGTAGCTACCATCACAGCAGTCGGTGTTGCCAGTCCCAATGCGCAGGGGCAAGCTATAGCCAGCACTGATAGAGCGAAGTGGAAAGCTGTTTGGACTATTAGCTCCCATCGGGAGAATGCGTCTAAGTAGGCGTCCTGAAAACAACAATTATTTATTGTCTAAAGACGCTGTTACACAAGGAAAGTTTCTTGCACGCAAGTGGCAATTTTTTCTTGGCAATAATTGTCTTGCCTAGTGTAAACATGCTTCAGGCCTCGCCTCTTGAATACAATTATTGCTACTTAAACTTTCCTAGACCGCGTGACTGTGTTAACAAACCATACAAGTTTTTGTCATAATGTAAACACCCGCAGGCGAGAATGGGGAAGGCAACTGTCAAAATGGCGCTGCGTACGCTTGTTCCACGAGAGCTATGAAAACAAAGGACTTTTACTTAAAAATATCGTATTTTTAGCTTTAAAATGATTAAATTCTGTTTAATAGGCTTTAAAAATGTTGGCACTTACAAATTTCCGAAAAATCTGGATATAGAAAAAATTTATAAATTCTGTAAGAATGAAAACGTATTAATTTGGCTTTCAATTCCGAATTTGCATTGTAGAATAGTCTTTTATATCCATTTTGGGTCAATGGGTCTTTTTCGGTAATAAAATACCACATAATAAATACCTATTTTCCCATACATTTTGTTCTGAACGTCTACTGTCTTAGGAACAAGCGTACGCAGCGACATCTACAATTAGCTTTGCGTTGCCAACCCCATTGAAAGGCGAGTTTTGCCATGCGATAATCGCATTCAATTTTTTGCCACTTGCGTGCGAGAAACTTTCCTTGTGTCTTAACAAGAAGAAGATACAGTGGCGGTCACATAATTAAAGATACCAGTTGATTTTCATACAAACGAAGTAACTTTGAAGCCTTGGTTGTCCGCCAAGGATTGATATAACTGTGACCTGATGATGGCCCTCCAGGGACTATACATACCCAACTGAGATCAGCATTCTAAGAGATATAAAGATTAGGGTTTTCAGTTTCAGGATTTCCATACATTTTTATGTCAATTTCGTCGTTTAAACATATCCTTATATCTTTAGAATGCTGATCAGATCAGTTGGGTATGTATAGCAATCTGAATCTCCTCTGTTCACTGCCTAGATGACCCATCATCAGATCACAGCTAGGTCAATCCTTGGCGTAGAACCAAGGCTTCAAAGTTACCTCGTTTGTATGAAAATCGACTTTAAGCAGAGTTTATATAGATATACAGGTACATTTTTATTGTTTTCAAAGCAATTTATTCGATTTAATATTGATTAAGATATTTTTGTATAACACTCAAACTGTAGGCTCTAACGTAAAAAAATATAAAAGTAGCAAAAAAATTCAATCTTTGATATAATCAACACCGTAATCCGAAAATCAAGACTAATGTTTGTGCAAGTGTTTGATATTACCATAGATAATATAATACTATACTAGTACAGATACCTCATCCCATACTAAAGAAATGGCCCTCGTAAGGCTACTGTCAGGGCGATAAAAATTTTTTTCTTATAGAATTCTAGATGGCGCCGCTATCGTCGCAGTATGCTTAGCACAGATAGCAACAAACATTGAAACGCAAAAAGCAAAACAACCTTAATAGTACAAATTATTGCCGATAGGTATCGCTCAATTTTTATTGAAATTTGTTAAAAAAAACCCTTCATGTTACTGTTTCAATACAATTTTGCATTTAGTGATTTTTTTAAGAAACAATTAAAAATTTTAATTACGTTTTTATCTGTATTCGAATATTACAAAAACAAATCGAAGCAGGTACCGCCATCTGGTGAGGTAAATTTAAACTAATTCCAACGTTAGTTTAAATTCACCTCACTAGATAGCAGGCAGTACCTGCTAACTAAGCCACATCTGATGTACCAAATGAGACCTCATTATATTACTCAGTAAAGCACTGTATTTTTATTTACATAAAGTATATAATCGATAAAACAATTATTTCAATTATGTTGGTATATGATTAAACTTATGAAGATAACTAGCGGCCGCCCGCGGTTTCACCCGCATAGTTCCCGTTCCTGTGGGAATATCGAGATAAAAAATATTCTATGTTTTAATCTAGGCTATGTACTATCTGTGTGCCAAATTCTAATCAAATCGGTTCAGTAGTTTTTGCGTGATTGAGGAACAAACATCCAAACATCTAAATATCCAAACCCACAAACTTTTACATTTATAATATTAGTAGGATACATTTGATATAATTAAGATCAATATTCTGTTTATAACTTAAAAAAGTAAGGAAAACTGCGTGGGAAGTATAAATAATGCACTTATTACAAAGAAACATAATAGGCTATTTGACTAATTTTGGAAAACCATTTTAAATTATTCCGTATTACGTAATAAGCGCACCATATTTATATTTCAGGAAAAATCAATGTATTTTATTTTTATTAAAAAATCAATGTTAAAGTTTAAAATTTAAAAACCGCGCCAAATACGCTATGGCGCTGGACACGTGACTTGTTGACGTCACAAGCCTGTAAACATTGTAATATTCTTAGCCATTTGACAACCATCAATCGTGGATCCTAAGTCTATGGTCGTGTCAAACGCCTGAAGCCATATTTATTTACAGGCAAGTGACGTCATCAGTCATCTTAATTATTATTGCATTTTTCTAGGTGAAATTAATCAATCAATTTTTTACGCCATTATCTGTTAGGATGACCACAATTTGCAGTATATTTTCAATGTTATCAAATACCCTATTCTTACCGGAGTGATGTTCTTGATGGTCTGTATATTGATGGCGCCGCTCACGATCCAACATATTAACGTCAGCAATGACAGGAACATGACTAGAGGTACAAAGTATCTGCAACAAAACAAGTTAAATTATGCATTATTATCAACATGATTGGAAAACGATTTTTTTAACTAAAATTAAAAAACCGGCCAAGTGTTAGTCAGACTCGCGCACGAAGAGTTCCGTACCAAAAAACGGCAAAAAAAATCACGTTTGTTGTATGGGAGCCCCCCTTAAATATAAGGTGGTACCGTTTTAACTGTGAAAACTTAAAGGGGTGGTCAGGTGATGTGTTTAGAACACAATAAAAATAATAAAAAAAATCAGAAAATTATTTCTTTATTTTTATTTTTTATTAATTTTTTTCATTATAATTATTATCGTAGTCGATTCTTCCGTTATTAAACCTAAACAACCACAAAATAATAATAAATACAACAATAATCGAATAACTATGGTATATCTTGTTTTACTACGCATCATGCTATCCACTAGGGGCACGCGCGGGCCGCACGCGGCGGTCATCGACCCAGCAACAGCTGAGACGATTATACTCACGCGCGTATCGTACGTACGCCATAGAATTTTCGAAATATGCTACTGATTCTACTACTTAATACCTAAATGGCTTTCCTAGCAAATGATACCTACGCTATTATTTAAGGTAGCCAGTAAGTTCGATGACCTTTGATAAACTCAACTTTATTAAAGTAAGCAGGGGGCCTATTACGAAAATAACATACGCAATTGCGTAACGCAGTCACTTAGCCACGATAATCGTCGGCAGGTCGTTGGTTGTAGTTACAACAAACATTTTGAATTTAGCTATCGTAGTTTATGGACTACTAAACGAACGATGTCGGATACGCTAGAGAGAAACTGTCAAACTCACGCAATCTCTTCGCAATATTGCATACGAAAGTGATTTGTAATAGGAAACAAACAAAACGAAGCAAGGACGCAGCTGCGTGTATCGCATTAAACTTTTCGTAATAGACCCCCTGTAAGTGTAATGTTAGTTATAATGAACGGTCGCTTTAAATTAGTATTTGTAATTACATGATCCCACTTTTCATTACATTTCTAGTCTAACAAGTAAGTTCAATGACCCTTGATAACATCAATTTAAGTTGTTTATCCTATGACGTGTTTCGTAAATTACTTATAGGTACTTACCTATGAGCAGAATTAAAACGAGACTCATTGGTCTCGCTTCACACATTGTATCCGATACTTTTCACTATCACATCACAATGCACTCAAACTTTAAAGTATCAATGAACTTTCGTCCATTATACATGACCAGTCAGTATACCTGTACCTACTGGAAATCCTTTTACTTGTCCACTAAAGAATCGATGCAAGATAATCACACAGTAAGACTAAATACCTACTCGTAACTCGTAAATTATCACATTAATTTCTAATGTAGGTAGGTACAATACACTCTCACACGCATCACAATATCACATTATGTGTTACGAGTTACGACATTTCATAGACTTCGTGTCCATGATTTTGTGTATACACGTGATTACGTACCATGGGCAACAGCGTCGCTTAACCACTGCTAAGGTTAAAATCGCTTGCACGCCGCGCCCGCTGTCACTTACATTTAGTTCGTGCAGGGGCGATACGCGCGCACACGAATTTTGTTGCAAACTGGTTAAGCGACGCTGTTGCCGATAGTACGTTTAATGTCACGTCACGTTATTCTGTGACATGACATTAAAAGATCGGCAAAATGCGTGAAATATCACGACAAAGCGACCGGCGTGTGCGACAGGTCACGCGGTCACGCACGACGACACAACTCACTCAACCAACTCAAATCAAAATCTGCGGCGGGGCGGGGAGAGTGGCAAGGCGAGCGGCGTCCTTTGCTGCCCGCAGCCCGTGCCGCGTCCGCGTCGTTGGCGCATCTACAAAGAAAGCGCCGACCGATAAAGGGTTCTACAGACGTTTCGATATTGTGATATTCATTTTTGATGAGTAAGTAAATTGTTTAATTAATTTCGCTAGCTTCGTGCTCGTTAATTTATTTTATTAAGATAAGTACTTACCTAGGGCATCTTTTTTATTGATGTTAGGATTTTTAAGTTATAAAACTGTTCACAAAAGAAAACAACAATTATGAATCACATAGAATGTGTTATTATCTGTCACTATCTATCTCCCATTTTACTTTTACTTTTTAGTGACTATTAACAATGTAAAGAATCATACGATTACGTATGTTTAAGGTTCACAACCACACCTCCTGCCTTTTTTGTGATTAAAAGATGGTTTTGATGACTCGATTTTGTAGTTTCATGGCGATGATAGTAAAGTATAATAATTTAAAATTCGCTTAAGTAATGTAGGTATGCGAAAGGAAGTCCACAAACTATTTTTAGGAGTTGAGATTCCGTCCGTGTAGTCATAGTGTGTAGAACTACCTTTAAACTAAAACAAAACCCTCCCCCGCCCGCCTGCAGTCTCCCTCTCTCTTTCTCTTGGTTGGACCGCACGCACTTCTTATTTCTTCTGCAGTCTGTTTCCGTGTGTTCTCTTGTCGTGTTGTGTTTGCGTAGAGTGTTAGCTATGGCTCGATATACAAATCAAGAGTACCTACCTACTGCGTACTTGTGCATTGAGAGAGGACAGAGGTGGTGATCGGGTGCAGCAGTTCTGTAGATAATTTTATAAAAGTGTAAATAGGACTTGTGAAAACAACTTGTTAAAGGTGATGAACTTTTAAACGCGCCAAATTAATGTAATAATAAAATAATACCATAGTAGATACCTAACCTATTTTAGTTATTTTATGTAAAAGATTGACTGTTTTTATTAAGTACATTAGTTTGAAAGTCCAAAGCCTATCAAGTGTGATGGGAAGCTTATCAGTCGTATCACCTTCTTGTGTAGTGTGCAGTGTAAACAAAATCAACCAGCTGTTTGGGGTCATGTAGGTACATTTACCAATTTAAAGTTACAGAGATTATTAGGTACTTAATAACTCGCGTTTTTTAAAATTAATTAAGTTCGAGTTTATCAAAGGTCATCGAACTTAGTGATACCTTAAAAAGCGTAGGCAACAACATTCGTTTGTAGGAAAGCCAGTTGTAGGTACGTGTGCGTGCGTAGCGTAGTGACTAGTGTAGTGAGGTACAGTGGAACAACATCGTCAGCTGTTTGTCGGCCACGCGCCGGCCGGGTATGGATGGTATAATGCGTGAGTAAAACAAGGGAATATCAAAGTAATCTGTTATTTTATTGTATTTATTTATTATTTTGTAATTGTTTAGTTTCAATATCGGAAGAAGGAATCGACTACGATAATAATTATAATAAAAAAATAATTAAAATTAAAAAAAATCAAAATATTTTTCTGATTTTTTTTTATTATTTTTTTTCTGTTCTAAACACGTCACCTGACAACCCCTTAAAGTTTTCACAGTTAAAACGGTACCACCTTATATTAATTTTATTCTGTTTTTAGTATTTATTGTTATATCGGCAACAGAAATACATCATCTGTGAAAATTTCAGCTGTCTACCTATCACGGTTCATGAGATACAGCCTGGTGACAAACAGACAGACAGCGGAGGCTTAGTAATAGGGTCCCGTTTTTACCCTTTGGGTACGGAACCCTAAAAACGACGCTAGCTTAATATGGAACTTTTTTCTTTACTTTGTTTTTTGTTATTTTTTTATAATTATTCTTCTTTGTGTGTTCACATATTCGTTTTTAGGGTTCCGTACCCAAAGGGTAAAAACGGGACCCTATTACTAAGACTCCGCTGTCCGTCTGTCTGTCTGTCTGTCGCCAGGCTGTATCTCATGAACCGTGATAGCTAGAAAGTTGAAATTTTCACAGATGATGTATTTCTGTTGCCGCTATAACAACAAATACTAAAAACAGAATAAAATTAATATTTAAGGGGGGCTCCCATACAACAAACGTAATTTTTTTTGGCATTTTTGGTACGGAACCCTTCGTGCGCGAGTCCGACTCGCACTTGGCCGTTTTTTTAGACTCTCATAACCTCTAAGAAACAAGAGTACTTTTCCCTCAAAATTACCAGGCTGCCATAACCCCTAAGGAGATCACTCACCCAGCGATAGTATCCGCCAGCCTCTGCACAGGTGCCTTACTGCTTTGCGCCTCTTCCACAAGCCTGACTATCTGCGCTAAGGTACTGGCTTCCCCAGTGTGTGTTGCCCGCATCAATAATGCGCCGTGTTGGTTTATACTACCGCCTATTACTAGAGAGTCTGGAACAACAGTTTTGTGCTGTTAATCTGACAATGGGTACATTCCAGCAGACCAATCGCAAAGTCATCCATCACGAGAGTATACATTTTAACCATGGAAAGTAATTTGTTTAATGTTCAATTTTGTTACTTTTAAAATGTACTTTATGGCGATCGATGACTCAGCGATTAGTCTTGTGGAATGCACCCAATTTTAATTTCGTAGGTTGACGTCACACATCTGTCATAGCATAGCATAGTAATATTTTTTGTTATTTAAGTCAATGCAATTTAAAAAAATAAACGAGTTCAGGAAACGGAAATCAACTAACCTGCTATTGTTAACATCAAAATCGTGTTTCAATTGTGTTAGAATTGTAATGCTTTTTGACACAGTTCTTGTTTTTTAAACCCAAAACCGAAACACAATTGAAACACGATCATGACATTAACACACTTGGGCCCCAGTTTAAAAAAAACATTCGTCTAAAACTCATTGTTAAAATAACGACCCTTAATTCGATACCTGAATAATCATTTTTTAACGTCGATACAGGCATCGACTTGCCAGTGACAAAAAAGTTCGACGCTAGTACTTAGCCCGAATAATGAGCAAAGTATCATTTTTAAATGGCTGACAAAAAGTGACTATAAAAATGGCAGTGACAACAAAAGATCGTCAAAAATGTTTTCAGATAATAACCCTTAATGTAATAGTCATAATTTTGATTTTTGTATGGCTCACCTATCGTCTTGGCCACAGGCATCGATTCGCCAGTGATGAGAGATTCGTCGCAAGTACTTTGCCCAGATATAACTTTGCCGTCCACTGGTATTTTTGCTCCGGGCACCACCTGAATAAATTAAGCGATTTCTGGCTAAATTTACAGATTCCAATTAAGTTACAATTAGCTTACTTGATAGATCATTTCAAAGAAAACCTCTTTCATTTTAAATTATGTCATGTAGAAATGTTATAACTTATAACTAGAGATCGGATAATCGGATGCAAATTTACTAATAGTCAATTGTTTGCTACCATATTATGGAAACGGCTTCTTAGAATATTTCAAATTCTAATGTTTGCTTCTTCAAAAATAAGAGAAAAGAAGAGAAAAGCAACTAATTATGTTTGTAACAGGAGGCCAACTGGAATTTGTGTCATATCGGGTTTATTTAATATCCCAGGGGAATATACACTAAAATTGGTTAAACTTGGAACACTTGGATTTTTTTTAAATCCCTGGATATTTCAAAATCGATTTTTCCGAACCCTTAGATTTTTTTCGATAAAAAAGTGCTTTCCGTAATACCCAACATCTGAATTTTAGGTAAATATGCATCCGAATATCCGATCTCTACTTATAACATTTCTTCATGACATAATTAAAAAAAACTTATAAGTATCTGAAACCTGTGAAACGTGTTCATAAAGTACCAGTAGTTCCACTTAATTTTCTACTATAAATACTGATGTAATTAAACAATGAATCAGGGTATAAAATTAGCTGTCAGCGTGATATATCGTTTTATTGACACTCAACTGTCAAAATCCATTGTCTTTTAACATTTAAACGTGATAAACTGATAATATTGGTATATCATAATTCATAATATCGCGTTTCGGTAGTCATGCTAAGGATGCAAGTTTGTTAAAATTTGTATGACAGATAATGTCAGATTGTGGTTAGTTATCAAAAGTAGTTACGAATAACTCTTATATTCTTGTTTAATTTAAAAATAAAAACGAATTTGTAAATTATTAGTAACAAGCGGCCGCCCGCGTAGACCCTGGAACCATTGACCAGGGAAAAAAGTAGTCTATATGTTAATCTTATTCTGTCTTCCAATCAAATTTCATCCAAATCTGTCCAATCGTTTAGGCTTAAACAGTTACAAATACATACACACACACACACACACACACACACAAACTTTCGCATTTTAAAAGGAACTTATAAAAACCTGTGAAACTTTCCCTAAAAGTACCAGGCTATCATAAACATAAAAGAGTTCCCACCTTAAGTATGTCTCCCCTCTGCACCAAGTCCACTGGTATACTCTTCTCGCTCACAATGTTCTCATCGTCGTCCATCATCACGAGGACTGCTTCTGTCGCCTTCAGTGATAACAGCTTTGATAGGGCTTCTGATGTTTTACCCTGAAAAAAATATTGAAAATTGAATTGGAACAAACGAAATCCAGTTGTAAAAGCAGTTCCTGGGATTAGTATGTATGGAATTCTATGAAAGAACTTTGGTGTACTGTTGTATAATATGTGTGATACGTATAATATGTGTAATAGTAGGAGACTCCATCTTGCTATTATAATGTTTGGCATAATAGGCACAAGGAGGCCCTGTTATCTGTATGATAAGCTGGTATGGACCCGTGACCAGAGCAGGTGTCCAAAGAGGAAAATTTCAAACATCTTTGCAACTGCAACACATCGAACAGCGGCGTTTCGCGGCTCCTTTAGATTTGCCGCCTCGAGGTGCTGGAACGTAATCCCACCGCCGCTACGTGATCTAAAAACGGTAAAAACATTTAGAAATCACCTAAAAAAACATCTTATTACTATTCAGAAAACAACTTCTTGACTTCCTTAACTCACTCACTTTCGGGTTCTATCACATTAGGCATTCACATTGCGGGATTTTGTGTTCCGGCACCCTTGGGGCACGGCGAAGCCCTTTCTCTGCTTTGTAAACACAACCACAATAATCTGCTGCTTTGCACTGCAAGCACAATCATCATCCGCCACGTAGCTACCACGTGGCTGCCTGCCACGTGTCGTGACGTGGCTTTTATATATTCCTAATAGGTACTTCCTTTTTGTAAAATAATTTCACCACTACCATCATTATTTTTGTTTGTCACTTTCAACTTTTAAGAGAACCAAACCAATGTAAAAAACTAGCGTGTCGCTTTTCTTCTTTCCTTTTTTCAATCAATCACAGTCACAGACTAGACAAAAATGCAAATTCTTCTTTTTGTTTTTTGAGACGACCTCCCTTTGCTATGGAAGCAAAGGAATTGACCGCTATACAGTCAACCCAATGTTTCACTGTTATGCATGTGTAGATATTAATTTGTTTTTTTTTTGTAATTATTTTTGTATTTTGTACGTTCAATGTCGCCACTGATTAGGCCCCTCCAGAACACCAGCGCTGCGACGGTCTTGTGTCGTTGTAGCATTAGCTGAGGCTGGGGCCTAGTTGGCTGCTCACTCTGTTTTCGTATTTTGTATTGTTTCATAATTTCTTCTGATTGTTTGTGTTTCTTTTTAATTCTTAATTGTAATAACTAATTGTGTGGCCAATAAACAATTTACTTACTTACTTACTTACTTACTAATAGTGTGTATAATATGCATGAGTGATAGTATGTATAAAATGTGTGATAGTGTGTACTTACAATTTGTGTAATAGTGTATAAGTAATAGTGTATAATCTATATGATAGTGTATTAGTGTGTATAATATATGTGATAGTGTGTATAATATGAGTGATACTGTGTATAACATGTGTTAAAGTGTATATAACATGTGTGATCACACATTTATAGTGTGTATAATAGTATGTACTGATAATTTGTGTAATAGGTATAAGTAATATGTATGATAGTGTCTATAATTTGTATGATAGTGTGTATAATCTGTGTGATAGTGTACAAAGTGTAATAGTGTGCATAATATGTGTGATAGTGTGTATAATTTGTGCAACAGTACATATAATATGTGTGATAATGTATCTAATTTGAGTAATAGTGTGTATAATATGTATGATAGTGTGTAATTTGTGTGATAGTGTGTATAATCAGTATGATAGTGTGTGTTATAAGTGTGCGGACCTTTGCGATGTGTTCCAGCCAGCGGCCCAGCGACACGAACACCAGCAGCATGGGCGGGGTGTCGAAGAATGTCATCGGACTCGTGTCCTGCTGCAATGCCATCGCGGCTATCACCACCGCCAGCGAGTATGCGTAACTATAATTAATTATAAAAACTTTGGCAAAATTGTAAAATAATGTAGAATAACAACGATTTTTGTATAATGACTTATGCTATAGCTTATGGGACCCCATTAACAACTGTGAAGAAATTTTTGCGATATCTCTTGAAGCAGACAAGTTATATGGTCTAGAACACTGTTATTTTGTGTTGTAAAATGACGTCACTGGTCATACAGGTGAACCTTACGTCGTTCGTAATAAAGCACATATTTCAGTGCGCTTGGCATTTCCATCAAACCCTTATAACTTCGAAACTACTGGCTCGATTGAAATGAAACAAAAACATGTGTATTGCTAGACATTTAGCTACATGGTCATAAAGTTTCAGGTGATTTAACAGACCCAGTGATATTCTTCATTGATGCGTCTACGTGTCAGCTTGAGCAAAAATGCTTTCGTATGTCCGTTTGTTCTCCTCTACAGGTCGCATTTCTCAACCGATTTTCGTGAAATTTTGTGAGCTAGTTCGATTATTATATCGAATTTTTTGTCGATTCAGTTTTTCGAAATTTCTCAAAATGGCGGAGATATAAAAAAAGTCTTATTGTGAGATCTACAGCTCACAGAGCAATTAGTTATTAATAATAATAATATATCCATCACATTCGAACTCTATACCAATATCACAGTGTCTATATATTTTTAGTTTAAGCATAGGGAATATAGGGATGCCTCAGATGTCTATACAATAAATAAGCTAGTATCAAAATAATGATAATATGGCCCAATTTTTCAATAGTCGGATAACAGATATAAAATTAAGCAAATAAAATAAAAGTCATTCAAAAAATTTGACAGAAACGAATGATAAATATTTTAAATTTGGCGGTATAATACGTTATCAAACGAATAAGTTTTATCTGGGTATTGAAAAATTAGTCCTAAGTATTTTATTTTACGGTCAATTATGTTATGTACAGTTATTATGTTTAATTTATATCATAATATCAGTGTAAAATTGTTGGTGACCTAATAAAGAAAATAAATAAATACTAAGACAAAAATGATCTCATATCTCCTTACCTTATAGTAGTAGTGAGCGAGATAAGTACATCCATGTTGGAAGTTCCGTGCCGTAACGCCTTAAACGCCTGCTTGTGGAAGTGCCACCCGCCAATGAACTGTGGGCAATTTATTTACTATTAGTTTAAGTATTTATTTGCCAAATACTCAAACGAATCTTAAAGTTAAGGCCACCTTAAATACAAAAAAAATTGACAGATTTGTCAGAAATTCTATGAAACTGACTGCTTCCTTAAAGTTAACCAACTAACGAACTTCCGGTCAGCTACAACTGTCGTAAATTTCCGGTCGTCTTTAACCACCCTAAGAAATGAAATGTGTGTGTGGGACAGGTGGATTTTGCATATTATTTTAATTATAATTACCAAGCCAGCATAAGTCCTAAAGAGGTAAATCAACTCAGTGCAGTCACAAGGAAGATTAGAAAGTACCAGGCGACCACGAGTCCTAAAGAGTTTGCCTCACCTGCACGGGCGTCGCCAGTAGGAACATAATGAGGTTCTCCAAGCTCAGCCCCGGCAATATATGGTACATGTCTTGAGGCCCGTGGCCGTGCGACATGGCCGCCATGAAGTACGCCATAGCGATCATACACGGGCCGCCGAATAGTAGAGACACGAGAAAAGCGTTCCGCCATTTTCTTATTTCTTCTCTGGAGAAAATAAATTGTTAGTTGTACCGAAATGGGCGAGTCCTGGCAAGTCACAAAAAAAAACTACTTTAATTATTTCGAGGCGCTCATGGCGGAACTTGATAGACTGATCGTACTCGATCATGTTTGTTAAGCAACGCTCGTTCCGGTCAGGTGTCGGATGGGTGGCCGTTAAGTGGCATTACAACTGAGCGCTTCCATGCTTCGGAGGGCACGTTAAACCGTCGGTCCCGGCTGTTGTCATCTGATAACAGTCGTTAAGCCAAGTTAGAGGCCTTACGGGCGGCTTGATAAACGCTAACACCAGAGGTGGCCACTATTCCTCATTCGATAAGAAGAAGAAGAAGATTTCTTTAATTAAATTTAAATAAAGGATTTTCGGCTTTTGAATCGTAGATATTTTCCTACCACCTAATCTATGCATAAACACAGCGAACTAAAATCTATGGAATAAACATTCCGCTCAAAAAATAGCACCACACAAAATGACAACCAAGTGGGCGGGGCTAAAAATGCTGGCATTTAGTTATTCAGCACAAAGCAACTGAACACTAGTTGAATAATAGCGACCATAATCTGTATACTTATAGATATTTTCTACACTTAAACGAAAAAAAAAACTTATGATACATATACTTTGCATCTTTTTGCCTTCTTTGTATCTTTTACACCATTTAACTACACGGGACATCATTTCTAATAAACTCTCTCTTTTCTTTAAAATAAACTGCAATAATTGTAAAGAACGCTAACGTCTATCACCAGGTGCGTGGCTGGCCCGACTAAATGCTGTGCGGATTGTTATTTTTAAGCCCCTTGGTGGCATTTTTAGGGTTCCGTACCCAAAGGGTAAAAACGGGACCCTATTACTAAGACTCCGCTGTCTGTCTGTCTGTCACCAGGCTGTATCTCATGAACCGTGATAGCTAGACAGTTGAAATTTTCACAGATGATGTATTTCTTTTGTGGCTATAACAACAAATACTAAAAACAGAATAAAATAAATATTTAAGGGGGGCTCCCATACAGCAAACGTGTTTTTTTGCCGTTTTTTGGTACGGAACCCTTCGTGTGCGAGTCCGACTCGCACTTGGCCGGTTTTTTTAAGCAATATTTGTTTGCAATTACACTGTTGAGGAAAACTGTATTTGTACCACGTACCGGCAGCTTCGTCGGTGTCCCGCTTTCTCTGGGGCCCCAGGTGTGGTCGCTGGTTGCTGATGGATCACAAATTCTCTCCAGACGTGCACTGGCTATCTTTAGGTAATTCACAGTTCGATTTTGAGTAGGATTTTGGTTCTATGAATTTTACGAATTACGGTGAGGTTAACACACGCGCGCGCTGCGATTCCAATTCGAATAATTATTAGTTCTCTATTCTGACGTTGGCAGCACTGTCTATGGTAAGGCGCTGTGACTCGTTTTACGCAGGATTTATTGTGGCCGATACAGTTTCGATTTAAACTAAGAATTAAAGAAAAGAAAATGATTTGTGCTAGCGTTAATACTATACACAACTTGTTCAAAGTACGGAACATACACTTCCATAGATTTTAGTTCGCTGCATAATCTTTATTATATGACTAAAGAATGCAAGTAAGAAATAGTTTCATTCATTTAGCTTTAAACACATTTTTTCATAGACGTAGTAAAATCAATAAAACATCTATCGAATAGTCCTTAATATCCACAACATAAAATCTAAATTGACACTTACTTGTGTTCTAAATAATTAGTAGTTCCTCTATTCTGCGGCCCTAGTACACTCGCCTCAAATCCTAACGAACTGATGGCTTCGCATATCGTTCTGGGACCTATTTGTTCTGCGTTGTATTTTATTTTACCCCTGCAAAAAATAATAGTACATTTCAGTCGAGAACAGAAAGTTAGCATTTACATTGTCAAGGATTGTTTAAGTAATCATTCGAGGAAATGTAAATAGCTTCCGGTACAAGACTTGTACTGTAAGTCAAGATAAAGAATGGGCATCATGTTTTTGCTTTTCTTAGAAATAACGTTGACATTTATCTCATTGCAATAAAGTTGAAATTGTAAATGACTTTTAGGGGCAAACTACTTTTTATTAATTTGTCTTTGTTATGTTATATATGTAGATGATTGTTCCCGATGTTTTCCGATGCCCATTTTGAAGTACTTTACAATGCTTTTCTCAAGAAATGCAAGGAAATGAAATTTTCTTAGTAAAAATGTATTTTTTAAATTAGTTCGTGTGGCCATGGGAATACGAGTGCGGGAAGTTAGTATTGAAATTCATTTCCGCACTGTCTACCAGACGAACCTCTAGAATTCTTTTTTCAAATGTAATGCTAATATACACATCAACTTTGTCTAGGGATACAGGTGTTGTCGCGACCAGACCGGGACCCTTTATAATCTCTCTCAGTGAACGACTTACATATTTATAATTAGTCAATATATAGTTTAGTAATTTATTATTATGGGGTGCTTCGCATTGTCATTAAGGTTATAAAGGGTATCCAGCGCGACACTGTGTAGACACATACCTTCAGGATGTCGTCCTCTCAACCAACCTTTCCATATTCTCCAGTCCCGGGGGCACTGAAGTGGTATACTTGTATTATCCGTTACTGTTTCCTTCTCTTCATCTTATTTATGTCCCACCTGTAAGTATAATGTCCCATATTTATCTGGGCTAAGCACACACCTACTTTCTCTAGTTTATCAGATACTAATAAGACAATTTACTTTATACTGTTAACTTTAATATGTATTATTAAATCATTCAACGCTGTTATGTCTTTTATTCTTTATGATATTACTTTATAAACATGTACTACTGCCAATCTTTCTTATCAAGCCTGGAAGATGGCTGCCTGTGACAGGCAGCCCCCTTCCAGCGCTGTTCTTTCATTGTTTCACTTTATCAAACTTTACTAATATGTTTATTACATCAAGGAGCTAATCGAATCAGGACCCTGCGTTCCTCATTCGCCTTAGCCTCCAGTATGCAGTTGTTCATTCCCTCTTAAGTGTCCGGACCTGGCCACCCGTCGGTGAACACATTTAGGTAAAGGCTTATTCTTGGGACTGCATACATCTCGCCGCCGATGGTTTCTGCTTGCCTAAGGCATCCACCACCGGCGAACTACGTGATCAGGCCTGGCCACGTTCAGTCGATCCTATCACGACCAGGATCGAACATTTGGCTCAGTAGTATTGCTTTCGATACTCTATAAATCTAGATTAAGTAAGTATGTGACTTAGCTGTGAAATCCTCGGTGCTACTGCAAACTCGGCCTCCTTTAACTACGATTACACTGGTGTTGAAGAAGATCATCACATTCATTTTATGAGGTTAGAATGACAGATTAGTTCAAGCGCATACGCGCTAGGGAAGGGCGAAAGTGGTGAGTTGTCTGTCTGATTTAGTGTTGCCATTTAATTGTTATTATGTTTAATCAATGTATTTACTTTGATAGTTAGAGACATCGCGATACCGTAATTCGCGACACTCCCGACGACGACAGAAGTTACATGTTCTCCATTAATCTACGCGTCCACTCGCGTATCTTTTCACGAGCCTTTAAAGACGCATCTCTTACTTCTCTCACTTCTTCGGGTTGTGTGTTTTCATTAATGTTGATGCTTTTAGGTGTGCTCTTATCATCACGTCCTTCATCATGTACTGATTGGATATCATCTTCTGTGGTAAGTATTCTATGAGGTATTTGGTCTACTGTTTCTATTATACTTGTTTGTCTGCTTTCTGTTTCAGGTTTGTCGACGAGTTCTTCTGTGGTTCTTGGAGCTGAAGAGATATCTTTGGTGAGACTAGTTATGTCTAATTCTTCTAACAGAGGTAAGTCGTCTAACGTTGCTGTTACGTCTTCTCTTTCGAATTCAAACATAACCTCTTCTCTTCCAGGTACTTCTTCATCAACTTCCAATGGGTAAAGATGAGCGATGGAGCGCGTGAATTCCGTGTCGTTCACCTTTATTCGTGCCACCCTGCATTGACCGTCTGCTCCCTTAAGCAGAGATGTGATCCTTCCAACTTTCCAGTTTTCTCTATTTTTCGTATCTCCTTTAATTTGTACTATGTCTCCTATTTTTGGGATTTCTGACTTAGTAATCCTTGGTTCTTTCAGAGCGTGACGATATCTTTCCCTTAAACTCGGCAGGTATTGCTCGATGAACATCCTTTTAAATTCCTTTAACATGTTTTGTCCTATTTTCCAACCGTCTACTAGGTTTTGTTTTGTCACCGTGCCTTCTTGTGGAAATTCAGCATCCGAAGGTGTTGTCGTGATGCATTTGTTCAAGGTTAGAAAATCTGAAGGCCTAAGAATGTCTTCCAGATCAGATCCTACACAAGTTAATGGTCTCGTATTTATCACCGCTTCTATTTCTTTTATAATGGTGTTAAGTTGATTATCTTTCAGTAGATTCTTTGTGAGTGTTCTCTTGAGACAATGTTTAACTAGTCCAACTAGTCTTTCGTAGAATCCTCCATGCCAAGGAGCTAGTTGTGGAATAAATTTCCAGTCTATTTCGTTAGTGATGCAGTAATTGCTTGACAGTATTTCTGCAGTCAGTTTGAATTGTAGTGCATTATCTGAAACTATTCTATCCGGTACGCCTCTACAAGATATAAATCTTCGTAGTGCTAATAAGCATTCTTCTGCTGTAAGATCTTTGACAACTTCTAGGTGTACAGCGCGTACTACCAAACAAGTGTACAGGCATATCCATCGTTTTGCTGTTTTACCGTCGGTCCTTACTTGGAGAGGACCTAAGTAATCCATGCCGGTGTATGTAAATGGTGAGCTATAATTTACCCTTTCCTTTGGAAGCGCAGGAGGTGGTGGTAGTTTAAATGGACCTCCTCCATGCTTAACGCAATTTGTGCATTTTTTAAGTGTTTTCTTAACTTGACTTCTTCCTTGAGGAATCCAATATAACAATCTGATCAGACTTAGAGTGTGGTTAACACCTACGTGATAGTTCTTTTTATGTGTTTCTAAGATCACGGTGTTAGTAAATTCACAGTCCTTTGGAATCAGTATTGGATATCTTTTGTCATAAGACCAGTCAGCATTTTGTAGTCTTCCTTTGCAACGTAGGATTCCGTCAACGTCAGTGAACACGTTTAAATTTCTCTTTAAATTTGTATCTTTACCTACTACTTCTTCAGGAAAATGTTTTGCTTGGATTCTTTTGATTTTTTGTACGTATGACAGTGTATCGTCCTCGCATTTCTCTGAGGGATTCTTTTGCAATTCTTCATTTAATTGTTGTCTCTGATTTTGTGAGCTTGGTTCTCCACTCGTGAGACCCTCCCCAATGGGAAAAGAAAATTGACGATCCACAGAGGAATGCGTGGCAATCAGTACACTTTCATCTTGAGTAAGCGGAGAAACTTCCCTCCTACGACTCTTTGGCCATTTCTTGCAGTCTTCTAGCAGGTAATCTGGTCCGGATAACCATTTGTGCTTGAATTTTTCAGAATCTGTGGGTCTAGTCGCTACATCAGCTGGATTTAGCTCTGTTGGTACATACCTTATCGTTGCTGACACATTTCCCTTTATTTCTTCTATTCTTTTCGCTACGAATGGTGGTAATAGCTTACCGCCGTAGTACCAATCGATTATTATTTGACTGTCCGTCCATATAGTATTCCTTTTGGATTCGAAATTCAGAAATTTGTTTACATACTTCAGTAGCCTGCTACCAATCAGAAGTCCTAATAATTCAAGTCTTGGAATTTTGAGATTGTCTTGATCTTTGATGGGTACTAGTCTTGATTTCCCTATCACGAAACTTAACTCTCTTCCGTTAGAAATGTATACTACAGCTGCGTATGCTTTGGTCGACGCATCTGTAAAGGCATGTAGCTGAATGTCTTCATTGCCCTTTTGTTTGAAATATCTTCTAGGTAAGACAATATTCTTTGTTCTTTCTAGTCGTTCTCTAATAATTTGCCATTCTTTAGTTATCTCTTCTGGTAAAGGAGTGTCCCATTTAAATTTGTTTACCCATAGATCTTGAAGTAGAAGTTTTGCTGGCAGCAGATCTGGCGCAGCATATCCGCATGGATCATATACTGAAGCTACGTTTTTTAATATTTCCCTTTTCGTATTAGCCTCTGTTATTTTCTTTGGCCTTAAACTGATAGTGTCCTCTTCTGTATTCCAATTCAGACCTAGTACTTTCACTTCTATGTCTTGGCAAACGTCAGTTGGATCTATTTCCTTTGAGAATTGTCTGGAGTTAGAACTCCATTCCCGAAGATTCATCGAAATTTCTTTGAACGCAAATTTGCATGACTCATACATTTCAATTGCTTCATGGATGGAGTCCGTTCCCGTAACTAAGTTATCCACATAAATGTCGTTCATTATCCTTTTCAGGATTTCTTCATTGGAACGCAGTAGATGGTGTTTCAAAGTAGCGTTTAACAGGAATGGGCTCGATATCACTCCGAACGGAACACGACAAAACCGTAAATGTAGAATATTATCTTCCGTGGCTGCCTTTTCTATGTCTTTTAGCCATAGGAATCTAGTCACGTCCTTGTCTTTTTTGTGTAACGCGATCTGCAAAAATGCCTTCTCTACGTCCGCGGTTATTCCCACTTGATGTGACCTAAATCTTAACAACATTCCTGTCAGGTCTCCCAACATGAGTGGACCACAGTGTAAGCATTCATTTAAACTTTTGCTGTTCTTTGTTTTCGCTGACGCGTCGTATACGATACGTGTAGGTTTTCCTGGATGACTTACTCCATGATGTGGCAGGTAATGGATAGGATGGTCTATACCAATATCACACCTTTCTTGATCGGGTACGCGTTCTATAATTTCTTTCTCTAACTGCTCTTGTAACGTGGCGTTATATGACTTTAATGCTTCTGAATCTAGTTTCTTCAATAAATTTACTAGTCTACCGATTGCAAGACCATAATTGGTTTCTAGTTCAGGTGGATAATCGATCCATGGCCAGCTGATCGTATATCGGTCATCTATTAATTCTATTGTTTCATTAAATTGATTGATGACTTCTTCGTCTCTAGTTAGATTTGGTGAATCGCATATCCCTATAGATTCCAATTCCCATAAACATTTGATGCTTCCATTGTATAATGGTAAGTCAGGCGGAGTTAATTTGTTCTCTACTCCTTGGAAGTACGTTATCACCGATAATGGGTCCACATCCTTAGCCGTGGTTCTTCCGGTCAATATGTAACCAAATCTTGATTCAATCAAGTATAAATTATTTTCCAGTTGGATTTTGTTTCCTAGTATGAATGAAAAATAGAAGTCGTTTCCAATTAGAATATCTACTTTCGGTGACAGTGAGCCGTCATCAGCCAAAATTAGATTTTCTTCTCTTCTGCTTAAGTCTATATTTGAATAAGGAACTCCATGTGATATGTGTGTGACAACGTTTGCTTCTATTTCCAGAATATCGTTTGTTCTGGTTTTCATTTGTAGCCTAACTATTGGACTTTCAATGATTTGAGGAGTTTTAGCACCGAATGTGAAAACTGATAGAGTATTTTCTTCTTCTATGGGCAGTTTTAGTTTAGAAGCTATTTCTTGTGTGATGTAGGTACGCTGGCTGCCAGAGTCTAACAAAACTCGACAAGTTTCTTCTTTGATATCATCGTTTTCACGTCGGGCTTTGACTATTGCTGTTTGCAGTATAGTGGAGTTAATGGAATTGGCGTGAAGAGTTGTGACACTTTCAGAGTTAGATGTTTGTCCTTTTAAACAAAGTGCTCTATTGTGAAGATTAGTTTCTTTACAGTGAACGCAGAAAGTAGATCTCTTGCAATTATTTCCTTTATGGCCGAGGCCTAAGCAACGATAACATCTGTTCTTTAATCTTCCTTTCCTTTCTTTTATGGTTTTGAATTTATCGCATTGATCATTAAAATGTGATCCTTGACAGAAAACGCATTGCCCTCTCCTTTTCTTTCCCGGTGGAGCATCCCTATTATTTTCTCGTTCTTGAAGCTTCCTTTTCAATGGAAGTCTGTTGTAGTTATTGTATTTGTGAGATGATCCAGGTTCGTTGAATCTATCTTCCTTCTTAATATCTTGCCTTTGTTGTATAAATTTGTGTCTCTTGAAATCTCTTTGGCTTCGGTTGGGTTTTCCTGGTTTCCCTCCTTTTACGTACGTATTCACGTGTAGAGATTGAGTAGTGTACTCTTCTACATTTTCAGAAGTAATTCTCTGCGCATCTTCTCTTGCCGAAATGATCACTTCCAAATGTTGCCGGATCTCCTCAATAGATTCAGTATTCGCTCTCAACTTTAGCTCGTAGACTACGTCCGAAGGCATCTTCTCCAAGATGAGAAATCTCAGATGATCATGGTTGATATTTTGGTTTAATGAATTTAGAATTCTAAGGTGCTTCTCAACTTGGCTAAAGGTCTCCCTCAGGTCCTTTATGCTACCCTTAGAAGCCTTAGGAATCTTATGTAGAGCTGCGTAGTGTGCGTCCACTATGTGACTCTCCTTGCCGTACCTCCCCTTTAAAATAGATACAGCTACCTCGTAGTTCTTGTTGGTAATTTCAAGTCCATCGATGATCCTCTTCGCATCGCCTCTCAAAGAACCCTTGAGATAGGATAGTTTATCCACATCAGACAGATCTCGGTTCCCTATGTTGGAACTGAACTGATCCCAAAACTGGTACCATTCTAGTATATCTCCTGAGAATTCTGCTAATTGTAGTTTAGGTAACTTTCCGGTCAATGCGATACTTCTACCAGGCGTTGCTGCAGGTGTAGCACTTTCTTTTACTCTTTTCAGCTTGATATTTAATTCTGCGAAAGTTTCTTCGCCCCGTAGTTGTATCTCACTGAACGAAGTGATCTCTTCCACGAAGGATCCTAGTTCATTTATCGACAAACACTGATTTAATTCTGTACCAAACCTCTTTACCGCATTGTCTAGTTTTGTGAGCAATATTTCTACGTTTTCAGCATCTTTTAGGTTAATATTATCTTTGTACTCGAGAGCCTCTAAGGTAAGCTTTTCTATGGCGTTAGCTATAGACTCTAGCCTATTTAGAATAATTTTTTCCATGTTTCTGGAAATCAAAAAATTTTAAATTTATACCATATAATTTGATTTTCTAAAACCCTACACCCTATATAGTGTTAGTTTCAAATCGCCTAATACACGTAATGTAATATTTCTTAGAAAAAAAAAGTTTTTTATTTATCACCCTGTATGTTAAAAACACGAGTCGAAAGTTTGCACCTCAAAAATGAGCCGTCTGCCAACCGTCGACCAACCACACAAACAAATAACATTTCAACAATTGACACCCTGTATACACTGTGGCGTGTCAGCTGTCGGTACCCTCCCTAATAAGTAGCATACCAAAAACTGACACCCTGTATATTTTTTAATTTTCATCAAGATGTGAGAAATAAGTTATTTTCTATAAAGCGGTGTGTTCTCTGAGTCGAACACATCCATAAACTTGTAATTGTAATATAAATTCCTTCATTTAAAATTATTTCTATAATTGTTTTAGAATTCAATTGAATTCAGATTTTATTTCATCAGTTATCATCCTTATTGACGGATAAGCAGGTTCATTTCATCAGTTTAGTTTCAAAACTTTAAATTTCTAAAAGTGTTTCATGCTCTGCAATTTACCCCAGTATACCCTTTCAGATCATATGAAAATATTGGTATTATTTTTGTAACTCATACTTACACATGTGAAGAACCAACATTATTTGTGTATGCATCCACAAAGAATGTTACGTTCCCCATGTATTAACATAATATTTATCTAAACGAGTACCAAATCAGATTAGAGGTACTTTGGTCAAATGGGACTATTGTTTTGCATGAAATACAATCAAATTGAATATATTCATTTAGAAACATGTTTATCCGTTGGTTTAATTTTGTTTTGCAAATATTATTTAGTTTGTGTTTACTATACCTATCATGAACATAAGAAAATGTGTACCTTAGTTCTTTCTATTAGTTTATTATTTATGAATTTTAAGTACCTATGTAGTCATCAGCGACTTGATTTAATATTTATTCGATCACCTATTTAGAAATATCAACCTTTAGGTTAGTAATCTTTACATAAACTCAGATGATACAACCTTATTGTTAGGTATACATGAGTATCTCACCTCATGCCACAATCGCTTGCCTACAGAACCCTTAGAATAATTTTACTGTCAGACTTGACAGAATATGAGTTGACTTGGTAACTACCACAGCTTAAAATGTCAATAGTTTACCTTGCTATCTTCCTTGTCGATCCTGATCATCAATTCAATCAGACCTTTCATTCAATTTGGAAATATGCACTTAAAGGTAGGTAATTTTCTCATAGGAATCTTCTTACTTCTTTGCCACAACTGTGACCTTTCCAACGTCAACCAGTACTTAGTTATGTAGTCTACCTGAGACTAATTTGTCGTTTAATCACAATTTTATTACTGAATTATGACGCTCCTGTGGAAAATAAACAGTACTATTTAGGATTTTATCCTTTTCAGGCAGACTTCTCAACACCTTCCCAAGACGCCATCTTCAAAGTACGAAAGAACTTCCCTGTCTTCAAAGAGACCACGCGTAACTTGTTTACTTCAACCTATCCAGTGTAATTGTTTACAACATCATTAAGTAAATTAGTTGCCGAATTTTACATAGTTTATTTCTTAAATCAAATACAGTTTCCAATTGAAATCTATTAAGAGTGCGTTCATTTGCCCTCTTACATGACGGATGACGTCTTTTACATCACTTCCGGTTAAGGTTCATTTTCATTTGACAAATAAAGGCCGCGTTCCGAATCACGCTGACAGCGCTGTTAGCGCGAAGTCAAATACACACCAAACTACGAGGTGGACATTTCAATTAATTCCAAACGCTATACATTCTATGTGTACTCGTTTTATAATCTTTCAATTTAAGGTATCTTTAAGAAACTTTCAATTTAGCATTTATTTGTGCGCCGTACATGAATAATTATACCATGCTTTTACAATGATGGTATAATTTAACTTTGGCGCCTTTAAGTAGCTTTCATGTGGTTTTGCTTATAAGGAACCAGTACCAAAAATATCTCATAGATGTCACTACTATTCAGTTTTACAGAAATGGAATAGGATTTAATTGTTTCTGAGAATTTTACCAATGGAAAGTTTGGTTGAGATTTCGCTTTGGGTTGCTTGATCGGGATTCTTCTATATCCCAGCACCTCCACCATTGTCGCGACCAGACCGGGACCCTTTATAATCTCTCTCAGTGAACGACTTACATATTTATAATTAGTCAATATATAGTTTAGTAATTTATTATTATGGGGTGCTTCGCATTGTCATTAAGGTTATAAAGGGTATCCAGCGCGACACTGTGTAGACACATACCTTCAGGATGTCGTCCTCTCAACCAACCTTTCCATATTCTCCAGTCCCGGGGGCACTGAAGTGGTATACTTGTATTATCCGTTACTGTTTCCTTCTCTTCATCTTATTTATGTCCCACCTGTAAGTATAATGTCCCATATTTATCTGGGCTAAGCACACACCTACTTTCTCTAGTTTATCAGATACTAATAAGACAATTTACTTTATACTGTTAACTTTAATATGTATTATTAAATCATTCAACGCTGTTATGTCTTTTATTCTTTATGATATTACTTTATAAACATGTACTACTGCCAATCTTTCTTATCAAGCCTGGAAGATGGCTGCCTGTGACAGGCAGCCCCCTTCCAGCGCTGTTCTTTCATTGTTTCACTTTATCAAACTTTACTAATATGTTTATTACATCAAGGAGCTAATCGAATCAGGACCCTGCGTTCCTCATTCGCCTTAGCCTCCAGTATGCAGTTGTTCATTCCCTCTTAAGTGTCCGGACCTGGCCACCCGTCGGTGAACACATTTAGGTAAAGGCTTATTCTTGGGACTGCATACATCTCGCCGCCGATGGTTTCTGCTTGCCTAAGGCATCCACCACCGGCGAACTACGTGATCAGGCCTGGCCACGTTCAGTCGATCCTATCACGACCAGGATCGAACATTTGGCTCAGTAGTATTGCTTTCGATACTCTATAAATCTAGATTAAGTAAGTATGTGACTTAGCTGTGAAATCCTCGGTGCTACTGCAAACTCGGCCTCCTTTAACTACGATTACACTGGTGTTGAAGAAGATCATCACATTCATTTTATGAGGTTAGAATGACAGATTAGTTCAAGCGCATACGCGCTAGGGAAGGGCGAAAGTGGTGAGTTGTCTGTCTGATTTAGTGTTGCCATTTAATTGTTATTATGTTTAATCAATGTATTTACTTTGATAGTTAGAGACATCGCGATACCGTAATTCGCGACAGGTGTTATTTTCATACAAACGAGGTAACTTTGAAGCCTTGGTTTTCTGCCAGGGATGTACCGTGATGATATCTGATGGTGGCCATCCAGGGACTGAATGGAGTAGATTCAGATCGCTATACACACCCAACTGATCTGATCAGCATTCTAAAAGATTAATGGGTTAGAGTTCTCAGTTTGAGGATTTCCATACATTTTCATGCTTTTTAAACATGTCCATTACGTTTTTAGAGTGCTGGTCAGATCAGTTGGGTGTGTATAGCGATCTGAATCTCCTCTATTCACTCCCTGGATAGCCGTCATCAGATCACAGCACAGTACATTCTTGGCAGGAAACCAAGGCTTCAAAGTTACCTCGTTTGTATGAAAATAACACCTTGTATCCCTAGACAATGTTGATGTGTGTATTTCAGAGCTAAGTGAGAAAAATAAATAAATGTCAGTCAAAGATAGACGTACCGTCCGTATGTACTAAAGGAAACTTTACAAATTACTAATTTATGTACACACAGCACTGCGAAAACTCCTTTTATTGCTTAGGGCATAAAGACGGTTTTAAGGTCAATATTATATATAAAATTAAATAAAATTATATAAAAGAGCTGCTAACTTAAAAAGAATTCATTTATTGTGATTTGGCAACTGTACTTAAAGTTCATCAAGTCTTAAAAGGTGTCGTTTCAAAAAGGATGTACGGAGTCTGGGCTACGTCCATGTACAGTATACCAAAAAATAGTTAAATGCACGACAAACAGTTTCTAATGATTAAACTTCCGTAAAATCGCTTTGTTTTTTGGAAGGAACAATATAACTTGTGCATTAAAATGCAAACATAACAAAAATACATCATAGCGGAAGATGAGTGAGTTCACTGAAAGTTTTGTCAGTTCTGAAATTCCAATTTTTGCAAAACTCAACTCTAAAGACAAGGAAAAACGGCATGACTGTTTTTTACGTATCTTTGATGCCTTATTTCGATTAAAAAGTATTGGTCTGTTTGTTTTAGATACTTTTAGCGTAAAAGCACAAAACACTTTATAAAATAAATAAATAAACATAACTTACCTAGACGTCGTTAGGGCGACCGCGCACGAGGCGACGCCAGTAAGTTTAAGTACAGTCTTTTCAATTTTATTTACACAAGACGCGCACGTCATGCCCTTAATCTGAGAAGAAATAAATAATGTATCAGTATTTTTATTTTATTTTATTATATCTATGATAACTAGCTACCTACTTCAAGCTTATAAGTTCGTGCTATTAAGGCCGCAATTACACTTGTAAGTTTTGCTCACGTAACTTACGTTTTCTTTAATGCACAACGGAATAGTGCTTGGCCTTCACCTCACCTGATGTTAAGTGACGATAAGGCCGAAGGCGGAAGCGCACTACACCCGGAATCCTCATCACTGAGGAACTGGCTATCTTACCTCTAACTGCCGGAACACAACTATTTTTAAATTGTTGTTATGACGTCCGACTTAGGTAAGATGGTGGTAGCTAGCCAGGCGGACGTGAAATAAGCCCTACCACCAACCAAACCGAGTACAAATGTACCCTTTCTGGGAATCGAAACCAGGACTCCTTCGTCTTACACGGGTGGGCGAACCACTAGACCACAGAGGCGGTTAACTTACGTAACTAACTTACGATGAATTTGCAAATTTAAACACTTTTTGTAAGGAGCTTTCCGTAATTTATTACTACTTGCGTGTAAGTGACTTACATAAGTTTCACGTAAGCAACTTACAAGTGTAAAGGCGGCCTAAGAATTAACTTACAGTAACTTGCAACTCCTTCTGCCCACTTCCATCACAGTCGCTTATAACTTCTGAGGGGAACCCTAACTCGGTGATAGAGTTAGCTATATCCGCGGCGGAGATCTTACGGGGCTCGTAGCGGACTTCCGCTTTTGCTGCTAGTAAAGCTATGAGTATTGATTGGACGCCTGGAACAAAACATTATTATAAGAAAAAAAATACAAATTAAACTGTTTTCGGACCCAATAGATAGGAAATATGCATAAGTCACCGATTTTGATAAATTTGAGCTAGATCGCTGCGGACAAAATGTATTATTTTAGTTTTATCACTCGATGAAATCAGGGGAAAATAACGATCGAATAAGAGATAATATTTTGTATGACACATACTCGTATGTACTTAAATGCAAAATTTAGGGAGATAATTGAAAATTCTTGGCAAACTTCATAATAAACACGCCTGAAACGTGACCGGTGACGTCACAAATCATTACCGTTTTGTATAGAGCGTTTTCGGCGGGTGGTGCTGCGTGCTAACTTCAAGTAACTATATCACGAGAAAAAAAACGCAAGAAAAAAGTTTTAATATTACAGTTGATTTGAGTACAACGTCACGAGCTGCAATGCGTAGGGTTACGCATCAGTCTACGCGTTACGCAAGCGGTGTGCCATGTCTCATAAAGTTTCATACATTACAACGTCATTGTATGTCTACGTGCACGCTTACACATACGCTTACGCATCCGGTGTGTATCGCCTCTTACCTAAAAATCTTTTGCTTGGCTTTAGTATTCTCATTTAAATTTTGCAAGATTGACACTATGCTTTCAACAATTTTAACACAACTAAAGTGTTTTCTGTAAATAAAACTAAAGCGGTAACGATTTAGTTTTTTTTATAGTTAAGAATTAGTGCGAGTGTTTGTGTGAGAGAGTGTGTGTGTGTACATGATTTGATTGGGAATAGACAAAAATTTCCTCACCCTACAGTTTTGGACAGTGTTTCTCTATGAGAGCGACACACGATGCACAAGTCATCCCGCGCATTTCCAGCGTACATCGAGACAACTCACGCTTATACAGAATGCTACTTAAATCTCCTACTACGTTATGAGAATCTGGTACTTCAGATATCTTTACATATTGAACTTATGTGTGTATGTTTGTGTGTTATAGAGACAAAATTGTGGTCTATTTATGCATGATTTATACAACGTGTTACAAAAAATCCCTAATGCCGAATATGGTAGATACAGACCATCAAACTAAACCACTTTTACTAAGGCGGTGGTCTGCAACAAACGCCGTAGGTCGCGTCCGGCGTAACGCTGTACGCGGCCTACGAATGCTTATTATGGAAATGTACTAGAGTGGTCTCTCTCACACGCCTGACGCGGCGCACGGACGCCGTGCGCCGCGTCCGTCGGTCGTACGCCGCCTACGCAGTCATTTTGGAGCATTCTGGCTCTCGTACGCCAGAATGCGCCGCGTTTTTATCGCGTCGCGCGGTCACTCTGGAAATGGTGAAATTTAGGAAATTTAGGTAGGAACAAGACGGAGTACTAATAGAATTAGTTAAATGAAACATAGTTTCATATTATTATGATGCCAGCAATAAAAATAATGTGTTGAAACACAAACGTTGGGAAGAAATAAGCTTGATTGTTGGTCAACCAGGTGAGAATCCGTTTTATTCACTTGCGTAAGTACCTACCTATTTTGTTTTTGTATTGTGTAGGTACCTAGGTACTTTGTTTTAAGGTATTGTATTTATTTACCTTGCCTAGATACTATGCGATAAAAATCAACTTAATATTTAAGTACTGACATTCATAACTATCTTCACTTTGGTAAGTACCTGTAGTGGGTATGCAGGTCATCCATATTTTAATTGATCGGCGTTTGTTGCAGACCACCGCCTAAGGGACCGATTCTGAACTCGCGAAAAAAAAATCTGCTGTTTCATACAAAAAAATATAACGAAAATATTAAAATGTATGAAACAGCTGATTTTCTTTGGCGATTTCAGAAAAGTCTATTCGGCATTTTGGTTTTTTTTCTAAAATGTTGTATAAGCGAATAATTTGACATAGAGTGGACGCAAATTTCCTCACCATACAGTTTTGAACAGTGTTTCTCTATGGCAGCGACGCACGAGGCGCAAGTCATCCCGCGCACTTCCAGCGTACATCGAGATAAATCGCTTTCGGGCACCACTACCACCGTACCCTGAGAACAACAAAATAAGTCTTATGTTGGAATAGTAGGTGATCAAAAAAATATAAAAAAAAACATTGATAGCACTGTGAATGCTTAAATCTCAAAATTAAAAATAGGGATGATGAATAATGAATAAAATAACGAAATACTAATAAAAATCGTAAACATATTAAACTTTTAGAGTAGCTTGTATACCTCTTGGTTTTATACATATATTGCATATTATTTGTTTTATGACCCTTCAAAGTTGGGCGGACAAGTCCATTTAAAAAGTATAAAAATTGTTAAAATAAACAATGCATTTAATTAGTCCGTAAAATTTATAGCAAATTTGTCGAAGACACCATTTTGATAAGCACAATATTTAATATAGCTGCCGAACAAATTTCCTACGCGTTGCATACAAACTACTCAAGCGTGACGTCATAACTGAGTAGCCAGTCAGTTAGTATGGAGCGTTTTCGGGTGAGTCCAATTTTGTGCATACTGTGATATCTCGGGCAGTTTTCATGCTAGCGAAATAATTCTTTTACCAATGTTTCTTTTTTTGTGAGAGTTAATTTATGTAATATAAAATAAAAAAATACTCATCATAAAGCTGTTTCATATTTCAATTGAATGTCGAGGTAATTCCTCACATTGATGAAATAACGCTAGCTTACAGCGTAATAGTGGGTACTAGAAAGATTTCGACGGTGCCACTAGTGACTCAGTAGCTCAGTTGGTAAGAGCATTGAACCGGATTTCCAAAGGTCAAAGGTTCGATTCCCGTCTGAAACAATCCAGCCCCCTAGCCAAAGTAACGTTTGCAAATCTTCGTTATCGCTTCGCTTTCGAAACATGTATGGGATTGACATAAGGTTTCGATAACTATCGAATTTTTAAACGTTTTACCCATACATTTTTCGGAGCGAAGCTGACATATACTTGACAGTTGCCTGGTTACTCTTTGTTATTGATTTCACTTTATGAGAATATAGTTTGCTTAATATAAATTGAATATTTATTAGAAGCGATAGCTAAAATTTGTAAATGTTACATTGGCTACAGGCTCTGGTGACGAGTCCAAATTTTTCTTGTATATGATTAATTATTATCGTGCTAAAAACTTTGACTTTACTAGCGAATGAAAAATTCTATCAGAAATGAATAATTACAATGGAATTGATTTTAATGGCATAGAAATAGATTCCTTGTCAAACCCCACTAAATAAAAAAAGAATAGGTTTAAAACAGTTTAACGGTATACTATTTCGGATTAGACGCAACGACGTTGTTGGTAGACTTAAAAAAGAAAATATAAAAAGGTACAAAATGAATGAACGTAGTATTTATCTGTACGTATGTGTATATTAAAGACTCACATTGGCCTTCGATTTACTTTTAGCTGGTGATGGAGATTTGAGCCCGTCGCCTGTACCCGCTTCACCTCTGTTTTGGGATGATGATTCTGGAACAAAACAAAAACGTTGACCATCGAAACGACTCGATTTTTTATCAATACACTATGATCTGGGTAGGGATATACAGGGTTATTTGTAAAACACCAACAACCTCGCAGGAGTAGATTACCACCATCATAAACAACAACATTTGTTCTTCATCATCATCTACGACTTTCGATAATTCGTTAGATTTTACTTTCATACAAAAAATATCATTTTAATTTACCGTTCGTATGTTCATAACTCTACGCACGGCGCGCGAAGCGCCTGTTGCGCGCGACCCGAGCCCCGCCACCATCTATAGACGTAAAAAGTGTCGAACAGTACAATAAAAACTTGAAAATTCATTTTTGTGAATGTATTGAGTTATGATAAAAGTCGTAGAACAAACTTTGTTGTTTATGATGTTGGTAATCTACTCCTATGAGGTGGTTGGTGTTTTACAAATAACCCTGTATAGTAGGGAGGAATTAAGCGAAATAAATAAGTATAAACTTGATACTTATTTACTTCGCTAAATACTAGAAGTGTTTAGCGAAGTAAATAAGTATCAAGTTTAGTCCATGCGGAAAGAGAACCATCATGTGATTTTTGCTTGATTACCATTTTTAGGGTTATTTTAGGGCTGTCTGGCTGGCTGGCTGTCAATCTCTCTGTCTGTCTGTCTGTCTGTCTGTCCGTATGTCACAGCCACTTTATTCCGAAAGTATTAAGACTACACAGTTGAAACTTGGTAAGTAGATGTATTCTGTTAACCGCTTAACGAATTTAATACAAAAATAAGAAAAATAAAAGATTAAGGGGGGGCTCCCCATACATGGAACTGAATCTGAAAAAAATTTTTTTCTTCAAACCAACACGTGTTGGGTGTCTATAGATAGGTCTTTAAAAATGACATTGAGGTTTCTAAGACAACTTTTTTTTAAAGTCAACCGTTTGAAAGATATACACCGCCAAAGTGGTAAAATGTGTGTCCCCCTTTATCTTTTGAAATAAGAGAGTGTAAACTCTAAAAAAAATATATGCTGTAGATCTTAATAAACACTTTCAACCAAAATTGGTTTGAACGAGATATAGTTATTAGTTTTCGAGATATAGCATATTTTCCAAAACCGCAAATATAACTTTGCCATTCATACCAACACTGTGAAAAACAAAGTTATTTTTGCAGACGAAAAATGATAGGTGGTATTAAATATGGTATGGTATAAGGTAATTACGGAACCCTACGGCGCGTGGCCCGACACGCACTTGGCCGGTTTTTTACTGTTATGTTGACGGCATTGATATGTCATTATAGTGTGACTGTAATATTTTGATATCTATTAAGGTATGATTCCGATGTCGGCAGCACTGCTGCGCAGCACTGCTGCTGTGTGCTCCAAATTGAACCCTAATGTTACGTTTGAAGGGCTCAATTTGATGTGAGCGGAGAAGCATCGCGACACTGCTGCGCAACACTGCTGCGCGACACTGCTGCGCAGCAGTGCTGCGCAACACTGCTGCGCGGCACTGCTGCCGCAACACCACTGGTCCCCATACATTCTCTATAGGTTTATATGAGACTACATTCCGAGCTCGGCAGCAGTGCTGCGCAGCACTGTCGCGCAGCAGTGTCGCGCAGCAGTGTCGCGCAGCAGTGTCGCGCAGCAGTGTCGCGCAGCAGTGTCGCGCAGCAGTGCTGCTGACATCGGAATCATACCTTTAGGTCAAGAAGGTACCGCACTATAACAACGTGACAGTGCCGTCAACATGACAAAACGGTAATCAAGCACAAATCAGATGATGGTTTTCTTTCTGCACAAACTACTGTCGCCGGCACGTGTTTACTGTGTCTCTGGGAGTATATTTTGACCTTGCGCAAATGTAGCACTACGAAAATAAGTGGACCAAGAAGACTAGTAGACCAAGAAGACGAATAGACCAAAATGAGTAGACTTAGAAAACAAAGGTGAGCAATCGTATACCAAGTAGACCATTAAACTAAGTAACCTACCTTGTCTCTCCCCAATGGAAAGATTCAAGGTAGACTCTCAGTATATTGATGTCAAATCCCAGGTTATACACCGCGTCGGCCACTTGTTCCGCTGATATACGTCGGGGATTTAATCCACTAGACTCGATAGACCACGATCCACGAATACTGGAAGACCAAGTAGAGAAGACCTAGAAGACTAGCAGACCAAGTAGACTAGTAGATCAAGAATACTAGTAGACCAAGATGACGAGTAGACCAAGAAGACCAAGGGGGCCAAGTAAATCTGTATATCAATTCGACCACTATACCAAGTAACTTACCTTTTGACTCCCCATCCACCCTGAGTATGTTGACTTCAAATCCCAGGTTGTATACTGTGTCGGCCACTTGTTTGGGCGTTATGGTGGCGTTGTCGAAGCGCACGCTGGCCGCCGAGCCCGGGAAATCCACGGTGGCGTGTGAGATGCCAGGGGTCTAATCTATCACACTTATGATTATTAAACCAAAAATACTAGTAGATCAAGAAGACTAATTGACTAAGACTAGTAGACTAAGACTAGTAGATCAAGAAGACTAAGTAGACCAAGACTAGTAGATCAAAAAGACTAAGTAGACCAAGACTAGTAGACCAAGAAGACTAGTAGACCAAGAAGACTAGTAGACTAAGATGACGAGTAGACCAAGAAGACTAGTAGGCCAAGACTAGCAAACCAAGAAAAGTAGAACAATAAAACGAGTAGGCTATGAAGACCTAGTTGACCAAGTGAATCTGTATATAAGGTTATACAGATTTATTGTAATTAGTTACTTACCTTGTGACTCCCCATCCACCCTGAGTATGTTGACGTCAAATCCCAGGTTGTATACTGTGTCGGCCACTTGTTCGGGCGTTATGGTGGCGTTGTCGAAGCGCACGCTGGCCGCCGCGCCCGCGAGGTCCACGGTGGCGTGCGAGATGCCGGGGGTCTCTCTTAAGGCACCTACGTCAACGGATAATAATCAGTCATATATTGTATTATACAAGGTTATTTTCAGTTCATTGAAAGTTTTTTTCATGGGCTGGGTGAACCAAAGGTTATCTCAAGCTCCTCCGTGCTTCGGAAGGCAAGCCATTGGTCTCGATGCATTTACAAACTGGCTAGCAAAACGGCAAAGGTCAGACAGTACAGAAAGGACACTCCCCGGCCCGCCTCAGAATCAAAATTACCTCGCCCCACCCCGCGAGTTCGTATGCCGAATCGTATGCTCGTTTAGTCGTGTTTGTCAATTGTCAACTTATTTTGATATTCAAAGCAATGCGTCCTCATAACTTTATTTACCAAAAAGTTTGAATTAGAATTGAACACCGCTCATACAGTACAAACTGCACGGTACCCCTAAACTTACATACACAGTTGCGCGTGTACAAAAACGGCATATGACGTCATCTATTGTGTGTACTATTAGTTGTCACAGAATAACTAATAGTACAAGTACAGAAGCAGCACTCGGCAAAGTCATTTAAATAAATAGCGACCTTTGGTCCGACACAATAAAGTGCAATTCAGGTCCCGCAGTTCACCTAGTAGTTGCCTCTCTTTCTATCGCGTGCTCTTACTTTTTCTGACGACGCAACGTTAGGGCTGTCTTCTTTTAAATGAACTGCGTAGCATATATCATAATGTGTAAAACGACAATTGTTTATTGGTTTTTTGATTTTGACATCCGTACACAGCACAGTAATGTCGATTCGACATTGTTACTATTATAAAGAGGCAATATCTACGCAGGCAGTAAGATGCCGCGTGACTACACAGGCGGGCGTGTTGCAGCCCGATGCTCACTTGTTCGTTCGAACGAACGGCTAGCGGTAGGTGCTTATCGCGCGACCTTGAGCGAGTGCAGGTGGCCTGGTATAGTGTCGTACTTTTTATAGTGTTGACGCAGGACTGGCACGTCATGCCGGTGACCTGCAGCAGCAGTTCACTCTCGTCAGATCCGCCGCCAGACATGTCTATCAGGAGATCCGCCGGTATTTCCCGAGGTAGGAGGTTTATCTAAGTGTAAGGAATCGTAGGTACCTTCTATAGTGTTGACGCAGGACTGGCACGTCATGCCGGTGACCTGTAGCAGCAGCTCGCTCCCAGACCCGCCACCAGACATGTCTATCAGGAGATCCGTCGGTATGTCGCGAGGTAGGAGGTTTATCTAAGTGTAAGGTATCGTAGGTACCTTCTACAGTGTTGACGCAGGACTGGCACGTCATGCCGGTGACCTGCAGTAGCAGTTCGCTCTCAGACCCGCCACCAGACATGTCTATCAGGAGATCCGTCGGTATGTCGCGAGGTAGGAGTTTTATCTAAGTGTAAGGTATCGTAAGGTACCTTCTATAGTGTTGACGCAGGACTGGCACGTCATGCCGGTAACCTGCAACAGCAGTTCGCTCTCAGACCCGCCACCAGACATGTCAATCAGGAGATCCGTCGGTATGTCGCGAGGTAGGAGGTTTCTGGAACAAACGTACGGGAAAATTAAGTTGGATTAAGAAAAAGGGTAGTATTTAATCTCGGGTAACAGTAAATTCCCATTTTGGGATTCAAAAATACTACTGAAATACTAAGTGGGCGACGGACAGTATGTCGCCCGTTAGGTTATTTTATCACAAACAAAATAAACCGCTGCCGGGTTTAGTATTTAAGTATCCCATTAACAGTCGCCATTATTATTTCCAGTCACCTAATTAAAAATATCCCTAAGAAAAATTACTTTCACAAACATTCACCTAAGATCAACCGAAATTCTAACGGACCCATACTGTCTGTGTGATCTCAAGTACTAAGCGATAGACTCAAACTCAATATCAGCCAGTTTCTGAATTGAGAAATTGAAGTCATTACTCAAATGTTATGCATGCAGTAGTGCTTAAGTAGGTCATTTCAATTCAGAAACAAACTGTATGTCTTCTAAAAAGACCAAGAGTAGACCTTCAGAAGGCCTTCTTAAATGGCCATTCTATTAAAATTAACGCTAGTAGAATAGAATGACAATGTATCGGATTGACAGGAGCTATGCGTTAGCTTATGTCATTCCCATACCTTGTAATTCAATTCTACTAGCGTTAATTTTAGCAGAATGGCCATTGAGTAGGGGACCAGGTCTTTCAAGACCATGACTCACTTGGTCTCATCTTCCGTTTGGTCCGGCAAAACGTCATACCTCATGTCTTTTACGTGTGACCGGATGGCTTCCACCGAACACAGTCGCGGGTCATATCTGAAGTAGCCGGCTATGACTATTATCATGTAAAGGTCTTTTAAATAGACCAAAAAGACCATTATCACTCACTTGGGTTTTTATCTCAAGTAATTTAGCGATTTATACACTCTGTAGGTCTTGAAAGGTCTTTTAAATAGACCTAAAAGACCGTGACTCACTTGGTCTCGTCTTCCGTGTGGTCGGGCGGGACGTCAAACCCCATGTCTTCTACGTGTGACCGGATGGCCTCCACCGAACACAGTCGCGGGTCATATCTGAAGTAGCCGGCGTGCTCTGATAACTCCACCTGGAAACAATATCAAAGATGTAAGTGGTTTTTCACTCGATCGGTAGTCAAATGTCTACACTTCGGTCGGTACATAGTGTTGAGTTTCGTTAAGTAACCAGACTAAATGGCCGGCATAACATTATAAATAATAAATAAAATCGTAAACTGAATGACTGAATGACTGACTGACTGACTGACTGATCTATCAACGCACAGCCCAAACCGCTGGACCTAGAGACTTGAAATTTTGCACACAGATACCTTATACAGTGTAGGCATCCATTAAGGAAGGATTTTTGAAAATTCTATCCCTAAGAGGATGAA
The DNA here is from genome assembly GCA_943789525.1 of Agriphila geniculea. Classification (NCBI taxonomy): domain Eukaryota; kingdom Metazoa; phylum Arthropoda; class Insecta; order Lepidoptera; family Crambidae; genus Agriphila; species Agriphila geniculea. The sequence goes on along the minus strand of OX038898.1, from coordinate 4,456,540 downwards.
ATAAGGGATGAAAGTTTGTATGAAAGTCCCTCAGTTTTGAAGCTAGGATCGTCAAATTTTGTGTTTAGGCTAACGATTGAAAATTAATAAATACGGGTCTCAACGTTTTTCAAAATTCTACCCCCGAAGGGGTCAAAATGGGGATGAAGTTGTGTAATGAAGAAAATCCTTTATTTTCGAAGTCAAAATTGCTAAATATATAATTTAGGCTTATGGATGGAAATCTAACGCAACGTATATAACGGTACGGGAACGGGAACGAGAACGGGACGGGAACGGGAATGGCAACGAAAGGGGTACGAGAACGGGACAGGAAAGGGACGGGAACCGGAACCGGAAACGTAAAAATGACTGGTCAGATCTTGGTTGAAGGTTCTGTAAGGATTTTCTCTAAAATCCACGCGGACGAAGTCGCGGGCAGAAGCTAGTAAATAATAAATAAATAAATTCTTCGACAAATTCACACAGCGCGATCTGCCCCAAACTAAGCAGAGCTTGTAAGTAATATGGGTGCTTAACAACTGATAGAGTCTGTCTAAAAAGTCTGTTAACATGAGAAATTATTAAATTATTTACAAAAACTTATACTGGTAACCCTGTTGGTGCTGTAAAAATTCTAATTGTAAACATAGCTTTACTCAATTTTTTTAGATGGGTATTGGTGGGTGGTTGGGGATTTAGGTGGGTAATAAAATTACCATTGAAATAACCGATGTAAACAGACTTTTTAAATACATACTTTATTATACTAACACCCAGACCTGTCACAGAAATTAAAATTCATCATTCCAATTTCGATCCGGCCGGGAATTGAACCCGGGACCTCTTGCGTAGTAGACCGGTATGTTGACCACTGCAGTCTGCACCACTCAGACCATTAACATTTCATCATTAGCAACTTACTCAGAGACTTTATGGCATTTATTCGAAGGCCATAATCACTTGAAGAGTCGCAAACCCTCTATAATATACTGCTATAAATATGTAACACCATAATTTAGATCAGTAGTCAAGAAGGCAAAAAAATAAATCAGTAGATGAGTAGACTAAGAAGACTAGTAAGCCAAGTAGACCAGTAGACCAAGTAGACCAGTAGATCAGTAGACCAACCTTCACGTGCTGGACGCCCGGCAGCTCGCTCACGGAGCCTTCTATGCTACGCACGCAGGACTGACATGTCATGCCATTGATTGGCACTCTGACTGCCACCAGATCCTGGCTCGGCTCTCTGTCGACAAAAGAAACATATATTTAAGTATATCTCGGCATAATAATGTAGGAAATGTATAGAAGGAATTGATGTAGGTAGCCACTGTTAGGAAGGCCAAATGGAACATCTTCCTCCGGGCTGTATTAGCGCGGGGACCACGGACCGACCGATGATGATGATGGTTGGAAGTTGTATACATGAGTCGCTAAGTGAAATCCGTTAGCGAGATGTAGGTTCTCCAATTATATTCTCCATACTACGAGGTGCTATTTCATACTAATCTTTGTGTTCCTACGATACTAGCGACACGTAGTAACACGGTAGGGAATCTTGTTGTAACCGTGTGTTGGAATGTGTGGCGTACGATAGATGCCGCCACAATAAGTTATTTAAAATTGCAACGCCTCCTCAATAGAAAATAAAAACATTTTAGTACCTACTTTTAGCACAGAAGTCTATTAAATTCTTTATTAGTGCCTTCGCACACGAGTCACGGCGTAATCGTATTAATATATTTAAAACTTGTCCTTGACACGACACGACCATGGGAATAGAAAGTCAGTTCGTAATCAATCATAATTTTAACTAAATCAGGATTTCCGGGTATCATTACTACCTACATAAATAAATAAATAAATAAATAAATATTTGACAACATCACATACATTGCTCCAATCCCAAAGTAAGTAGCTATAGCACTTGTGTTATGGAAATCAGAAACAACGGTGGTATGACACACCCAGACCTGAGACAATATTGAAAAGTTCATTTTCTACATTGACCCAGCCGGGGATCGAACCCGGGACCTCAAGAGATGGTGACGCCTTGAAAACCGGCGTGCGAACCACTCGACCACGGAGGTCGTCGGACGGACGGACATCATATTACAAAGTTACAAACTGTAACTACGAAAACCTTTTTTAGCGACAAACTTTTACACTCAACTTTATAAAAAACTTTTACTCAACCGAGTTTAATGACCAAATTATTATTTTTATCAATTTATATACGTATTAACACAGACCACCGTTAATATAGTGGCAGGCGCAAAAAACTCAAGTAGCACAGAGGAAATAGATCGATAAGATAAAAAAAACCACACGCACAGTTGTAGCAAAACCAGAAACAATCAAGATATCAAAACCGAAATTATGGCAGTGATCGAGTATGGATCGAAACATTAATATAATATTAGGTTCCGTAAAACCTCCTATCACTGGTCCAAAATTACCTATTTTTTAAGTTTCTGCCTGTAACTTTTAATATATTTTTCTAAAGGAAAAATCTAAAAGTTTTCTTAATAAATTATGATATGAAGTTTTAAATCTGAAAAACTGGATTTGCTATTTTAGGTAGAAATGCGTCTTTTATTTTAATTCAGACTTGGATTATAGTTGTTGTGAGGAGCACGCAACTTTGGTCCAGCTGATAAAATTACATATTTATCAGTCGAAAACTAGAAATTGGATTATATTTCGGGACTGGTTATGCAACTTTATAATACCGACATGTTATATAATGTAAAAAAAATAAAACACGCCAAGTTTTATATATTTTTTAATTATTACAGACAGCCGGTAGGTTTTAAATTTTGGAACACTTCACTACGTGCAAAAACTGTGACGAAGTGTGATTTGCAAAACAGCGCTGCGGCGCCCGAATAACAATTACCACCTCACATGGTAGTAAGTAATCTAGAGAACCACGTAATTCTGCGCCAGATCACTAGATAGCGCTTGGTTAAGAAAATACAATGTCTGACCGTCGTAGGACTCGTAGGAGCATTGGACTATAGTTGCCCCTTAGGATTATAGTTGGGAGGTTTTACGGTTTCTAAACAATGAGGGCTTTTCAAAATGACAAAAAATCGTCGGCTCGATAGATGGCGTTCATAAAAACGTATGCGTCAATGTATTTTTTTTTTTACTTAGCTTCGAAGAGTACTCAGTGACTCTACCATGAGTTAATGTAAATTGTTTCCGCTACCGTAAACTATCGGTAGTGAGCAGTCACTGTCAATGCGAGTGAAAGAGAGAAAACGATAGTTTATGGTAACGAAAACAGTTTGCATCAACTCATGGTAGGGCCACAGGTAGGCAGGCAGATATAACCCTAAAATATTTCTCTTTGGGCAGATGTCAGCAAGCGACTTACTTACTTTCCTCTTTGATACACAGGCCGTTTATTTTTAAAAGCCAATTCTGACACTTTTCTTTCCATCAACGCCATCTAGTGATGCAAATAGTTACTTTTTTATTTTTTAAATGTCACTTTGAAAAGCCCTCACGTATGGACTCTATTGAACTTTGATACAATCATCATAGAGAATGTATGAAAGAATAATTATCACGGGGTGGTGCCGGTACGGTACTGTGCTTTCACTGAATGTGTGATGAAGGCTTATAAGGTTAAATTAAAAACAATTTTTTTTTCCTTATTTGTTAAAGAAATGAATGGTTCGAAATGAAAATACTTTTGTGTGAAGACTTTTGGGCCGTCCGTTTAAGTAAATACTAGCCAAGTGTATCCTAATTTAGCCTTAAGAGCGTGCAGTCTGCACACTAGCGCCGCCATTGGAAATAAAATCATAGCTTAAATAAAAAAGAAATTATGAATTATCTCTTTGCAGTGAACTCCGAACAAGCTTTGCGGTACTTTTTATCACTTAAGCAATATTTTCTAGCCTGTTGTTTAGTCATATGGACTTTTATTGCGAAAAGTGGCCACTTTTAACAATAAAAGTCAATTAAACTAAACAACAGGCTAGAAAATATTGCGATAAAAAGTACCACAAAGCTTGTTCGGAGTGCACTCCAGAGAGATAATTTACAAATTTGTCTTTATTTAGGCACTAAGATTTTTTTTTTCTAATGGCGGCGCTAGTGTGCAGACTGCGCAGCCTTAAGCACAGAAAACATAATAGTACAAGTTTTAGGGCTACATGCACCATAATTAAAATATTGTTTAACTTAGTACTTAAATACTTAATTTATGGCGCAAAACGCCCTTGGACTTCATTTTACCAAGTGCTATTTAACAGCTAATAAACTTGAAAGAGGAAAAAAAAAACAAAAAAGTTGGTTTACTAACATGATAATTATACCAGCACGTGTAGAGATAAAGTGTACAGATAAAACTGTTTAATGACTGAGGATTATATTTGTAAGTTTGTAGCGATTAGCAATGACTTCTTTCGGGTAAAAAAAAATGTTTTAAAAACAAAAACCGACTTCAAAACCTCACTCTACCTCTAAAAAGCAATAAATAATATTGAAATCACTAGATACGCATTATCATTGTAATAAAACACGTCTATTGAAGTCGGGTGGGGCTGGAGTACAACATTTTTTTTATTCTAACAGCCCCACCCGACTTCAATAGACGTGTTTTATTAGGTTTTATTACAATGATAATGCGTATCTAGTGATTTCAATATTATTTATTGCTTTTTAGAGGTAGAGTGAGGTTTTGAAGTCAGTTTTTTGTTTTTTTAAATATTTTTTTTATTTTTTCCTTTTTTAGTGTAAGTATTTTCTGTATTAGATACATTATCTAGGTAGGTAGATGGAAAAATCGGTTTGGCCAAACGTGAGATAATCGCGGACAACCATGCATACGGGTCAAACTGAGAAGAGATCCTCCTTTTTTGAAGTCGGTTAAAATACCAAAACCTTGTCCTAAGTGTAACAAATACTTTTCTGAAAACCGCATCAAAATTGGTTCAGCTAAACACGAGATAATCGCGGACAAACATACATACATAGGAGTCAAATTCAGAACCTTCTTTTATGAAGTCGGTTAAAACACTGAAATCTTCTCCTAAGTATAACAAATACTTTTCTGAAAATTGTATCAAAATCGGTTTAGCCAAACGCGAGATAATCGCGGACAAACATACCTACATAATACAAGTCAAACTCAGAACCTTCTTTTTTTCGAAGTCGGTTAAAATATTAAAACCTTCTCCTAAGTGTAACAAATACTTTTCTGAAAACCGCATCAAAATCGGTTCAGCCAAACGCGAGATAATCGCGGACAAACATACATACAGGTCAAACTGAGAACCTCCTTTTTTTGTTTTTTGAAGTCGGTTAAAAAAGTAACTATCTTTGATTAAATAATTATAGATATCCTTTGACTCTCATAATTTTTTAACCCCTAATTGACTTTGCCATAAGTTAGTCATAACTTTTATGACAATTTTTTTGCCTTATTTTGTAGACATAATCCACATTCTAACTTTTTGGCCTAATTTTGAGTCACATAATATTTAAAGATTTTTTTTAAATGTAAAATATAAATATCTACAATATTGTTAATTGAGCAGACTGTAGCTGGAAATTTACACAGTATCTTTAAAATAAAAAAAACCACAAGAACAAAAACAATACTTACGAGAGACAAGGGTCACCACACCTTCTAATAAAAAAAAAATAACGAAATAACTTCGAAAAAGCAAAAAGTTTCAAACACTAAAATTGGCGCCAATCTTTCAACGAACGACAGACAAAAAATTATCTTAGCGCGAAATTAGCAATGGCCGCAATGATATATCAAAATATATTTGAATGGCCGTTCATAAACGGCGGGAATGTTCATTTAATTTGTTCCGATTGTGTATGGTGACGACTAACCGCAAACTAAGCTAGGTACCTACTTTAGTTTTAGTTCCGTGCGTTTTGTTCACACGTGTGGAATTCATTAGTACCGCGCGCAAACCTAGAGCGCGTGTGCATAAACGGTACAAGAGGATGATTCGATTTAAGAAAACGGGTTTTGTCACAGATTAGATTATAGTAACTTCAATGCTGACATATAATTTACCTACCTAAGAAAATAGAAAAGATAAATTGCCAAAAAAATAAAAATTTGGAATGAGGGCTTTTCAAAATGACAAAAAAACTGTAGGCCCGATAGATGGCGTTGATAAAAATGTATGCGTCAATGTATTTTTTTTTACTAAGCTTCGAAGAGTACGCAGATGTAGCCCTAAAATGTTTCTCTTTGGGCAGATGTCAGCCAGCGAGCGCTTACTTTCCTCTTTGGTACAGGCCGTCTATTTTTAAAAGCCAAATTTTGACACTTCTCTTTCCATCAACACCATCTAGTGACCGCTTGCTTTCCTCTTTAGTACAGGCCGTCTATTTTTAAAAGCCAATTTTGACACTTCTCTTTCCATCAACGCCATCTAGTGAGGCAAATAGTTACTATTATTATTTTTTAAATGTCACTTTGAAAAGCCCTCATAAAACTTAAACATCTGAAAAACAATGTAAAAATAAAAAGGAATTGCAAAAAAAATATAAAGATATTCAGAATATAATACGTTGCAGTCAATCAAAAAAACAAAGTAAATAACGAACTAATTTGACAAGCGATTCAAAACCCCTTCTTGCCTTATTTTTCAACGCTCATCACCGTGACTAAAATACCAATTCGTTTGTGTAGAACCATAAGTCTAATTGTCGCATAACCCCGTGAAATTCGAATTTTACGCCATGATTTCTTATACTACAGTTTTCTAGTTAAAATAGTTTGCTTAGGGAATTAGTCATAAACATGCAAAAAGTAGAATATTATGCAAAGAATATAAAGCGTAATGAAAGGCCCACCCCCACCTTTTAGATACGAAATCATTAATTTTATATTTTCGACTCTAAAAAAATATTGGTTTAAATACTTAGATAAAATATTTCTTAGCTCGTCTTGGCCCTAGGATTAGATTGGGATCAAGAAAAATCTGCACTGTGCCAAAATTAGTCAATGATGGCTTTTCAAAGTGACATTTAAAAAATAAAAATAGTAACTATTCGCCTCACTAGATGGTGTTGATACTCTTAGAAGCCTAAAAATAGTAACTATTTGATTCACTAGATGGTGTTGATACTCTTCGAAGCCTAGTAAAAAGCCCTCTTTTAGAGATGTGGTAAATCGAGAAATGTCAAATAGGATCGATTTTTAACTCAACGTATGCAAAGACAAAAAGAGCGTTGGCAGATGGCAACTCTGCCATCTTACTGAATGAGGGCTTTTCAAATTGACATTAAAAAAATAAAAATAGTAATAACTATTTGCCTCACTAGATGGCGTTGATGGAAAGAGAAGTGTCAAAACTAGCTTTTAAAAATAAACTGCATGTACCATAGAATAGAGGCAAGTAAGCGCTCGCTTGCCGACATCTGCCCAAAGAGAAACATTTTAGGGTTACATCCGCCTGCCTACCTGAGTACTTTTCGAAGCTTAGTAAAAAATATTACATTGACACATACATCGCCATCAATCGCGCCTACAGATTTTTGTCATTTTGAAAAGTCCTCATTACCTTTAAACGATTCAAAACATCTATTATAATAATCCTGTTATAATAAAAGAAAGTTTATTTGCTCTTTAACCCTGAAGTATACCAACAATAATTAACTGTGAAACAATGCGTGAAACAATGTGCAATAGAAGGTCGACGAGCATTATGTCCCAAGGCGTGTTATAGCATATTAACCATAGACAGAGACCTTGTAAAGAAATCACGTTTTACTAACATTATGTACTGTGCTACTTACAGTTGGTGGATTTTGAAATTGTGTACAAATGCCTGAAAAAAGTAATGTTTCATATGCGCTGCTCTAAACAAAAACAAATTACACCATCATAACATGAGTCCATAAAAATCCCAAACTGAGGTCTAACTAAACCGTTAAATTTCTAAAGAATAAAATAACTAAAGTAGATTACATTACTTTTAATTAATTTTAAAAATCATTTTATTCACTGCATACATAGTTTTATCAAAACGATACTAAGGTGGTTTACTACTAAAACTAAGTAAATAGGACTAATGAAACAAACTGACTAAGATTTGAAATGCACTAATCGTAGCTAACCGCGCTGGAAAAGCGTTTCGTAACCTTTGGAGTAACGTAACTATTTCCATATAAGTTCAATTTTAAACGGGTGTGGTTTAGCAAAATAACCGCTGATTTTTTTGCTAACCATTTACATTAATGGTAGATCAAAAAAATATTTCCCATTTTAAACGCTTAGATTGTTCAATTAACTAAATAGCCAAATTTTTTCTATTTCTACCAAAAAACTTTTCATGTTTCTGTCGTAGTGTTTCTAAAAGTTGATTTTGGTAATTGTGATAAGAATTTCTCTACCCCTATACTTATGTTAATTAAAAGAGATCTGGAAAATATTTTAGAAAAAAAACCCCGGTCAGCCCAAACTCAGCCGGTAGGCAAGCGCCGGGTTACATAATTCGTAATCTGTGTTACTTAAAAATAGAATTTATTAATTATAGGTATAATGTAACGTATCCTTACTAATATTATAAATGCGAAAGTCCGTTTGTTTGTTTGTTTGTTTATTTGTTTGTTTGTTACGCCTTCACGTCTTAACTACTGAACCGATCGTCATGAAATTTTGCATACACGTTGTCAGGGGTACAGAGAAGGACATAGGGTACTTTTCATCCCGAAAAAAAGAATAGTTCCCGAGGGATAGCAAAAAAAACCTTTCCACGCAGACGAAGTCGCGGGCGGCAGCTAGTAAACTATAATAATACAATGTGTTACAAAAAAGCCGAATATATTAGAATATTTACTATGGGACCAAACGAGTTCCCATAGTTTAAGCATAAAGTTTTCTTTAAAAAGTGTCATTTTTTACATCTAGCCCTTATAGCGCCTATGAAACTTCTACTGGGAATAAAACTATATTAGACACCGAATTTATAAATAACGACACATATCTACTATTCTACTATTAATCTGAGACAGTTGTTTGCACCGGGTTCTGGGGTAATTTTGGCGGATATTAGAAATGCATACAAAATAATAATTTAAAAAATCAAAGCAACATAATTATTGTTCAATAGACTTACGTTTAGAATTAATACACAAAAATCGATTTTAAACTTCAACATGTCTCATCACTATTTAAAACCCAATCAAACTGACAGCTCTGCTACAAATGGCGCGCAACTAGCCAATATGGCGACGAAGTGTTTTGAAAAGGCAGTGCTTAGATTGAATAACTTACTGTATTGTCAGGTGTCTTTGTTTAATGGTAAGCTTGTACTTTAATTATTGAATAAGGTCTTTATTATCACAATACTTATGTTTTGATCAGTGGAATTTTCTGGGCCTACTAATTTGTTATGATAACTGACTAAACCTCTTGTTATGGACGCCTTGGTAAACATAAAATAAAAAGCCCGTTTTGACAGATAACGTGTTCAAAGAAAAATATTGTCTACTCCATAGAAATACAGTATAATTTTCGAACATAATTTTTCACTAAAATGGCGGAACGGTATTTTTCTTGAGCTTTATTCCTTTAGCATAAGTAACATTTTACTTTGAACACGTTATCTGTCAAAACGGGCTTCTTATTTTGTGTTTTTTAACTAGTCATAACTTCTGGGTAATAATATCTATATTAAAATTAAAATGGAAGCGCTCACACACAGGAAAGCAGAACTTAAACATGTTTAAAAGCATTATAATAGCTGAATCATAGAAAATAAGCTGTACAATCAAGCTGGTTAAGCCCTAATGCAGCTCTTTTTAAAACCCTGTGGAGCCTTTAACCAGGCAGTAACGAGCTCAAAGCTGGTTTTTTGGGGCCTCTTTTGGCAATACAAGAACTGTATATCTGCTTAATCAACCTTAGTGCAACTATACTTAATCAGCTTTAAGTGTCGATTGTGTCTTTAACCCAGCTTTTATGCAGCTGATGTGTGCTACTTAAAGGGGTGAGCCTTAAATTTCGAGGTTATTTTTTTAGCAGGCATTGTATACAATGCCTAGGCAAAGTATAAAATGAATACAATAGGATCTAGGATCTTTTTTTGCGTATTCATTTTCAATCAATTTCTTACATTTCCTGTAAGTACTATAACGAATTCGGAAATAACTTTGTTACAAAGCTTTCTACAGGGGCGTCGCTAAGGGTGGGCAGGGAGGGGCAGCTGCACCCCCCTAGAGGTTAAAAAAATGTAGCCAACTGCAAAGTAACCAAAGTTCTGAGGCCGTGCCACTTGCTTTTCCGATCAATCCTGCATCTCAAAACTTGAATTAATTCACTAGGTTGCTCTTGACTGTACCTAGAATTCATATTTTTGTTTTCTCATCCTCCTAAATATTAACTTGCACCCCCTGGGCCATGGGCTGGCGACACTCTTGGCTTTCAAGATTATATTTTTAGGATACGAAACTCAACTGTTGATTCGGTAAATATAATAGTCAGTTGATTGAGCTCGAAAAGAGAAAGGCGTTACCTGTACAGCCTTGGTACAAAATCACAAATCTGACCACTGAACTAGATTACTTAATCGAAAGTGAAATGGTTTTGACGCTCCGTGGGTACCGTGGGTAGGCCCCCGACAAGGAGGACCGACTTGACGATGAAGGTCGCGGGAAGCCGCTGGATGCGGGCAGCGCAGGACCGAGCGTTGTGGGGATTTTTGGGGAAAATAGTTTTTAAAGTACAATAAGACGATTAGGCTTCCTCCATACTTTTTTATTGCATAATTAATCGGGCCTTCAAATCGCGAGTGAATATTCATATCTTCTAGGCTCAGAGGTAGAGAAGCCCCGCGTTGCTCTAAGCTTCTAGGCAAGCGCGTTTCATCGTAGATCGCATCATCGCTTACCATCAGGAATTTAGCGTTGGAAATAACATGTAAAATACATGTATTTTTCAAAGGAACTCTGTATTTTTCAATAAAATACAGAAAGTTTCATAGAGCTCTTCGAATGTATCTTTCGCAAGTAAACGTTTTTACACGTATTTTTCGATGTATTTTTCGCATTTTTCATTTTAACACGTTTTTATTGGATTGCTTTCTAGTTTATTTTTTTCTTTACTAGTGACGCGCCCTCGCTTCGCTTCGGTTTTCCAACAAGACCCAAAAAGAATAGTAATTTTCTCAAACAATGCGCGAAAATTAAAAATTATCGTAGATAGTTTTTAAAATGGTAGAAACAAAATTACCTAGTTACCATTGTAAATAATAATGAAAAGTAAAAAATACCATGTTAAAAATCATTCTATCAAAAAACTACCATTAGCAGAAATGATGCTACACCAAAACTACCTACTTACTAGAAAATTTTCGACCAAAAAGGTAGGAATTTTTCAAAATGGTAGTTTTTGTATGAGCATATTAGAAATTAATTTTATTTATGAAATAAAACACTTTTTAACGGATTAGCGCGGTTTTATTGAATGTACTTTGGTATTTAGTTGGTGTCTACAGGCAGGCGTCTACAAACTAGATTGTGACTGTGGACTCTCCTACATCGGGCAAACAAAGAGAAGCATAGGGACCCGCGTCAAAGAGCATGTAGCTGACATGAAACATAGGCGCGATAACAAGTCTGCAGTGAGTGAACACGCCTTTGAGGGGCCCACCCATTATATTAGATTTGACAAACCCCAAATCCTTGCTAGGGAACGTAGATTTATCCCTAGAATGCTCCGCGAGGCTATCGAAATAAATAAATATCCTAATTTCAATAGAGATGATGGTTGGAAAATTCCACCAGCTTGGGACCCCATCAATCACAAGCTAAAGCCCCTCACACACACTGTAAGATCTAATGATACGGTTAGTTCCTTTTGCAAATAAATAAATTAATACAAAAGACGGAGGTCGGCTCCCTCTCCAAGTTTTCTTTCGCCATTTCTTTCTTGGAGGGGCCTCCCAATTTTATGAAATGGTGGTAGTTTCAGTAGATTTCTCTCTCTTTTTAGCATTAAATAATTCATAAAATTAAATTATAAATCAACATAAAATAACTAAAAAAAAAAAAAAAAAAATTTTGTTAAATTTTAATTTCTGAACGTATAAAAAAATTCATCGCTTGAGGGTAGGCTCACGGGTAGCTTCAGTCCCCCGTGACCACGGCAGCTGCAAAAGTGCCGAAACGTCGGGAAAAACCAAAAATCAAACCAAATACCAACTAAATACCAAAGTACATTCAATAAAACCGCGCTAGTATCCGTTAAAAAGTGTTTTATTTCATGTCTAGTGAGCGCGTAAGCTTGAGAAGTGAATAATTTTATTTAAATCTACCATCCTCCAATCAGAGTTCACATGACCGAATGAACGTCTTTGATTGTTAATTACATAAAAAATTTTTTTTTTGTTTTTTATTTTTAAGACCAACCTTAATTTGTTTTTTTCGAAAGTTTCACGTATTTTACACGAAAGATTCAAAGTTGCGAAAAAAACAAACGTGTATCCATCGGATGCGTGTATGTTTCGCCATTTTCAACGCTAAGCGCAGGATATCAGAGCGCGACCAATGAGAGGGTGTTATTCCGGTTTTTAATATAAGATTAAATAGACGTGTTAATGGTAGAGCTAAAATCGTGTCAGATAGTTTTGTTTTAGTCAAAGCCATCATCAGGCGTGATAGCGGGCAAGCACTTGTCTATTTAACATAAAAAAAAACAGTTTTTTGAATTAATTTTATATATTTTTTTATTTAATTTTGGTGACATTGTATTTATTATCCATATTGTTTTTGTTTAGACTGATTATGGGCGTAGCCTTAAATTAATTGTTTTTATTTTTATTTATTTTATTTTGTTTAATTTTGATAACTACAAAAAGTAGTGATGGCCATCATAGATTGTTATATTATAACAATCGATGTCGATTATAAGTTTCGTAATTTATCTTGTATCTTATCTATTAATAGATTATAAAAATATTTTACAAAAAAAATCTTTTTTGTGATTTTGAACTAAAAAAATAAGAATTAGCATCCTATCAATTAATTCATCAAAATGATTTTGTTCATATAAAACCCCAATGAATAGTTAATATTTTTGCTGTATATCATAATATAATATTGACCCTAATATAGTAGATACATCAACGATGATACCCGCAATTTGATATTGAGTTAACATAGGTACCTATAGTACCAAAGGTATATAACAATTCCACGTTTTTTAAGCAAGGTTTCAGACTGACCCTGGAATTAAAGTGACATTACACAATCGGTAGTTGATAGATCTAAAGTAAGTAATTCACTTTAGAACATTAACCTACTTAAATAATACATTAAAAGAATGTAATTTTATTCTGACCACTGTTTAATCTGTGCGAAACTTTTGTTTTATAATGAGCGATTTTCTGACAGCTGCTAATTTTAGTATAATTTTATGTCGATAGATGGCGCTACTCCAACTAGGTAGATTTAAGAAAAAATCTACTAAACTGTACTATTTTTCATTGAATAGAATACCCACTGAATGCAACTTACCCCGAGAGCGTGACAAATCATGGCTACCCATTCCGATAATCTTGTGTTTGCTAAAATAACTGAAATACCACTGATGTAGCCACAAAAAAAACATACAAGTTAAAGAGATTATCTAGTAGCTACAAATATTAAATTGCTTATAAACCTCACAGATGATTGTAAAAAAACCAGAATATCATTAAAAGCAGGGAATGATAACGTTATTTTTAAATGTAACGTTATTTCTTACTTTTTGTTACCGTAACTTTAAAATTAACGTTATTCCAATTAATAACGTTAATTTTTTACCGGTAAATTTACCAATAAAATGTTTTAACGGTATTTTTAACGTTATTTTTTTAACGGTATTTCAATCCCTGATTAAAAGCGCATGTCGCGGGTCATATTTTTGGCGTAAATAATAGCGGAAACGTATTGAATTCTACATCAAAATACACTTTAACGTACTGTGCAGTTGCTCCAATAACTTTTTTTCAGGAAAGATAATTGTGCTAAAGATAATGATAGAAAAACAACGAAAAACATCGCAAAAGTACAGAAGTGAGGTTATTTTCCATACTCTTTGTCTTTACACGTAAAGAAAAAGACAGAGCCAAGTGATTTCGCATAACGGAGCTTTAATATCTGCTATATTTTCTCTTTTCCATTCTTATCTATTGTCAATCTTAATCGCATTGTATTATTTAGTATGGGGTTTAATTTAATCCTATTGTTTATGGCGCAGTAAAATATTGTTTTCGCGCGCTTTCGCGTTTTGCCGGGAAATGTTGACATGACATTGAGCGTTCCGAAACTCTCATTTCGTTTGTTTAAACCACAAAGTAAACAATAACAACTGTGCTTCTGTGTTAACTACTTAATTAACAATCGGCGGCGTTTGTTTTTACCCGACTGCAAGAGGGTTATGTTTTTCGCGCGTATCTTGTAAGTATGTTTGTATGTAATATTCTTTATTACCTCATATCTTTTAAACGGCTGAACAGATTTCCATGATTAACATATCGTTAGATTTGTCTCGTCAGCCAAGTGTTCTTAAGAAAGTGGCGTTATAAAAAAACCAACATGGCGGCTGCACGGTGCTATTATACGTAGTGGGAAAAAAATTTTTTTTTTTAGATTACTGCAATATGGGTGTCAAATTAAAGGTGTCATTAAAAGGATTTCAAAAAGGTATATCATGATTGTAATAAATAATAACTAAAAAGAAATAAATAAAAAAATAAATTTAAAAACCCTCCTGCATAAAAAGACAAGTCAACTGAAAAGATGGAAACAAGATTAAATATTAATGGCAACATTATAACATGCAGTCGGAGGCATATAACTCAAATCATTCATAATGTCACTTTCTTTATGCATGCCTCCGACTACATGTTATAATGTTGCCATTAATATTTAATCTTGTTTCCATCTTTTCAGTTGACTTGTCTTTTTATGCAGGCGGGTTTTTAAATTTTTTTCTCTGTTTGGAAACAAAATTAAGTTAGTACACTTTTTGTTTTCGTTTCCGATATTTATCGAAAAATATTTCTCGCAATGCGACATTACGGTTAGGGAGTCTTAGTTTTTTTTAAGGATGCGCTTTTTTTATTATTTCGGTACGAATTTAAATTCTTTTGGTACCTACCCACGTGACAAACCCTCCGGATATGTTCAGTCCATGAAACAGGGGCCCTAATTTTTTAAGGCGGCGAGCGCTCTTAACTACTCATTTTCATCGCATGCGGTGTAGTGTCATAATGATGAAACAGCAGATTTTTTTCGCGATTTCAGAGTTGGTCCCATAGTAAAAGTTGTTCAGTTTGATGGTCCCTATCTACCATATTCGGCATAGGGGTTTTTTGTAACACGTTGTATGAAAATTAAACGTTTATAACATCACCTCTAATCGAAATCTCTTAATCCCACGCGATAATGACGTAACAGGATCCCATTTACAGTTGGGAATGCGTGGGACGCCACGCCACCCCCGCAGGAGAATGTCGGGAATTTTCAATAAAGGTCTTTATAGTATACCTACGGGCATGGCATCTACATTATATTCTACTTCTCTGAATAGAATATTAACTAGCAACAATATTAAGCAGAATACCAGTGCAGCAGGCCCCCCGCTTGCTGCTTATACTGAGCTTGGCACATTTTGGCATCACTCGACGATACGCAATTGTGTATTTACGTTTTTATTAATTTTATTTTTGATTTTTTCGTTTTTTGTTATAATTTGTGTATCGTTGTGTGGTTCCAAAAATAAATGTATTTTCTTTCTTTCTTTCTTAACTAAATTCTAATCACTAATTCACTGGAGTAATCTGACGTTTACGGTTGTAACCATGATCGTTTGTGGCTTGTTAAAAAAATGACCCACTTTGTGCGAGTGAACTGAATCACAATTAGGGCATGCTATTCGAGTATTCGAGTATTCGTTTAATTCGAGTATTCGCCCTATTTTACTATTCAAATATTACCAGACTAAGTATTCGAGTTTTACGAGTTTTTCGAATAACATTATTTTGTTTTCTTATTGGTATGGCAAGCCTTAAATATGAAAGGCAACACTGTTCCTCAGTAATTTTATAACTTTGGGGTTAATTTGGCAAATAATTGGTGTATTTTGATCTAGGCAAAATTCATTTAATTTTGTAAGCCGAACTGTAATTATGTCTGTGTTGTGTACTTGTGCCACATCAGAATAAAAAAAATGGTATCTTCGTGTGATTTCTTCTAACGATGGTAGTTCTGTTGGACTCTGAATAAATATGTTACTTTCTGCCAAGCCGATCCATCTCATCACTAAAAACACTCAACTGTGTACTCCACACTTATCTGCCTAGGTCATGCGATGGTTTATATTCTCCACGGGGCAGTTGGATGCTCGCCGAAGCTGCCCTCCTTGGGATGTAGAAACTACTTCTACCATCCCACGGGATTTTTCCCAATCGCCAGAAAGCGATCTACACAGATGCGCAACAACAAGCTTGAAGTCCATCGACCTCAGTCAGAGCAGGGTCTCCAAACTCTCCGAATTGGGTTTCAGCGTCTGGAAGGCAGCTCAGAATTTCGTTATACACCCATTTTATACAGAAATTTTAATCATTTGGTTCCCGTCGTGGGGTGGTTTTTTTTTTTTTTTTTTTTTTTTTTTACATTAAATGGGCTTACTCTTGGCCACATTCGAGAACCATAAGGCTAAGAAGAGGCCGAAGATGAAGCGAGCTTGCCCAGAAGAAGCCTATTCACTCGTGCCTTAAATATCGCTGGGTTATATTCTTTCGGGAATACAGACGCAGGCAGGGAATTCCACTCCTTGGCTGTGCGCATTAAGAAGGAAGATGAAAAACGCTTCGTGCGCATGCATGGAATGTCAACCAAATAGGGGTGAAACCCCGCCGTGCGTCTGGATGTCCGATGGTAGAACGGGGATGGCGGAATGAGCTCATGCAGCTCAAGAGCACACTCTCCGAAATATAGTCTGTAGAACACCGCCAGACAAGCTACTTCACGGCGGTGGGAAAGACTGTAAAGCTTGGTTTTTAATAGCGCACTATCCCCTATGAGTTTTCTGGCTCTGCGTTCAACCGAGTCGAGTGCGGCTAGCTGGTACTTTGCGGACCCATCCCACAGGTGGCAGCAATATTCCATGCACGACCGGACTTGCGCTTTGTAAAGAGTTAGAAGCTGTCCCGGCGTGAAATATCGCTTAACCTTGTTCAAGATGCCTAGTTTTTTGGCCGCAGTTTGAGCCTTCGACTCGATTGTGTCACCAAAGTTGAGATCGGAAGTCAACTTTATGCCAAGGAGATCGAGATTGTCGGTGACAGGTATAGTTACACCTCGGAAAGTAGGAGTCAAGTTCAGAGGACTCTTCTTTGCAGTGAATAGACATGCCTGCGTTTTGGTGGCGTTAAAAGTGACTAAATTGTTGTCGCCCCATTGGGAGACAAGACTCAAAGTCGTATTCGTCCGCTCCACCATGGCCTCTCTCAAGGAACCAATTTCTTCCTTGCTGGCCTTTGCATTGGACAAATACCTCTCCGCAACCGTGCTGTCGTCTGCATACCCAACAATTCCGGGCATGAGCAGATCGTTGATGTGCAGCAAAAAAAGCGTTGCGGAAAGAACGGATCTTTGAGGAACTCCAGCTTCTATAGCCATGAGGTCAGAGGAGCAGCCGTCAATAACCACTCTTATCGACCGTTTGCTCAAGAAATCCGAAATCCAGCTGCAAAAGTCAGCAGGTAAACCATACGCTGGAAGCTTGCTCAGCAAACTAGCGTGCCAGACCCGGTCAAAGGCTTTCGAGATATCAAGCGACACTGCAAGTGCTTCGCCATGATTCTCGATTGCTTCACCCCAGCAATGCGTAACGTACACTAGGAGATCCCCAGTTGAGCGTCCCCGGCGAAAACCAAATTGACGGTCACTGAGTAGATCGTGGTTCTCTAGGTGCGATAGCAGCTTGTTATTCAGTACCCTTTCCATAACTTTACAGAGTATGGAGGTAATAGCAATAGGTCGATAGTTGGTGGGGTCGGCACGGTCACCCTTTTTGGGTACGGGTTGCACATTCGCAATCTTCCAGGACTTGGGAACTGTTTTAGTCTTAAGAGAGAGGCGGTACAGGCGTGTAAGTACAGGAGACAACTCAGGAGCACAGATTTTTAGTAGTCTAGCAGGAATGCCATCAGGGCCGCTGGCTTTATTCACATTCAGGTTCTGCAATGCTCTTTTGACCTCTTTAGCGTGTATGGTGATATGCGGCATGGAAACGCCGCAGTGAGGTAAAGTAGGTGGATTTACCGAGCTTGCCTCTAAACGAGAATTGTTCGCGAACAAGGACACAAACAGATTTGCTTTGTCAGTCGCGGAATGGGCCAGCGATCCGTCTGGACGCAACATGGGTGGCAAAGTGGGGCGGCAGAAATTTGATTCGACCGACTTAGACAGGGACCAAAATTGCTTACTGCCAGCAGGGCTGTTTGATAATTTGGTTCCTATACGACTTACGTGGTCGAAGCGAGCCTTACGGATAACTTTTTTGCTTAACTTAGCTGCAGAATTATAGGCTTTCTTCTTAGCTCGAACCCTTCTGGTCCGCACTTTACGGTCGCGAGCTTGTACCCAGGCTCGAAAAGCGGATTCTTTTTTCGCTTCTGCGCGAGCGCAGTCTGCGTTGAACCATGGCTGTGTAGAGTGACCAAGCGGAATGTCGGAAAATGGGATAAAATATTCCATTCCCTGCCGTATCACATCCACAACCGCATCAGCAGAGTTCGAGGGGTCCTTTGAAGAAAAGCACACTTGCTGCCAGGGATATGATGCAAAGAAATGCCGCAGTTCGTCCCAATCAGCTGACTCGTATCGCCATAGACGCCTCGTGCCTCTGGGGCTGTCATCAGGAGGCAAGCAACTCGACACGGATTTTACCACACAGTGATCCGACGAGCCCAGCGGGGCTGAGACTGATACAGAATGCCTGTAAGGGTTAGTTGTCAGCAACAGGTCTAGGCAGTTGGGGGTATGGCCAACAACATCAGGTATTCGCGTAGCTTCGTTCACCAGTTGGGTGAGATCCATCGATAGTGCAAACTTACGCGTTTCTCGCCCAGCGTGGTCAGTTTTCTCAAACGGAAACAGCCATTCGCGATGGTGGGCATTAAAGTCTCCGAGAAACACGAGCTCCGCTGCAGAATACTTTTGGTTAGCCTGATCTGCCGCCTCAGTGAGATACTCCATGAGCCTGGTCGTCTCCTGGTCACCGCTGTGCGATCGATATACACCGATGTAGAGAAATTTATCTACTCCAGTGTCGACCAATAGCCAAATAGCGGAAAACCCAGAATTTTCAAAGCTACGGAGACGCTTATAGCAGATGTCATCGCGTACGAATACACAGACCCCTGCCCGCTTCTTGAACTTGTGTTCGAGAGTGTAGCCTGGGTAGTTGAGATACGACACGTCAGACGGTGTTGCTATCTGCGTCTCCGTTAAAAAGAATAGGTGTGGCTTTTCGGTTTCAAGATGGTGGTGGACCGGATCGATATTGGAGTGCAAGCCTCGGATGTTAGTGAGGTGCACTTTTTTTGGAAGGAAGTGCTGCCGTTGTTTAAACCTTTTCCTTTTTGAGCTTTTCATGTTATGGAGGGAGTGAAGTAGGGGAATTAGAAAATTGATCGAGGCGCCGCTCAATGGACAAACCAGAACAACACAGCTCCACCGACATGTAGGAAACTCAATCTGGAGACTGCGGGGACGCCCGAACCCCCCCGAAAATGTCCACCGGGTCCTCCCGTCCGGTCGCCAACTGGCACGGTGGCGCATTTCGGGATTTTTCGCGAGTTGGCGGGGCAGCCTTTCGCACGTGGCTAGCGCACTACTTGGGCCCCCAACTAACTGCGGTCGGCCAACGGCAGGACCGTGCTTCGGATCCCGCTAGTCTCCAAAATGAGTTGCCCGGTACGGTGTCACTGAGAGCCTTGCACCGTTCATAGTTCACAACGCAACTGATCGCATACTATTTCCCAATGGCACTGGTGATCCCGCACTCCGACGGAACGCAGCAAGCTGCTTGGCGCCGGTTTCCGGCGGGATGGTGGTAGCTACCCAGGCGGCCTCGTACGAAGCCTACCACCGCAGGGGGATCATTCAGCCGTACAACACAGACAGGTAGCCTGTGATGTCGTTGCCCGGGGTGGACCACTCGGAGGTAGATCCCCAACCACCATTTTGATTATTTCCACTCATGATTACAAGCAACTTTTACTATGGAGCCAACTCTCCTGCTCGCAAAAAAAATCAGCTGTTCCATACATTAAGGTCGAGTAGGTACTGCACTTTTGTATGGAACAGCTGATTATTTTTTTTGCGAGCAGTAGAGTTGGCCCCATAGTAAAAGTTGCTTGTAATCATAAGTGGAACCACCCCACGGCGGGAACCAAATGATTAAAATATCAGCGTGTATATCCGTCTATCACTTAGGCGATCGCGATCGTCCTCTGCTTGCGGGTGTTAGCGCGCAGTATCCTCATTCCAGTAGCCTTCTCACCCACCGGCTTTGGTCTTTTTTGCCAATATGACAATGTCATCTCCGATTATTGCGTTCTATTTCTTCAACTACGCCAACCACTAAGTCTGCCGGATCTACTCGCGCAGTGTCTCCATTCCAGCAGCTTTCTCACCCACCGGCTTTGGTCTTTTTTGCCAATATGACAATGTCATCTCCGATTATTGCGTTCTATTTCTTCAACTACGCCAACCACTAAGTCTGCCGGATCTACTCGCGCAGTGTCTCCATTCCAGCAGCTTTCTCACCCACCGGCTTTGGTCTTTTTGCCAATATGACAATGTCGATCGCAACGACGCTTAATCTCGTCTTCGCATCCGCTTCTTCAAACCCGAGCATAGTTCTCGCCAAAGCCATCTGTGTGACACGGAAATTGACGGCTGACTTCCCCGTCAAGGTCTCCATACCAATTGTGAAAACTGGCAAGATATACTGATTGAAGCTTTCCAAAATCATTGAGATGAGATGTTAGAATATTTTTTTTTGGATCTTATTATTTAACTATTAGCTGCAAAGGCTGCTGCTTGATTTTATTACCGAGATAGACATTGTATTTATCTACTCTACTTTGTCGAAAATGTGTGGTTTTTCACATTTGGCATGATCGCAGGTTTAGGTCAATTCATTTGCCACAGTCCTACTTTAGCTAATCCACTTTGAAATTGTTCGTCTAGCTAGACGACAGTCAAGGTTTTTGTTGTGTCAGTAGTTTCCAATTTCCGGGCTGTCTGCCTGTACCCTCTTAAGTTAAAACCTATTTGCCAACGACCATCCCCTGTGAAACATTTGCACACATCACGCACTATCTGAAAGATTTTTTTAAAATTTATTTTGAATTAGCTACTTACCGTCATAAGTATCTATTTTTGGCAACTCTCAAAAGTCAGTCATATATGTTTAGTCGCTGATTTCGATATATAAAAAACCGTTCTCTAGCTTCTCTAATAATTATTCGAAAAACTCGTTTAACTCGAATTATTCGAATAGTAAGGCAATGGTATTCGAAAAACCCGAATACTGAATTGGGACGAATATTGCATGCCCTAATCACAATGAACGAAACGCAGCACTCGTACAATAAATAAAGCAACATTATTTTACAATGGGACATTAGAATCTGTCAGTTTACTCCAGTGAATTAATAATAATACTTTAAGTAGATATCCATAAAAGTTTAAGGACGCGATAGTATCCACGAAAACAAACAATTTTTGTATGTGTGTAAGTGTAACTCAGAAATATGCAGAAAAATAACTTAAGGCTTTAACGTGCCTCAATCCGAGCGGGTCGATCCGTGATGGTGTGAAATCGAACGTAACTCTACTCACTTTGGATTCAAATCAGTGCGCGTTCCAACGCGGCGATTGCGTTGAGAACTAGCACCGAATTCTCAATTTTTACATGTTTTTATTAAATTTCTTCGCTTTCAAGTTAGTTAAAAAAATCTGTTCAATTAAGATTGAAGGTATTAACATCGCCGATTTTTATGTATTGGTTTTAACATAAACGAATGTTCTGTTTCCGAGAAATTTTGCAAATAGGACCAGAAACAGGGTCCACGGAATATTTTTTTACATCAAAGGTGATAACATTTTTACAAATGATTTCAATTAAATCTATTGTGTATTATTCTAAGTACATTATATATTTTTTCCATGATAGCTTCACGCGCGTAATCTTTCAATAATTTGAATTGAATATTGGGATTTGACCCTTCTTAGCGCCTTAAGTTGAAACCATAGAAATGTACGGAACAGTTGAGTTTTTTTGATGTCCTTCCCCATGGTCCAATATCCCTCTATAATACATTCGTGATACGGCATTCTGAAAGTCCTACACCATTTTAATCATTTTGCATTCTAGTTATTATGCATTGTAATCATTTTGCATTCTAGTTATTCTGCATTTTAGACATTTTGCGATTTAGTCATTCCGCATTTTAATCATTTTTGGCAGCGTGATCAGGAAGGGTTCACGAAAAATTAACACCCAGCTCAAGACCAGATTCAAGAGAAGAATTAATATTTTTTAAAGAAGCTGGTTGCCAAAACAGAATTCTTCTATAGAAACTGGTTTCGAAAGCGGCTGAAGGAGCTATTACTTTCACATTAATAGTAATTATTATTATGGATTATAACAAAAGGCATTAGCTAAAATACCCCAATGACCATCTATTGTCTAATTTCAAAATCTATCGCTATCGCTTTCAGGATTTAGCACCAATGGGGAATGTCCAACAAAAATCAAATTGGCTGAATATTTTTTATAGGTAGGAATAAGCTCCCTTAGTAATAGAAAAAAGTTTCAGAACTATCGGTTGCGTGAAAATTTAAAAAAAAATAAGTCTCTTTGACTTCACAAATGTACAAAACATAAACTTAATATGGCGAAAAATTTTTTAATTCTATGGTACAAAAGTAACATGTACAAAATGGAGATTATACCTTTGCCACAAGATGATTTTAAAAAAAGTTAAAACACAAAATGTCAAAACTTTTTTATTAATTCGTGTAGTGGTTGTGGCAGGTGGTTGCAAAGGTATAAACTCCACCATGATGCGATGTTACTTTCGTACATTAAAATTTGTGAAGTCGAAGACACTTATTTTTTTTTATTTTTTCACGCATTTGAAAATTCTGAGATTTTTTTCTATTACTGAGGGAGTAAATTCTTACCTATAAAAAATATTCAGCCAATTTGATTTTACTTCGGACATACCCCATTAAAACTTACTAAAGAAATGCAGCAATGTGTCATATCCATCTGTCAAATGAAAGCGATAGCGATAGATTTTGAAATTAGTCAATTAGCCTCTGAACCTAACCCAAACAACCTATTCGTGATTATATAAATAAGGACTTGTATTATTACAATATTCATAATCAAACTATTTGATGTTTAGAAAACAATGCTGACTATAATTGAACGGGCATGATACATCGATTGTTCTCTACTCTAGATACAGCGACGATGGAAAATAAAACTATATAAGGTGGTACCAAATGATCTGATCATACTTAAACAGGTGATAGTATTGCTTAAACTGAATAACTTTTTCCAAGAAACATACGTCGAAAACCGAAAAAAAAATTTTATACTCCCATATAAAATGTATTGGTTAACTGACCGACCTACTATGGAAACACTAAAAAAAATTAGTTTTTCGACCTATGTTCCTTGGAGAAAGTTGTTCAGTTCATTTTTATTTTTTTATTTTACTTTATTTGAAAACCAACAGCGTTACAATTTGTTTTTACTACTAATTGTAACCATTAGCAAGGCCAATTACAGGTTTTCCATAAAATTACCTTACTTAGTAAATTCTAAACTAGTTTAAGTTAATAGAATATTGTAATGATGATAAGAAATCAGTCGCAAAGTTATTATTCAACACTCTTTACATATTTTTTTTATGAAATTTAGAAGCTAAGTACAAATTAACTTGAAATAAAACAATTTTTAACGGATACGAGCGCGGTTTTATTGAAAGCACTTTGGTAATTAGTTGGTATTTGGTTTGATTTTTGGTTTTCCCGACGGCGCTAGTATCTGTTAAAAATTGTTTTATTTCATGTCTAGTGAGCGCGTAAGCTTGAGAAGTGAACAAATTAACTTGTTAAAAATTTTTTTCAAGAAATTGTTTTTAATAGTAGTTTTAAAGGCTTATTTAAGAAACTCTGTCACCTGTTTAAGTATCATCAGATCATTTGGTACCACCTTATATATAAATACGATCTACCAACGAGATTTATCGGACAACTATAGGCCAAATAGATGGCGCTGATTTAAACATAGCGTGCTTTCCTAGGATTTTAGATTTTACAAAATATATTTTAGATTATAAGTAGTAGTAAGCTCCCTAGTAATAGAAAAAAGTTTCAGAATTTTCGGTTGCGTAAACAAATTTTAAAAATTTAAGTCTCTTCGACTTCACAAATGTAGGAAAGTAACAGCAGAATGGAGACTACCTTTGCCACCACTTGCCACAACATGGTATTTAAAAAAAGTTTCAACACAAGTGTATTTTTTTTTAAATACTTGTTGTGGTTGTGGCAGGTGTTGGCAAAGGCATAATCTCCATTCTGCTGTTACTTTCCTATATTTGTGAAGTCGAAAAGATTTTTTATTTATTTTTTACGCAACCCGATAATTCTGAAACTTGTACTAAGGGAGCTTATTCCTACCTATGAAAAATATTTAGCCAATTTGATCTTTTTCTGACATTCCCCATTGTTCACTATAAACTATGTTATCAAACAAAATTATCTCATTAAAAATACAATATGTTTGTAATATTTGGCGAATACAACTGACACTGTCTATAGCGCCATCTATGCAAATTGCAAGTGCAATCAGGGAATGATAGCTTATTTTTAAATGTAACGTTATTTCCTACTTTTTTTGCCGTTAATTTTAACATTAACGTTATGTCAATAAATAACGTTAATTTTTACGTTATTTTACGAAATTAACGTTATTTCAGTAAATAAAGTTAATTTTAACGTTATTTCTTACTTTTTGTTAACGTTACTTTAAAATTAACGTTATTCCAATTTTAATTTTTTACCGATAATTTTATCGGTACTAAAGTTTAACGTTATTTTTACCGGTAAATTTACCGATAAAATGTTTCAACGGTATTTTTAACGTAATTTTTTTATATCGTTATTTTATTAACGGTATTTCAATCCCTGAGTGCAATACACTCACACAGACAACATAGATGGCGCTATAGACAGTTCCAGTTGTATTCGCCAAATACTACAAACATTATTGCATTTATTGAGATAATTTTGCTTTGATAACATACTTCATAATGAAGAATTGTCGTTAGTTGTCGGGACACGCTAAAATATATTGTGTAAAAGCTAAAATCCTGGGAAGCCACGTTATGTGCCTACAATAGTGAGTCACGTGCTAATGATTAACCCTAAAGCATAAGAATAAATAAAACTTACTAGAACGGACACTCCCGCCCCGAACGGGCTCAAGGTCACGATATTAGCCTACTTGTTAAACAAGAAACTCAGTCGGGCTGCCACGGCGCCGCGGCTAGGGTTGCCAGACGCCCGGGATTTCCGGGATTGTCCCGGAATTACGTGCCTTGTCCAGGAATTACACCTTACTGTCCCGGATTTCAAATACCTATCACTATTTTTACGCTTTGTGCATAGCGTACAGTGCGTACCGTTTTTCTGTCTGCGCTTCACGTTGTTGCTAGAGTAAATTAAAAATATTAAATTTGAAATCATTTGCAAGCTATGGATAAGACCTTCGTACAATACTGTTCTGTATTCATAAATTCAAATGCAGAGTTAATACGTAAGGCGGCCATTCGTGCAAAATTCTTCCCTAACTATTCCAATATATCAAAAATGCACAACGTTAATATTCAAGTTTTCACTTCTGCCGGCACTCCCGGAGTGCAACCCGAATTTTTTGAGATAAATAGCTCCTAATACAGTTAATTTTGTCAGTCTGTCCTCTTTAATTCCCTTAAATCAACTTAAAAAAACACAAAAATTCTTACCCAATCTCCACATTGTCCAACCGCTGATATTTGAAACCCCTGGACAGCATGTTGTCTCTTTCTCGCACAGTACACAATCACAAAACACTACATCTGTCTCATTTTACCACTTTAATTAATATCACTTTCTAAAAAATCTGTAATTGTGTTTTGTTTGAATGTAGGTAACAATCTAACAATATTTTAGTCCCCAAATATGGCTCTAACAATAATTTATCAATAATTAGTACACGGATTAATATTATCACTTAAACCGATAGGTATGTAGGTTACAACAACATTTTTATCTAACAAATGAACAATTCTAAAAAATGTTTACCATTAAAAAATGAAGGAGGTTCTATTTTAGTCGTTCCGTATACTTACATACATATTTTGTATATTATCAGTGCTCTGTCACTCCGCGCGCGAGTATGAAGCGCTCGGCGTCCTCTGAGAGGACAAATTTCATACGTCAGAAAAGATAAGACCTACGCGATAGAAAGAGAGGCAACTACTAAGTGAATGTTTTGAAGCGAAGGGAGCGCTGTGCGACCTGAATTGCACTTTATTGTGGCGGAGCAAGAGTCGCAATTTATTTAAACGATTTTGCGGAGTGTAACTTCTGTACGCTAGTACTATTATCTATTCTGTGATATTATTTAAATTAAGTATTTTCATTATAAGGCTACCACTTATTTTGATTTTTCGCTCTCTATGAATATGTACTTTAATTACGGGATATAAACTCAATATAAAGTTACTTGGGGCAAGTTTACCTCGTATTAATGGGTGAGTTTACCCAGATGGGGCAATTTGAAATACTGTGGGGGGTTTTTTGACTACACCGACAAAACACACTTAAACACTTTATAAACAAAGACGTGACACAATTTAACAACAATTGATAAATTGTATTACGTCAGAATTACAATAATAACACAATATCTTTTTATGCACTAACTTAAGGGGCCATAATAGGAAAACTTGGTTTGCGCGGGCCATATTTTTATAAAGAAAACGTAAAGTTGTAGCCACAAAAAAATATACGAAAAGCTAAAGAGATTATCTAGTAGCTGCAAGTATTAAATTGCGTATAAACCTCACAGATGATTGTTAAAAAAAATCAGAATAACATCAAAAGCGCTTGTCGCGGGCCATATTTTTGGCGTAAATAATAGCGGAATCGTATTGAATTTTACAGCAAAATACACTTTAACGTAATGTGAAGTTGCTCCAATAACTTTTTTTCAAGAAAAAATAATTGTGCTAAAGATAATGATGAAAAAAACAACGAAAAACATCGTAAAAGTGCAGAAGTGACGTTATTTTCCATACTCTTTACACGTAAAGAAAAAGACGGAGACAAATGATTTCGCATAACGGGACCTTAAATCGGAGTGCACTAAGCACAACACCACTTGATAATTATTTAAACCTTTTTGCGTCTATTTTGTTTGTCAGTTCTATCACAAAAAAATGTACTATAAAATTTAAAATAACACGAAGATGGCACGAGATGATGATGGTCACAAAAATTGTCTATTTTGTCCAAAAACTTCTACTAAAATCGGCTTAACCAAACCACAACAACGACATATCCTAATTAGCAGTCGGATTAAAATATTAAAAAGGTACCAATAATATGAAATAATCGAGTTTAACACGCAATCGATAGTATTATACTAGCGAACGATAAACGTACTGATAAGATATAGGCGCCTGTACGGTACTGACTTGGAAACCGTGCGCAAAACTGTACCGGTTGCAAAACTATTACATGAGACAAACAATTATACATAAACTGTATACTATTAATAATCTTACTATAATACACTGGTTGAGTTGAGATACCTCATGAGTATGTACACGATTTACAAAAAAATATATAATAATAATAAAATACACTGCAATAAATGCACACATAAAAAGAATTACAGAAAGAAGGACAGTTACAAAGAAAAAGCATACAAGAGACGGCCTTATTGCTAAGCAGCAATTTCTTCCAGGCAACCCTTGGGTGAAAAATAAATAAATAAAGATAGGACTAAAAGGGGAGTGGGGTGCAATTATTAAGAAAGGAATAGTGCGTTTGAAAGTAAATATATCTAAAAATAAACACAAATAAACTAAAGGAGAATTAAATAAATAGTCAGACAGAATAAGAGGAAAGGAAATAACTTCTAACTCTATCTCGGAAGGGACTAAGAGTCTGAGCTTTCCTGATATCCTCTGGAAGAGAGTTCCATAAGCGGACAGCATGGACAGTAAATGAATAAGAAAAGAAACCGGTGGAGTGTAGTGGAATACTAAGGATAACATTTGAAGAAGATCGAAGTCTACACTGCGAAGAAGAATGCTTACTTACGATATATAGTGTCGTTGGATAAAGAAGTCATTGAAAACAGTGGTAATTCCAACTGTAGGTGCTACCTCGTTATCTTTCTGTCCTTATCCAAATTTATTCGGGGTTAGTTAAACCACAGTTTTTTAACATATATGTTTTATAGCGATGAGTTCTTAAAAAAATATAAAAATATTAATTTCTCCGGATTTAAAAGTCCTACAGTTATAACAAAAATATTGTTCGAAAGCTAATAATATCACCTAGTAATTTAAAAAATAAAATGTGTAAATTTTTTGTTTAAATATGTCATAAAAAATTACTGAAATAAAATTTTATACGAAATTTGTGCGATTTTTTTTACTTTTTATTACATTTCTCAAAAACTAGGACTTTAATGTCCACTTTTTTGCACTATTCAAATACACAGAAATATTATCTACAAAACAATTTAAACATTTATTGCTCTATGTTGCATATTTCGAGAGTTATTTTTGTTTGAACTATGACCCTTACAAGTACTAAATGGTTATTTTCGAAAATCCAACACACAACTGTCAAAATACTTTGTCTTTTGACAGTTAAACGTGATAAATCGCTATATAATATGTGTTTTGGGTGGTCATGCTACGGGGGCTGCGAGGTTGTTGGTGCTTCTCGTCTATTACTTATGCCAAGCGAAAAAACTGATAAATCATTTTGTTAATTTCTAAACACGAAATCAGATAGGTAAGTAGCTGATTGCTCGTATTGTGATATGTTATGCCAATTATTGCTAATGACGTAGAACAAAAGTGAACTTTGAATTTCCATATCATAGCATATAAAAAATCAAGCAAAAATACTTTTATTCATTAGTATATACACGGCACATAATACGTTTCTTCAATATTTCTAATGACCTGCATGTACGCGCGGAATCCTAACCATACGGCCCGGCCGCCCAGTAGTGGCCACATTGTTTTGATGTCTGTCAAAAATGTTTAAATTTTAACAAGTTGACTTAAGGCTCCGTTATGGGGAATCACTTGTCTTTGTCTTCTTCTTTACGTGTAAAGAGTATGGAATATAACCTCACTTCTGTTCTTTTGCGATGTTTTTCGTTGTTTTTTCGTCATTATATTTAGCACAATTATCTTTCTTGAAAAAAAGTTATTGGAGCAACTACACAGTACGTTAAAGTGTACTTGATTTAGAATTCAATACGTTTCCGCTATTATTTACGCCAAAAATATGACCCGTGACAAGCGCGTTTGATGATATTCTGCTTTTTTTTTCACAATCATCTGTGAGGTTTATACGCAACGCAATTTAATACTTGTAGCTACAAGATAATCTCTTTAGCTTGTCGTATGTTTTTTTATTGTGGCTAGAACTTTACGTTTTCTACATTAAAATATGGCCGGCGCAATAGGGTTACCAGATGAAAAAATCCAAAGTCCGGAGAAAAGGCCCGATATCCATTGAAAAATCCTGAGATTTGTAGCAGTTTAAGAATAACGTACGGGGGGGGGGGGGTAGTCGGTAGCGGCGAACTGATTAAATAATAGAAAGCTTATTTATCCTTCTATTAAATGTACTTTTTTAAATGTACTGAATTTTATTGAAAATTCTAAAAATCCTGAGATTTCCTCAGATTTTCAAAATCCGGCCGCAATCCTGAGCAAAGTCCAAAAATCCTGAGATCTCCGGACAAATCCTGAGATATGGTAACCCTAGGCGCAAACCATGTTTTCCTATCACGCACCCTTAACACGTCAATGCAGTGGAAACGCACGGTTAGAAGTGTATATTAATGATAACGACTAAAACTAATCATATCATTATTTGTCAGTAAATATTGTTATTAAGTGTGAATACTTATTATAGGTACCTGACAGGTCTATCTTACTATTAACACGTAATTAAAAGTATGTTATTGTGTACTTTATCTATCATTTGCACTCAAGGCACAATACAATACCATAATTACATGTCTTCAAATGATGTAAGCTTGTGATAAAACTATTTCTTGTCGTAATTTGAATTTATGAACTTGTAAATCACAATAGAACACAAAAATAACATCAACTTTTTAAATATTTTTAAGATTTGTTACACAATTATTATTTCTTTCAACCAAGCAAGGAAACTACTGTAGCTTATATAAGTACCTAAGTATAATAATAATCTCTTTCATATTTTTGTGATTACAAAATATATGAAAGAGATTATTATACACTTAAGCAAGAGAGATTTTTATTATAAAGACCATATTGTACACTACTTTCACCGATTACGAGCAAGCATACAAAGTTTCACATTTCTTATAAAACAACCGTTACATAAAAATAGCTGGAATTCATATTTTTTTTATGTCTGTATTTTAACAACTTTTATTTTCCCGTTAACTTAAAAAGAAAAACGATCATTTTTCATAAAAGCGTTGACCTGTCAAAAAACTTTTTAAAAAAGTTGATATATAAAATGATAATAAAATTATATTTGAATAGTTAGGGAGCGTTCAAGTATTACGTAACGAATTTGGGGGAGGGGGGGTTTTGTGAAACGTTACGATGCGTTACAGGGGCGGGAGGGGGTGGTTTGAACTACGCGTTACGTAACATTATCATTTTTTAACCCTACAGAAAAGTCGCGACTTTCCGGTACTTTACGCCACATAATTGTGATTTTTAGGTAAAAAAATAGTCACTTGGTGATTACGTAACGTTTTCTGGGGGAGGGGGGGTAGAGAAAAACGTTACGGCGCGTTACATGAGGGGGAGGGGGAGTTAAAAATCTCCAAAAATTGCGTTACGTAATACTTGAACGCTCCCTTACTATGAGAATTTTAATTTAGCAAACGGAAAAATATGTATAATGGGAAACGAAATATGTTCTAGTTTATATCAATTGTAATTTTTGCCAATCTCTATTATTTGATTGCTCTATTTCTGTATCGTCGTATTTTAGTTAGCGAATTAGAAATTACAATAAAAATTAAATTTTATGAGCTGCATTACTTCTCTATACACATTAATAAATAATAATTACAAATGTACATTTTTCAGATTTTTTCCTGTAAGTGTAGTTTATGACGCTATTACTTGTCAAATTTCATAGTTCTAGGTCAACGGGAAGTACCCTATGAATTTTGATTCCTTTGAGAGTATCGAAAATGCGTTTTTTGCGCCCTAAACGGCAGTATCTTTTTTTCACGTTAACTTAGAAGTTTGAATTTTTTACAGCTTCAAGGGACCGTAGACTTAGTATATGGTTTAAATTTCAACTCGATACCTCCACGCGTTCCCGAGATAAAGGGTCTTGACAGACAGACAGACGGACGGACAGACAGACGTACAACAAAGTGATCCTATAAGGGTTCCGTTTTTTCCTTTTGAGGTACGGAACCCTAAAAATCAACATTTTGACAGGTCAGAAAATAGGCGTTTCTTTTTGTGGAAAAAGAACATTGGTGAACTT
Organism: Agriphila geniculea; assembly: GCA_943789525.1. NCBI lineage: Eukaryota > Metazoa > Arthropoda > Insecta > Lepidoptera > Crambidae > Agriphila > Agriphila geniculea. The sequence continues at coordinate 4,424,677 of OX038898.1, read as the reverse complement.
CCTCAATCACGTCACGATACTGTGTTCGCATTTGGTGACATTTGGTGCACTATGTTACTCAAAGAAATCAGTATGTTATCGGTATTTTAATCAAACAATTTGATGGGTGTGGTTATAATATAGTTAATAGTAACCTCGTGTTACTTAAATCACTGATAACAGTACAAAAAGTGAGATTGTATATATCTATGTAGGTACTACATAACGCGAGAATTGAGCCTTATTTTCAAATACTTTTATGTCTCATATAGTATTTTTTGTATGTATGTATACTCAGCGACAATTTTATAATGGGGAATGTCTGAAGAAAATCAAATTGGCTGAATATTTTTTTATAGGTAGCAATAATCTCCCTTAGTAATAGAAAAAAGGTTCAGAATTTTCGGTTGCGAGAATATTAAAATCAAAATTAAAGTCTCTTCGACTTTACAAACGTACGAGAGTAACAACAGAATAGAGATTATACCCTTGCCACCACCACAACATGGTTTCCCTGCCTGCGTCTGTATTCGCGAAAGAATATAACCCAGCAATATTTAAGGCACGAGTGAATAGGCTTCTTCTGGGCAAGCTCGCTTCATCTTCGGCCTCTTCTTAGCCTTATGGTTCTCGAATGTGGCCAAGAGTAAGCCCATCAAATGTAAAAAAAAACTCCATTCTGCTGTTACTATCGTACATTTGTAAAATCGAAGAATTTATTTTTATTTTTCACGCAACGGAAAATTCTGTTTTTTTTTTCTATTACTAAGGGAGATTATTCTAACCTATAAAAAAATATTCAGCCAATTAGATTAACTTCAGACATTCCCCATTGGGGACAATTTGACAAACTCGTCCTTATGAGACTTTTCCCATTAACCTATAGTATTCTATATTACGATATGTATGTCACGATACTGTATACATGTATGTATACTGTATACACATACCGCTCTGCTAAAGAAGGGTCAGTGACATTTTATTCTAACGTCTCTCCAAAATATCACCTTTCAATCTTCAATAAATATTGATAAAACCGTCAATTTATCTTTTGCTTGTACAAACGAAGAATGATAAGCACTGTTGGTTATTTGGTTATTGCGACACATCGACAAACTAATATGATATGGATTTATCACAAAATACAGTACCAGATAACAGGTCATAGAATTTCTCTAGAAAAAGATTTTAACACCTATGGGTCAGTTTTGGCAATCCTAGTTAAGTAGTTAATATCCTATGTTATAAATTTATTAAGCCTATATAAGACCCAAGTCTTATCAAATCTGCCATATATTGTCAACGACACCACTGGTGGGGTTGAAGTTGTATGAAAGTTTCGTTATAACAAGTCAACTATGAATACAATTTGAAAATGCTAAAGGTCAACAACACTTGTTTACCACCAGACTAAAAATAAAACATACAAGGATTAAACTGGATTTCAGTATTATGTTTTCTTCTGATGAAAAAGTGCAAGATACTTAGGTACTAAACGTTCAAACACGTTTGTCAAATATTTGTAGTGTTCCTTGACCTTCAGATATTTTCCTCAACATTTTTACCCGTCTGCGAGGAAAACAAATATGACGGACAATATTCGTGAAAAGGACTTTATGCTGCAATTTATTTAAACAATTTAGATATTTACCGCAATTATTAAAAATAAAATCCAGAGATTAAATGGATAGAAGTATATCTAGAAAAAAAACCGGCCAAGTGCGAGTCGGACTCGCGCACGAAGGGTTCCGTACCAAAAAACGGCAAAAAAATATGTTTGTTGTATGGGAGCCCCCCTTAAATATTAATTTTATTTTGTTTTTAGTATTTGTTGTTATAGCGGCAGCAGAAATACATAATCTGTGAAAATTTCAACTTTCTAGCTATCACGGTTCATGAGATACAGCCTGGTGACAGACAGACAGACAGACGGACAGCGGAGTCTTAGTAATAGGGTCCCGTTTTTACCCTTTGGGTACGGAACCCTAAAAACACAGTCATTTTGTAGTCGTTTTAATTAACTTAAGAGAGTGTTCTACTAATCAAACTATACATTTTTGCCAAAGAAACATGGGTCGAAAAACGACAAAAAAATTTGACTTTCCCATACTAATACAATGTTTTACTTTTAGCTGTCTAGTTAGTACTCATGGGAGGACCAAAATTTTTTGCTGTTTTTCGACCCATGTTTCTTGGGCAAAAATGATTAGTTTCATTGGTACAACACACCCTTAAGTTAATTAAAACGACTACAAAATGACGGTGTATATAGGAGGAAAATCCATTAAAGTCAAGGAACACTGTTAAATGTTTGACAAACTGTACCGGGTCCTTTAAGGTGATAGGAAAACATGGTTTGCGCGGGCCATATTTTTATATGAAAACGTAAAGTTTTAGGCACAAAAAAAACATACGACAAGCGAAAGAGATTATCTAGTAGCTACAAGTGTTAAATTGCGTAGAAACATCACAGATGATTGTAATAAAAATCAGAATATCATCAAAAGCGCTTGTCGCGGGTCATATTTTTGGCGTAAATAATAACGAAAACGTTTTGAATTCTATATCAAAATACACTTAAACGTACTGTGAAGTTGCTCCAATATATTTTTTTCAAGAAAGATAATTGTGCTAAAGATAATGATGAAAAAACTACGAAAAAGTACAGAAGTGAGGTTATTTTCCATACTCTTTACACATAAAGAAAAAGACAGAGACAAAGTGGTAGATACTAAACGAAGGTACTTAAGGAAAAACAGCTCAAAATATTATGCGGGTATTTCTTAAGGCAATCCGGTTTGATAAGTAATGTTTGTGATACGTAATAGTAGTTTGTTACACAAGGGATGTAAGTGAGCTATTACAGAACAAGATCCAATTTGGCGCCCGTGCGAGCGCAGCTCGCAAAGGGCGCTAATGGATCGAGTGCACCCGAGATATTTAGACGCACGAGCGAGCGAAGCGAGCGAGGGCGAATATAGTTCAAGGGTGTAATAGCTACTTACAACCGAGGTAAGCATACTATTTTACATCATTCGTGCGAGGTAAATTTAATAAAAATAAAAATTAAAATCAAAATAAAAAACAAAATAAAAATAAAAACAAAAATAAAAATAAAACGTTAAAGGGTTATTGAAAACTCGTAGGGAACTGAACAACTTTCATTATGGGACCAACCTCGAAATCACGAAAATAAATCAGCTGCGTTTGCATTGCAGAATTTTGCATACCTAGCTTCAACTGAAATGAAATGCCGCCATTTTCATTTTTTTTTTCAGCCAAAAGTTTCGTCAGTTTATAATAAAAGAAATGAGATTGGTTCACTAAGGAGTTTTAAATGCTTGAATTGTAAAGTAACTTTACAGTTAAAGCATTCACCATCCTTGAATTGTAAAGTGATTTGAAAATGGAACGTTCTATCTAAACAATGCACTGTGTTGCACATGCCAACTTACACAGCCTCATACTATATAAGTAAATCCTAGTTACCGAGCAAGTATGATGTAATAGTAGTTTACATCATACTTGCTCGGTAACTAGAATTTACTTATATAGTATGAGACTGTGTAAGTTGGCATGTGCAACACAGTGCATTGTTTAGATAGAACGTTCCATTTTCAAATCACTTTACAATTCAAGGATGGTGAATGCTTTAACTGTAAAGTTACTTTACAATTCAAGCATTTAAAACTCCTTAGTGAACCAATCTCATTTATTTTATTATAAACTGACGAAACTTTTGGCTGAAAAAAAAACAATGAAAATGGCGGCATTTCATTTCAGTTGAAGCTAGGTATGCAAAATTCTGCAATGCAAAAACAGCTGATTTTTTTCGTGATTTCGAGGTTGGTCCCATAATGAAAGTTGTTCAGTTTAATAGTCTGATCAACCCTACGAGTTTTCAATGAAATAACCCTTTAACGTTTTATTTTTGTTTTAATGTTTTTGTATTTTTTTTATTTTTGTTTTTATTTTTATTAAATTTACCTCGCATGAATGATGTAAAATAGTATGCTTACCTCGGTTGTAAGTAGCTATTACACCCTCGAACTATATTCGCCCTCGCTCGCTTCGCTCGCTCGTGCGTCTAAATATCTCGGGTGCACTCGATCCATTAGCGCCCTTTGCGAGCTGCGCTCGCACGGGCGCCAAATTGGATCTTGTTCTGTAATAGCTCACTTACATCCCTTGTGTAACAAACTACTATTGTTACACAAGGGATGTAAGTGAGCTATTACAGAACAAGATCCAATTTGGCGCCCGTGCGAGCGCAGCTCGCAAAGGGCGCTAATGGATCGAGTGCACCCGAGATATTTAGACGCCCGAGCAAGCGTAGCGAGCGAGGGCGAATATAGTTCGAGGGTGTAATAGCTACTTACAACCGAGGTAAGCATACTATTTTACATCATTCATGCGAGGTAAATTAAATAAAAATAAAAACAAAAACATTAAAACAAAAATAAAAATAAAACGTTACAGGTTTATTTCATTGAAAACTCGTGGGGTTGATCAGACCATTAAACTGAACAACTTTCATTATGGGACCAACCTCGAAATCACGAAAAAAAATCAGCTGTTTTTGCATTGCAGAATTTTGCATACCTAGCTTGAACTGAAATGAAGTGCCGCCATTTTCATTGTTTTTTTTTTCAGCCAAAAGTTTCGTCAGTTTATAATAAAAGAAAAGAGATTGGTTCACTAAGGAGTTTTAAATGCTTGAATTGTAAAGTAACTTTACAGTTAAAGCATTCACCATCCTTGAATTTTAAAGTGATTTGAAAATGGAACGTTCTATCTAAACAATGCACTGTGTTGCACATGCCAACTTACACAGCCTCATACTATATAAGTAAATTCTAGTTACCGAGCAGTATGATGTAAATTAATTAACTCCCTCTTTTATCATTTACACCTAGAAATTATCTCAATTTATCTAATAAAAACGCAGATGTAAAGTGTGTTCCGTACAATCATAAATATATTTGGATATGTTACTTTAGTACAGTCTTTAAAAAAGTAGGATAAACGGCAGACAGGTGGAAGGGCGAACAGGCGGACAGTTAATTTACAAATCTTAACCACAGCTGCTTATGGTGACTGAAAAACGTTTCAGCCACTCCACATTGCAAACTGTTTATATTACTAAGTAGGAACTTATTCTTCGTTTATTCGTACGGCAAATAGTAGGTAATTATTTTAGAACCAGCCACCAATTTATTATTGTAGTATTAGGTTGCGCCATCTCTTGACCGATAGTGGTACTATTTTTTTCTTAGGTCAGCATTCTTAGGACAGCGCCATCTGTTGACTGGTAGTGAAACTAAAGAATTTTTGTTTGTTTTTTGAATTTCTAAAAAAAGTGTGTTATATTGTGACATCGTTTTATTTTTCCTGTAATCTTTACATAAACTACTATCACATAGAATTATTTCAGATTTTTCTCTTTGCAAACTTCGGAGATAAGGGGGGGAACGATATTTTTTTTTTTTTACATTTTTCATCATAAGTCGAAAACTATGCGGCCTAAGAAAAAAGGAAAAAATGTTTTAAAATGTGCAAACAGCGCTCTTTTTTATATGATACCCCACATGCCCTAGTCACCTCACTTCAAATTTTTAAGACCCCTTTTCAGTCCCTGTTGTAAAAAAAATATTGATTTTTTTATTCTTTCTTATTTGCAAAATAGTTGGGCAAATGTCATCTTAAACTACTCCAAATTTCAAGTTAATACCATTAGTAGTTCTCGAGATATCCAGCTGTGACAGACAGACCGACAGACTGAGTCACACCATAAGGGTTCCTTTTTTACCATTTTGGTACGGAACCTTAAAAAATAACGATACAAATAAAATAACGTTAAAAATACCGTTAAAACATTTTATCGATGAATTTATCAGTAAAAATGACGTTAAAATATTGTACTGGTAAAATTACTGTTAAGTATAGCATTAAACTTTACCGGTATAATGGTACCGGTAAAATTATCGGTAAAAAAGTAACGCCATTAATTGGAATAACGTTAATTTTAAAGTAACGGTAACAAAAAGTAAGAAATAACGGTAAAATTAAGGTTATTTACTGAAATAACGTTAATGTCGTTAAAATAACGTTAAAATTAAGTTTATTTACTGTATCTAAAGTAAAAGTTATTTATTGATATAACGTTAATGTTAAAATTAACGTTAAAAAAAGTAAGAAATAACGTTATCATTACCTGGTAAAAGTGCTCTTAAAAATTAACAACTAACGCTATTTGCTGTCTTGTCTATTAAAATTTATTGTCTATTTCTTACTACAATAATTGTCTATTTTTGCCACTACGGGGGTGGTATGATAAGTCCATGACTTTGTAAAGAAGAAACATCTTTTTTCGCACATATTTTGTTTTATTTCTCTACATAATCTTTTAGTAGCTCTGCTGCGTATTCAGTCCAACGAAGTTCCTGCCTCTTTAACCCATTCTTTCTTTCATCGCCTGAAAACTGTGGCAACTGAAATGAGGGCTCATTTCAGACACCACCTTTTGGTTTGATGGAAATCTTTGCCCGCCAAGACATTTATTCATGTTTGGTAGGAGAAAAAATCTCAGTGACTAAATCTAGAGATAGGAAGGATTCGCATCTTCATTCGATGAGTTTTGATGTCATGAGTTCCGCCGAGAGGGTCGACAGGGTCATTAAGAAAAGTTAGAAATCGCTTGAGCTTTTTGTTTCCAAAAGTAATCTTTTGCCGAATTTGAAAAAACTATAGTGTAAAGATTAGGAATCTGTGAGGAAAACTAAAAAAAACCGGCCAAGTGCGTGTCGGGTCACGCGCAGTTGGGTTCCGTAGGTACATTATAACCATACCATATTTTAATACCGCTATCATTTTTCGTCTGAAAAAATAACTTTGTTTTTCACAGTGTTTGTATGAATGACAAAGTTATATTTGCGGTTTTGGAAAATGTACTATATCTCGAAAACGAATTACTGTATCTCATTCAAATCAATTTTCGTTGAAAGTGTTTATTAAGATCTATAGCTTATATTTTTTTTAGATTTTTCACCCTCTTACTTTAAAAGTTAAAGGGGGGCGGACACACATTTTACCACTTTGGCGGCATATATCTTTCAAACGGTTGACTTTGAAAGAAAAAAATAGTCTTAAGAACCTCAATGTCATTTTTAAAGACCTATCTATAGACACCCCACAAGTATTGGTTTGATGAAAAAAAATATTTTCAGTTTCAGTTTCATGTATGGAGAGCCCCCCTTTAATCTTTTATATTTTTTATTTTTGTGTAAAAATCGTAAAGCGGTTCACAGAATACACCTACCTACCAAGTTTCAACTATGTAGTCCTAATACTTTTGGAATAAAGTGGCTGTGACATACGGACGGACAGACAGACAGACAGACATGACGAATCTATAAGGGTTCCGTTTTTTGCCATTTTGGCTACGGAACCCTAAAAAGCACGGGTTAAAATTTATTTTAGTAATTTTTATGACGTATTAAAGTTTAAAATTTACATAATTAATTTTTTAACTTGATAGGTGATATTATTAGCTTTCAAAAAATATTATTTATAGCTGTAGGATTTTTAAATCCGGAGAAATTAATACTTTTCGGAAGGGCCATCTAAAATAAAAAGTCAAATTTAAAATGCCGGTCATTCCAACAAGAGAGGGGGTAGACCCCGACATGTGGGGAGTTTTGTCGATAAAATTGGTCATACTATCTGCCCTTAAAAGCTCCGACATCGATAACCAAACATATTGTATATAAAAATGAATCCCTATTTCCCGTGGTCAAGTCATCAAGCGTGAACGGCTGGACCGATTTTGCTAATTCTTTTTTGTTGTATTTGTTATTATCAGGAGAAAGTTTTTATGAAAGAAAAGAAAAAGAAAATTGCAGGGAAAATTAGAAAATTTAAGAATCCTTAACCATCATATAAAATTATTTTAGTCAATTAAACTTTTTTAATGTAACCTTATGACGTTTGACATAGAATTGACAGAAAGCGTGGTGCAAATATCGTCAAAGAGGATGTAAAAAAACTGAATGTTATTCATAATTAAGACATGACAACGTCGTCTGTCGGGTCGGGTCAGCTAGTAAAAGTTATAAGTGTCTATGTTTTTGAAGTGCCTAGTAAGCACTAGACTTTTATCACTCTTGCCTCCCACCATACAGGGCATTTTAGACACCAATCTAGAATACTGCCAAAAACAGCAATCTCTATTAAATTCCAATACCTACTACAAAATGATATCTTCTTGTCATGTCTCTTGGCTTTAAACTTTTAATGCATTTAACCTTGTCAACAATAAAAAAAAAACAAAACACAACCACAGATAAAAACAACTTGGACCTCAAACGAAACGCACTTCTTATGAAAAAATTGCACTAAAAAGTTTCACCGTATTTACCGCTAATTTAGGGCATTCTAATTGGTCCGATTCGAAAATCGAACGCACAAACGACGTTCGTAACACAACTTTCGCTTGGAAAGCGACGCAAGACGTCGGTTGTGGCGTAACAAACCGCGGGTACTGACTGGGCGAGCAGGCTGTGCGATGGGGTTATAGTGATGCGGGCATGATATCATCGATATCGATATTTTATCTCGTCAAGCCTGCTGAGCAATCTGTTATTAGCGATAAAATAACTTTTTTCTACAATTCATGTTGCTACGAAAATAATAGAGTTTACTGTTTCTTACCTGCATACGAACAGTCACGTCTTAAAATTTTAACAGCAGTCCAATAGCCATCTCAGTGTGTCCGCTGCATTAAGCGGAACACGCGCGCGGAGCGACTTAGATTAGAGCTTATTCATGCACTGCAAGCATCTGTCCGTCAGAAAACCAGCAATCTATAATCCCGCGCCGTGTACCCGCGGCGACATCGCGCTGAACTTAACGCAGCGGACGCTCTAAGATAGACGGTAAATTATCGATATTTTTTCTTAAAAATCCATCGACACGTCCCATCACTAAACAGATTACGAGTTGAGTAGATCACTTATCTTTTTCTTACGGCATATCAGATTCGGCGAAAGCAAACGAATATCAACTTTATCACATCGCAATACGTTGTAAAATAAATGTAGAGGTTTTTATTTAATGTCATTTTATTTATTATTCAAACATATCAACAGTAGTAAAAAGGATATACGACAAACTGGTATACTGAATATTTTAGTAAATTTATCTATAAATAGATATTCTTATAATACAACTGGCAAACTGCAAGAGTGAATAGAAAATGCAATGGGACGCATTCTCTGAAGTTTCGGGTTTGATTCCCACCCCAAGGAAGAAATAAGAAAAACGTCGCACCGACAGACACCGTCGACTTTATGATATTTGGATCTTAGCTGGGTGTTTCCATATCCATAGTAATCCATACTTATCTATACACGGTAAATTTTTAAGTATATCTAAAAATGAAAAGGCTATTTCAGACCACGTAAATGAACAACTTTTACTATGGGGCAAACCACGAAATCGCGAAAAAAAATCAGCTGTTCCATACATTATATTCGAGTCGATGTTGTACTTTTCTATGGAACAGCTGATTTTTTTTTCGCGATTTCGTGGTTGACCCCATAGTAAAAGTTGTTCATTTACGTTCTCTGAAATCCCCATTTAATTTTTAGATATACTTAAAAATTAACCGTGTATAAATAATAAAAACCGGCAAAGTGCGAGTCGGACTCGCGCACGACGGGTTCCGGTTCAAAAAAACGGCAAAATATCACATTTGTTGTATGGGAGCCCAACTTAAATATTTATTTTATTCTGTTTTTAGTATTTGTTGTTACAGCGGCAACAGAAATACATCACCTGTGAAAATTTCAACTGTCTAGCTATCACGGTTTATGAGATACAGCCTGGTGACAGACAGACGGACAGCGGAGACTTAGTAATAGGGTCCTTTTGGGTACGGAACCCTAAAAATGAATCGCTGAAATGTATGTAATCGCATAACTTTAGAACGAACACACCAAATTAGATAATTCTTTTTTTGTTGTGTTTGTTATTATCAGGACATGGTTTGTATAAAGGAAATTTACTAAAAAAAGTTACGCAAAGATGTCAAAAATCATTTTATCTCTTTTCCGTCATAGAAAATGAATCGCCGAAATGTATGTATGTAAGCGCGTAACTTTCGACCAACTGCACCAAATTACCTATAGATACGTATACTTCTTTTTTTTTTTGCTGTGTTTGTTATTACTAGGGCAAGTTTATATGTATGCAAGAAAGTTTTCAAAAAAGTGTACAGAACGACGTAAAAATTTTTTAAATCGCAATTCGCAATATAACTAATAGATGGCGTCACCCGTGCGAAGCAGGGGTGGGGCAGCTAGTAATATTATAAAATTAAATGTGAAATTCTTACTGCCTTTTAATTAATTGTAATCATTTGAACTTTTTGTTTACGGCATTCTGAAAAGAAGTTATTTGGTTCTTCTCCATTTTAGTCATTTTGCATTCTAGTCATTCTGCATTTTAGTCATTTTGCATTCTAGTCATTCTGCATTTTAGTCATTTTGCATTCTAGTCATTCTGCATTTTAGTCATTTTTCGTTTTAGTCATTCTGCGTTTTGGTAATTTTGCCCTCATAGTCTTTTTGCTTTTTAGGCAGCGTGATCAGGAAGGCCTTTTCACACAAACCACAAAATTGTCAGTCTGTATTTCCTGAACCACTGAATTTTCGATCTGAAATCTCGTTCGAAAACCGTTACTTATTATGTGCCGAAACATTTCTATTGAGTAGAATTGACGTTGACCTTCTCCGATAGTTTTTATATTAATTCGATCGGTTACAATGACTCAGTATTATTGCTAAGGGGCTGTCTCCACGAGCGAGAGAATTGCAGCTTAGTAATAGTACTGCGATGCTCGAGTGCCCATAGGGGCGCTCGAGCATCGAGCAGTGGTATGAGATTGCAGTTATACAGTGTCGGTGAGAGATGTCTATGTGTGCGTTGCTCGAGCGCGCAAGTGCTAAGCTCAACTACTGTACCTGTACTCTCTCTATAGAGAGAGCACAATATATTGTGCTCTGCGTGTCTACACATGATGTTATCGCGGCGATAGTTGTATAGAAATACGTAACATCGTCGCGATTCTTTCGCTCGTGAAGACAGCCCCTAAACATTTGTGAACATAAACTTTTAAGCCGCGGTTTCGACACGCCCTTCAGCACGCGTAACATGAAGAACCAGACAGGTATTGTCTTGCCTATATAAATTGGTGCCTAAATTTATCCAGGTTACTACACTCGCGAGCAAAAGTATGGAATCACAGGCCTATTTTCATACAAACGAGGTAACTTTGAAGCCTTGGTTCACCGCTAAGGATTGACCTAGCTGTGATCTGATGATGGCTATCCAGGGAGATAATGGAGGAGATTCAGATCGCTATACACACCCAACTGATCTGATCAGCAGCTTGGTTAAGTACATATTATCTAGGCTCTAGGCACCTGCCGGTGCGTAGGCGGCCTTAATGTCATTTTTTGTCATTTCAACGTAGACAAAACCGCTCCCGAGGTCGTCATGCTACCAATGCTGGTGTTAGTACTATTATTGTGTTCTGTGCTACTGGGACCGACCGGTACAGATTATACAATATGTTTGGTTAGCGATGTCGGGGCTTTTAAAGGTATAATATGGTCAATTTTATCGACAAAACCCCCCACATGTTGGGGTCTATCCCCTCTCCTGTTGGAACGACAGGCATTTTAAATTTAACTTTTTATATTAGATGGCCCTGCAGAAAAATATTAATTTCTCCGAATTTAAAAGTCCTACAGTTATAAAAAAAATACTTTTCGCAAGCTAATAATATCACCTATCAAGCAAAAACATAAATTTTGTCAACTTTTGACTTCAATACGTCATTAAAAATTACTAAATAATTTTGAATCCGAAAGTAGTGTGCTTTTTGTTAGTTTTTCTCACAGATCTCAAAAACTAGGACATTAACATGCATCCGACATTGCTAACCAAACATATTGTATACCATTAACATCAGATGAGAGATGGAGACCCAGTATTTACTAGTTTTAGATAAAAGAAAATAGTACTCTACTCACTCATTTTTCTTCTCCAACATTTCGGTTGCCTCGCCTGAAAACAAAAATAAAATTATATCACAAAATAGTCTTTAATCGGGCAACAAGTAGAAATAAAGAAAAGAGAAATTATATTTTAATATAAGAGCGTTTTAATGCGAAATAAACTACAAATAAATATAACGAAAAAAAATAAAAAGCTACAGGTATTGTACTCACATGATGTGTCCATTTTTTTAATTAATTAATTTTCCTATGAATACTATTGCACAGTGTCTGTTGCTTTTCCCATCGTCTCACTAGGTGCGACCTAGAACAAATATATTGTTTATTGGGCGGCAGTAGTAGGGATGGGTCCAGTGAAAATTTCAATGAAATGAAAATTAAATTTAAATGAAATTTATGAAATCTTTCAAAACGGGTTGAAATATTTCACTTTTGAGTGAAATTTATTTCCAGTACTAGAAATCCCTTATTTTCTGAATAAGTTTACTATTTTAACGTATTAAATGAAATTTAAAGGCTTAGGTAATTGACCGAGCGAGCGCGAAGCGCGAGCGAAGCTTATCTGCTTCAGCTTGGGCTACAATTCTTTCGTATGTCCTTCCTGCTGTCCGTTTGTTCTCCTCTATAGGTTACAGGTCGCATTTCTCAACTGATTCTACTAAAATTTTGTGAGCAGGTTCGAAAATTGTATAGAATTTTATGGTCGAGCCAGTTTTTCGAAATTTTTCATAATGGCGGAGATGTGTAAAAGAACATATTTCAGTCCGGCTTTCCGGCGCTGTTGTTCTCCTGTACAGGTCGCATTTCTCAACCGATTCTATTTGCCATTGGTTTTGGACTTTGACTAAGCCTTCTTGTCAAACCTGAAGTTTGACTAGGCAAACCTAGGAGCGCCGGGACTTAGGGGTTTGACTAGGAGAATTTTCGACCCTACTCACAAAATTTAACAATTGTTAAATTTTGTGAGCAGGGTCGTAAATTGCTTATTATTATTATAGAAAATTATTAGGGGTTTGACTAGGAGAATTTTCGACCCTGCTCACAAAATTTAACAATTGTTAAATTTTGTGAGCAGTGTCGAAAATTCTCCTAGTCAAACCCCTAAGTCCCGGGCTCCTAGGTTTGACAAGAAGGCTTAGTCAAAGTCCAAAACCAATGGCAAATTTCGGCTTTTGACTGACGAATTTATAGCCAAACCTTGGAGATACTAACTTGGGCAGTCGAAAGCCGAAACTCAATACGATCAAATCGAGGTTTGACCAGTCACGCTTAAATTAGGCACAGAATTTGATATTTTGTTTGTACAACTATGAAAAACGCATTCTGTAGAGTGAAAATTTAACTAAATTAACAATCTTCCTGTCAACAAAAAAAATCTGTTGTCTGTTTAAAAGGAAATAACCACGAAATTTAAGATGAACGCTCCGCTGCGCTTCGCGATTGTCTTAAATTTCTAATCTATCACGTGACTTAGGAGTAAGGCAGCTTTGACTAAATATCACATCGGAAATGAATGATGTTTTTCATAATCTTGAGCTTAAGTTTAGTCAAAGAGTCTGCGTTACTCCTATAGGACACGTGATAGGTTAGGAATTTAAGACGATACACGATTTTATTTTGGGCTTTGACTAAGGCTTCTTGTCAAACCTGAGGTTTGACTAGACAAACCTAGGAGAGCCTGAGCTTCGGCGTTTGCCTATAACATAAACATTTTTTTTGTAGCCTGTTTTTCGATTTTTTTTTAAATGGTGGAGATATGTAAACGAAACATTTCAGTCCAGTTTACCGGCGCTGTTTGTTCTCCTCTATAAGTCACATTTCTCAACCGATTCCCGTGGAATTTTATAGGCAAGTGCGAAAATTATATGGAATTTTATTGTCGAGCCTGTTTTTCGAAAATTTTCATGGCGGAGATATGTAAAAGAAACATTTCAGTCCGCCATTCCAGCACTGTTTGTTCTCCTCTACAGGTGCATTTCTCAACTGATTCTCGTCAAATTTTGTGAACAGAGCCTGTAGCCAATGTCACATTTACAAACTTTCGCTATCGCTTCGCTCCGAAAAATGTATGGATTTGACGTTTCAATATTCGATAGTTAACGAAACCTTATGTCAATCCAATACATTTTTCGAAAGCGAAGCGATAACGAAGATTTGAAAATGTTACTTTGGCTAGGGGGTAATCAAATTCAAAATTAGAAGCGCCATCTAGCTGCGCATAGCTACCAAATAATATACCAAACAGCACGTAACCAAATAATATATCTAATCTACTTTAGCTCACGAGGTCTTTCAACGGCGGAAAAAGGGATTTCGATTGCTCGGCCTTTTTTTGGTTTTCACGACCTACAGAAAAACGTGGTCGTAAAGTCCAAACATTAGGGCTTTACTTATCTGTCTTAATTATCTACGAAATCGTATCTGCGATTAGCAAAAATAATGGAATCTCTACTAAGCTCCGATTGAGAGAACTGCGTGGCTGCGAGGTCCTCCACGTTTCGACCGCGCGGTCATGGTTAAACTTGTTGTGGTCTCAAATTCAAAATGCGCAATGATAAGTTAACACTCATTTATTTTCGAAAACGATTTCCTTATATACAATTTTTGAGAAATTAATTAGTATACGGTGGGTAACAATTAATCTTCCACGACAGAGAGAGCAATAGCTCGGCCTCGGTGTTCTGTCTCTTTCTAACCATCACATAAATATCGGGATCGAGACGAGCGTTGCCTCAGTGCTGCCGGGCTGCGTCGATGACAACACGAATGGCCCATATCACTCCCCCTCAAGCGAAGCGCACAGTAGGTTTCGAGACTCGTCCGGCAGCCTTATTACCTAACTTGCAAAAGCCAAGCGATAGCGAAAATTGCGCAATTTTTGCTTTAAAATTGCAAATTCGTATTACGCATCAGCAAAAACAGAACCATAGCAAACTAACGACAGTGCTGCCTCTACCGAACAAAAGATGAACTAAAATATGAATTCAACTGCATTCTACTCTTTGGAATTGTGTCATTTTCGTATTAGCTATCCTTTTTGACAGCAAAGCGATAGCAATCTGCGAGCAAATTGAGCTGTCAGATAGCAAATACAAAAAAGGTGATTTTTTTCAATTGCTTCACTATCGCTACGTATTTGATAGTTAATTACGCCTTTGTATCGACATGGTTCGTGTTTTATTATTGTTCGCAACGTTAAATTATGAAAGTAGAAGAGATTTCACCAGCAACACACCACGATTGAGGCGTAGCTCTCGTGACGAAGCCAAGGCATTGGAGCTTTTCATCGATGGCCCTCATGTCGCTCTGACGGAGTCCAACGGAGTCTAAGGAGATATTTTTGGAAACATTTCTATTCCAGAAATGTACAAATAGTAAGGAGTTACATTTATTCTGAACACTAACCTCCATAAACATAAATATAAATTAAATACATTTTGTTTTTATTTCAGATTTGTGATAGTGATTTAAATATAATTAATGTAGACCCTTCATTTGGTGGAGCTACACATGATGCCCATATTTAGAGAATGTCAGATATACAAGGGCATATCCGACACTTATAGTTGAGGAGAGGCCGTTTTGCTGCTTGGTATGTAGCGGTATTAACTTACTATTTTAGTAATGAGCAGATTACCATTATATATCAAAATGCAATTAAATTTGGTTGACATAAATTTACAGGTGATTCTGGATACCTCCCTGTTAAAGGCCATGGCTTTTGACTGCGATTATCAATGCTGAACCTGTTAGTGCAGAAGATAATTACACCAATGTTCACCGCCTGACAAGGAATGCACTAGAGCGTTAAATTGGTGTTCTGGAAGCTCATCGGAGGTGTTTGCTAGCAACAGAGTGTTGCATTATGACCGTTGCACAGTGGCCATTAAAAATTGATGCCTATGCTGTGTTAAGTAACATCTGCAACAGATATCGGCTTCGTACCACAATCGCCGAGTGCTGATACTCGGGGAGTTTAGCAAAATCAAATTCTTCATCATTCACTTGCATTGTACAAATATTATGGTTTACTATGAGATCAAATTAATGTTACAAGTGTGTATAGAAATAACTTTTATATAATGATTGGTAATAAATTTATTAAAATAGTATCTATTGTAAACCCCGTTTGATTCATAATTTGTTTTTTAATAATTATTTTTATTCCTATCAATTTATAACTTCCTTTACATACCATTCCTAAATTTAGTCATCCATTTAGTCTGTCCTCACCTCAGACATATTTTATCCTCTTACCATCACAACCTAAGCAAATCATTACTTTTATACAAAATAAACTTTGTTGCATTATTACAGATCATCACCGTACTTTCTTTGTGAGCAGTCACAAATAATAAAGTTAAGTATCTACTTAATCATGATAGTATAATGATTTGCTTAGGTTGTGACGGTAAGAGGATAAAATATGTCTGAGGACTAATTTTATTGTGTAGGTATCTACCTATATTAGGTGCTCAAATTTGAAAAATAGTACCTATTTTGGAAAACATAAGTATTTGCTTTGAACAGTTCCAGTTAAATAAAAGTCTGCTTAAACCAACAACTAGGTATTTAATACATATACAACTTAAATAACAACAACACCAAAGAGTAGGTATAATATAATCATATTAATTAGAAGTCCACAATGTTGTTCGAAGTAATTACTTCGAACAACATTGTGGACAAGTTGACTGGAGCGTACACGCTAAGTTTCAACAGTTCAATTTAACTACTCATTTCCCCCATAAAAATGTCTATACCAGTTCCACAAAGTGAAACCAAGTTACCACTCAGCTAAATTCAATCAAAACAACATCAGAACCTACACATAGAACTTAAAGTTATGTGGTACAAGCAAGTTCACTTGAACACTATCATCGTGGTCACTGTTATCAAAAGTTCTAAACACATGACGGAGGCCCAGCACAAGACAATGCACAACCACGGCCATGCCGCAGTGTGCCTGCGCCGCCAGGCACTTCCTGACTCTCCAACCCACTCCCGCGGACGGTCCACACCCTCGACTCTTGCAGCTAGCAGCTAAAGGACTCGAACTGTCTCATATTCTTTTCTTCTGGTACATTTCGTTCGGTAGCCCCTTACTTAGTCAGGCGACTCCTTCAGCCTGAAGAAAGACTTGGTAGGTACTAGGGCTTATCATAGCTTATTCCTCTGGCGCATTTTGGCCAGTCCCTACCTTTCAGAAGAAAGACTCATAATATTTATTAATAGTTGGATTTTATGAAAATAAATAAGTAAATGTTTGTTTGCCTGAAGGAAATGACAATGTGTGCATTTCAGCAGACTAACCGCTGAGTCATCGGTCGCCATAGAGTACCTTTAAACCGTAGAAAGTAAGAAATTTTATAATTACTTTCCATGGTTAAAATGTACACTGTGGTGATCGCTGACTCAGCGGTTGGTCTGCCGGAATCCACCCATTGACATTCTTAGTTCCAGTGATTGCCACGAAATTGTTGTTGGCGCTAGTGCCGCAGCAAAAAGTGCATTCAATCCATCAGCGAGCGATTAGCCAGCAAACACATACGTAATACGATTTTTTTTGACGTTTAGCAAACGATCGCGCGTCTATCGCGCGATAACTGCGCGATTATTGCTGATTGCTAAATTTTAGGTAATAAGGCTGCCGATTTTGTTGTGTAGGCAGTGCTCCGTGGTAGTGTAGTGGTTTCGTCGCGGGAAAGCTTGCTTATTGCGGTAGTTTGGACGTCTTGGTCTTCGATACGATAGGCGGGTTTCAATCGTTCTACGGTGATAACGGCAGTGCGGCTAGGTAGTTGTATCTTGTAGAATTTTTCGTATCGTTTGATTACTTCATATGGCCCATCGTACGGTGGTGTAAGCGGCTTCTTTACAGTGTCGTTCCTCACATAGACGTGCGTGCAGGTGGCGAGGTCTTTGAATATGAACGGCTTGGAACTCGATGTGCTCGTTCTAGTGCTCGGTGAAAGTGAGGTCATCGTTTGTAGTAGGCTTCGTACGTAGTCGGTGTCGTCGATTTTTGGCGGTGTAGGCACAAAAAAATCCGACGGAATCCGTAGTGTTGCGCCATAGGTCATCATTGTGACGTAGGGTAGTGCGTAATCCGAGTAGTACTGTTGGCAGCTCGTCGCTCCACGTCGTCGCTCCTCCTCTCGCCATTAATGCAGCTTTTAGAGTGCGGTGCCACCTTTCGATCTGGCCGTTAGATTGCGGGTGGAATGCGGTGGTTCTTATTCTTGTTATTCCGAATCGTTTCAGCAGCGAGTTGAATAGTGACGATTCAAATTGTTTCCCTTGGTCAGTAGTTATTCGCAGAGGGCATCCGAATCTTGAAATCCAGTTTTCGTACAGCGCTTTGGCCACCGTCTCGGCAGTTATATTTCTTACAGGTACAGCTTCGGGCCATTTGGTGCACCGGTCGATGATGGTGACGCAGTATCGGTATTCGTTTGATATTTGTAAAGGGCCAATTAAATCGATATTTATATGATCGAATCTTTGAGACATAGGTATCTCGCCCAACGTCGTCACAACGTGCCGGTGTACTTTTGCTCGTTGACAGCCCTTGCACGCCTTAGTCCATTCGGCTACTTGCTTATTCATTTCAGGCCAGAAGTATTTACTCGCAACTTGTGATCTTGTGGTTCGCACGCCTGGGTGACACATATCGTGTTGTGCTTTGAATGCTTCAAAACGATATTTCAGTGGTAGGTACGGTCGAGGCGTGCCGGTGGTCATCTCGCAGCTTATTGGATTGGCGAGGCCTGGCAGTGTGACGCTGCTGAATTTCAAGTGTGATTGCTGTCTTAGTTTTCGTAACTCGTCGTCTTTTTCTTGTTCAATAGCAAGGTCGCTGTAGTCGATGTATGTTGGACATCCGATCTCCTCTATGCGAGATAAGGCGTCGGCTACTGAATTCTCTTCCCCTTGTATGTATTCGATTGAAGTGCAGAACTGGCTTATGAAATGTAGCTGTCGCTCTCGCCGTGGTGTATCGCTGCTGCTAGGTGATCTTGTAAGTGCGTTTACTAGCGGTTTGTGGTCAGTAAAAACGGTGACGTCATTGCCTTCAATCAAACGACGAAAATGCTTTACAGCCATGTATATCGCTAAAAGCTCGCGATCATACACGCTGTAGCGGCGTTGCGTAGGACTCAGCGACTTGGAGAAGAATGATAACGGTTGCCAGGTGCCATCTACTTGCTGATGAAGAGCTGCTCCGACGCTGTGGTCAGACGCATCGCTCATGATGCAAAGTTTTGTGCCAGGAACGGGATGCGTTAGCGTTGTCGCTTCTAATATGCTTTTTCTGCATTTTTCAAAAGCTTGATCTGCTTCGCTCGTCCACTTGATAGGCGTTTTGTCATTTTTTCTTGAGTTATGTAGGTAGGTGTTCAATTCTGCTTGCAGTTTTGCTTGGTGTGGTAGGCAGTCACGATAGAAGTTTAATATTCCGAGAAATCTTCGTAGTTCCTTCACAGTTTTCGGTTTTGGGTAGTTTGAAATAATTTCAGTTCTTTCTCTAGTGGGCGAAATTCCATCGCACGATACTTCATATCCGAGAAAGTTGATTTTTGTTTTTCCGAATTCGCATTTTTCGATGTTTAGTGTGACTCCGTATTTTTCGAGACGTTTCAGGACTTCATGTAGCAGAGCTTGGTGTTGCTTTTCATCACTCGTATAAAGCAGAATGTCATCGACGAAACAGTAGCAGCCTTCGATGCCCCTTAACACTTCGTGCATGAAACGCTGGAACGTTTGGCTGGCGTTACGTAGGCCAAAGGTCATGCATTTGAACTCAAATAGGCCAAACGGTGTTATTATCGCTGTCTTCTTTGCATCTTGTTCTGAAATTGGTATCCAGTAGTACGCCATTTTCAAGTCTAATTTAGAGAAAATCTTTATTCCATGTAGTTGATAGGTGAAATCTTGAATTCGCGGTATAGGATATCTATCTGGTTGCGTTACAGCGTTCAATCTGCGGTAGTCTCCACATACACGTAAACTTCCATCTTTTTTCTTGACCACGTGAAGAGGGCTCGCCCATGGGCTTTTCGAAGGTTGACAAATTCCTAATTGCATCATTCGTTCGAACTCTTCTTTAGCCGCTCGATATTTATCCGGAGGTAGTGGGCGGGGCCGGGCGAAGAGAGGGGGGCCGCTTGTTTCAATATGATGCGTGACGTCATGCTTTGCAGGATTCTTCAATGACATTGGGCGAAATACTTCTGGGAATTTCTTCAAAATATCATAGTAGGTGTGGTCGCTGCTGATAATGTTGACGGTTTCCGTTTTGCAGTCAAAATCCACAGAATCTATAGATAGGTTAGTGATTCCGTCTCTCAACTTCTTATGCCGTAGATCCACCAAAAGGTTGTAGTTACGTAGGAAATCTGCGCCCAAAATGGAAGTCTTCACATCTGCTACAATAAATGTCCATGGAAAACTGCGTCGTAGCCCCAAATTCAGTCGTATGGTTCGTTCGCCGTAGGTTTGGATAGGTGTATTGTTTGCTGCGTAAAGTTTGTAGGTATTTGGAGTAAGTTTCCGCTTGTTTGTCGCTGCCAAAACTGATATTTCCACGCCGGTGTCCACCAGAAAGCGTTCTCTTGTATCTAGGTCATAAATGCATAGGCGGTTATTAGAGGAAGGTACACCGACGCCCGCCACTGACGGTGTTGCTATTAGTTTTCCGGGTTATTTCTTTTTCTAGCGCACGGTGACTCACAGCGTCTTGCTTTATCACCAAACTTGTAGTGATAACGACATTCCCAGTCAGCATCTCCAGGTTTCTTAGGTATTCCACTTCTTGATTTTGAACGAGAACGTGATCTTGAGTGTGTGCGAAAGGGACGGCGATATCTAGGCGATCTATGTTGGCTGCGTCGTAACTCGGCGATCTCTAGTGACATTTTTTCTATTTGTTTTGATAGCAAATCAAACTGGCTGTTGTACACAGTATCCGCGCTGCTTGCAGTAGGTTGAGTTGTTTTAGCTCTAGAAACTGCTGCGACGGTTGCGGGTTCGTGTTGTTCCATCATTTGGTCAGCCATGGCTGCTAATGTGGATAGTGTCGCTTCTTTGTTGATAGACAGGACGGTTCTCACGTACGTAGGAAGTTGGTTCATCCACATCACTTTCAGCGCATCGTCCGGGACCAAACTGCCACCCAGTTCTCTCATACGACGTAAAAGTTGACTTGGCTTCTGATCACCTAATTCCAGACCGCTGATTAATTTTTGAAATTGCTTCGTTTCAGATTCTTGATATACCGAAAGAAGGCGTTCCTTAAGAGCTTCGTATTTCCCTTTTTCAGGAGGATTCAGTAATATGTCGCTGATTTGCTGTATTTCCGACGTTTGTAGAACTCCAAGGACATATCTAAATTTCTGTTCATCTCCAACTTTCAGAGGGTTGATGAGCGTCTCGTACTGGGCAAACCATAAGCGCGGATGATCTCGCCAAAAGGGTAGGATTTTTGACTGTATAGAGATACCAGCCAAATCGAATTTCACGTCCGCGCCAGTATCGACGTTGCCAGCGGGATTTGTTGCGGCGGCCTTTGCTTGTTCTTCGTTAGACATGTCGGGGTCACCAGCTGTTGTGGTCTCAAATTCAAAATGCGCAATGATAAGTTAACACTCATTTATTTTCGAAAACGATTTCCTTATATACAATTTTTGAGAAATTAATTAGTATACGGTGGGTAACAATTAATCTTCCACGACAGAGAGAGCAATAGCTCGGCCTCGGTGTTCTGTCTCTTTCTAACCATCACATAAATATCGGGATCGAGACGAGCGTTGCCTCAGTGCTGCCGGGCTGCGTCGATGACAACACGAATGGCCCATAAACTTTCTGAATATTGGTCCTACTTTGCGACTTTTACTGTTAGTTTTCTACATATTCCTTCGTAATGTTGATGAAGTCGTTTTTCTTCTACGCCATCGTGGCCGACAATCGAAACAGACATTGAATATTTTGTTTTTAAAAGTTGTAAAATAGCCAAAGCTATTCGTAATTTAAGCCAACTTATTTGTTTATTGTTTTGTTTTATAATTATGTTGATATATTGACAAAATGCATGTAATTTTGTTTTATTTAGGTCAGATGAAACTTAAAAATAAATTTCACTCTAAACTGAAATATTTCAAACCAAAATGAAATTTATTCTAAATATTTCACAGACCGAAATTTTTCGTGAAATTTACCCAACCCTAGGCAGTAGGCAACTTAAAACACTAAACAAACGGACAACAGAGGGAAAGAGAGGAAGGAGATTTAATATACATACATAGAAGAAAAAATCACAGTAGCTGGCAAACATCTTGAAATCGGGTGGGGATTGCGCAGAACGCGTATTTTCGGCATGCGTAGCGGTGAGGTAAAGTCCATTCATTTAGATAGGGTCGGTACACCCGCAAGCACTTGTGTTCAGAGACAGGAATACCAGTAAGTTTTTGGTAACGTTATACAAATAACGTTATTGATAACGGTAAAAAATAGCGATGATTCAAGGAATAGTTTTAGCTTATTAAGTGTTTTATACTTGAATCCAAATTTTAGAACAAATAAATATTTTCTATTCTATTCTATTCTTAGAAATGTATTGACATTTCGCAGAGTCGTACGTTTATACGGAAAGTCCGTATTATTAGCTTGTAAATTTTCTAGAATCGTGTCTAGTGTCGGAAGTTTTTTATTAGCATAAAATCTGTATACTGTTCGGACGTACTACATTACATTCAAAGTCGTCCGTTTTCGATAGTGGGATTCTTCCGTTTTTACGTTTTTTGGTGTTAATGGGCTTATTTTTAATATTATTCCGACGCTAGTTCTTGGTATCCCCACTATTGTTGAAGTATCTCTGATAGGTGCAGACAAACTGATTTCAACGCAATGCCGATGGACATTGATCATAAGTTGTTTACATGTTTTAAAAAATACCCGTATTTTTTTGTTGGTTCACTTAAAGTTTCATCTTGAGGCACTTAACTGTGTTAATGAAAAAATATTTTTAGTATACGTAGCAGAGTCAACAAACAGCTTTCACTACGGCGGCGCTTCGATGCAAACTGCCAAAATACAAATTGACTTGCGGGTGTACGCCGCACGCGGTATCCTTTGTTTATGCGGCGGCATCCTTTGACAAGAAGCGGCACGTGCAAAGGCGGTGCGATAAAAGGGCGACACTATCTAAGTGAATGCACTTTACAGGGGGCGGAAAAGGGGCGCGCGCTATTGGTCGCTCGCAAGAGCACATGCGTGAACTTATCCCCACTCCATCGAAAGAGCGTCAAGATGTTCGCCGGAATCTGTACTTACTGCATTTTTTTAAGAAAGACAATGATGTTTGCGCCTGTGCGTTATATACCAGCAACGTCGTCGATTACTATTTTATCAAGAAGCGGCAGGAGTACAATATTTTTCATACATACTACCTCCACTTTTTTTCTCTCGAAAATCTCATACGAAACTGTCAACATTGATCGCTTTCAAAATTATTGTTTTTCTTTAAAATTCATTATAAACCAAGTATATGTCCACAATTTGGAGTTTCATTTATGTCCAAAGAAGAGACATAAACTTTGGCGACCGTGACAGGACAAATTACAAGGAATTTTCAAGCCCGATAGTGGTCGACCAACGCCACGCCGCTAGGCTACAATTCCATTTCAATTTTCAAGAACTTACATCAAGATTTTGAAAAAACAGACTACGTACTGAAGGACGATAAGCCATTGCAGCCACGCCGGTGTACAAGCTATTTTGGATATGAATTTATATTCTTCACATCGCAGCCAGGCCAATGCGGCTAAGTGACCTTCCCTATTGTTTATAAAATCCATTTTCCAAACTTCCTAATACATATTTCCTTTCAAACTCCATCAAATTGTGGACAAAATAACATATTTAAACAATAGATAATCAAATTAATTCAAGTGATTTACTGTTTAAATATATTTTTTTCCTTGCAAAATATGCAACTCATTCTCACTACTTAATACCATTTGTAGTTTCAATTTATGTTTCTATTTTCATGTTTTACTAAAACAAATAGCATATTAGTTGAGATTCCTACCTATATAAAATAATTTTAAAGTTGTTTTACAAAAGCAAATTAAAATTTTCACAATAATTAACTTCATAATTTTCTGAGTAAAATTCATTAACTTTGCATTCATTCCCTTGTTATTATTTTCAATTGTTTTATGCAATTTAGTCAAATAGGCTTGCCGATTATTTCAGGGAAGGAAAATATCTGTCTTTAGTGGATATTGGACAACTTCTCAAAACCAGTAAAATCAACAAAACAAGGGTGATAAGGAAGTGATTTCATACCGGCTTTAAGAAGGAACGTAAGCTATTTTCAATTATTTTATCACTTGCATTGTTTTCACACAGTCTTTTTCTACCTTATTAAACATAATTTTTATTATATCTATTTATAAATTCTAACAGTAAACATGAGTAAAGAACTGAGTGAAGACATTGCAAAGAAGGCTCAAGAATTACAAGACCTTCTTACTAAACGTAGTTCCATTAAAGGTCGTATTACAAAATTTAAAAAATTCCTGTCAAATATTAAATCAAAAGACGAATTAACTTCTTTAGAGTTATCCGAGTTAAAACTAAAACTAAGCAGATTTGAAATACTTTACAATAAATTTGATGATTTGCAAAGCCGAATAGAAATTTTAAACGCAAGTTCCTTATCTATGGAAATCGATGAAAGGGATGATATCGAACAGGTTTTTACAAGTACCATTGCCTTAGCACAAAGTATTATTCAAGTTCACCAGTCAAAGGGTGAGAATAATTTGACTCATGACAATCTTAATTCTAGCATCAAGTCAACTGTTCGTCAGAATCCTGATCATGATGATATTTCATTTAAATTGCCACAGATACAAATTGCTAAGTTTGACGGCGCATACTTTCGCTGGCTCGAATTTCGTGATTCGTTTTTGTCTATCATACACAACAATGAGCGCATTGCACCGATACACAAGTTTCATTACCTTATTTCCTATTTAGAGGGAGATGCAT
The DNA here is from genome assembly GCA_943789525.1 of Agriphila geniculea. Taxonomy (NCBI): domain Eukaryota; kingdom Metazoa; phylum Arthropoda; class Insecta; order Lepidoptera; family Crambidae; genus Agriphila; species Agriphila geniculea. The sequence goes on along the minus strand of OX038898.1, from coordinate 4,399,562 downwards.
CCAGAATTATTTCCAACTTGGAAGTATCCAGTGTCAACTATTCCACTGCCTGGAACTTATTATGTGAAAGGTACGATAACAAGAGGCAACTAATTTGCCATCATTTAAATTCATTATTGAATATACAACAAACACGTGAATCCGACAGATCACTTCGTTTTTTAGTAGATCACATCACCAAAAACCTACGGGCTTTGTCCAGCTTAGGCCTTCCTACAGACGGGTGGAATGTGTTAATTATTCATATTATGTGTTCAAAATTGGACAGTCGAACGCTTACGAAGTGGGAGGAATGGCGTGGCACATTGGATGACACACCCAATTTACAACAATTTAACAAGTTTCTTATCGATCGTGCGGATGTTCTTGGATCTCTTATTCGTTGTCCTTCAAATAATTTTGCTAAAAATTCATTGACCCCCACAAAGAGTTCCAATATAAAATTCGAACACCCCCAAACAAAATCGTTTGTTTGCAATCAAGCTTCGGTTTCTCCAGTATGTGTGGTTTGCCAAGGGGACCATAGGATATACGACTGCCCTTCATTCAAGGCCAAGAGCGTTCACGAGCGAATTACAAATGCGAATAAACTCAAACTTTGTTTAAATTGTTTAAGATCCGGTCACTCAGTTCGTGATTGTCGTCTTGGATCATGTCGTGAATGCAAGAAGAGACACAACACTCTTTTGCACATACCAGAGAAGTCTCAATCATCTGACACATCTCCCCAAGCTACTAATAATCAGATAGTTAATTTTTCACAAAACTATTCTAAAACAATATTATTATCTACAGCTCTCATCCAAGTTATTAATCCAGCTACTGGATACGGAGAAACAGTTCGAGCACTATTGGACTGTGGTAGCCAGTCGTCTTTTATTACCCAGTCTTTTAAAGACAAACTTTCTCTTTCCAGTCATTCAAATAATATCATCAATATCATTGGTATTGGCAACAACGTCACAAATAAAGTTTCAGATGTTTGTGTTGCACAACTAAAATCATCAAACAATTCATTCTCAATCACAACAAGCTTTCTAGTTCTTCCAGAATTGACAGGTAATTTGCCAAAATTCAATATCGACAGCAGTCAACTTCAAATACCAGATAATATTCAACTAGCTGACCCCAAATTTCATCAATCCGCCGCTATTGAGGTTCTCATCGGTGCAGACTTATTTTGGGATATACTAGGTTGTGAGCAACGGTCATTGGGTCCAAACAAGCCTGTGTTGCGAAGCTCTCAACTAGGTTGGCTTATTTCTGGTGCTATAAACACATATCCAAATAAATCAATAAATGTTCAATGTAATCATGCTGTACTTCAAGACGAGATTCATTATCAATTAACCAAGTTTTGGGAACTTGAGGAAGTTCCGCTAAAATGTCCTATGAGTGAAGAAGAAAAGGCTTGCGAGAAGCATTTTCTGTCCAATACAGTTCGTTTAGCTTCTGGCAGATTTTCAGTTAGTTTGCCACTAAAAGACTCACCAGATTGTCTTGGCGATTCCTATTCCGTAGCCAAGAAGCGTTTTCTAAATTTAGAACGTCGATTTCGTAAGCATCCAAACATCAAGCAACAATATACTCAATTTATGAAGGAATATTCTGACTTAGGTCATCTTTCCATTTCTTTTGATCCAAAACCACATACATCTTATTTCTTAAGCCATCATGCTGTATTTAAAGCCAATAGCGAATCTACCAAATTAAGGGTCATTTTTGACGGCTCTGCCCCTACTACCTCCGGTTTGTCCATTAATGACCTTCTTATGATAGGGCCAAACAAGCAAGATTCTCTTTTCTCTATTTTAGTTAGAGCTCGACAGTACAAGTTTCTTCTAACTGGTGACTTGGAGAAAATGTATCGCCAGATTCAAGTCAACGAACAAGATCGAGATCTCCAACTCATATTATGGAGGGAAGATGAGTCTCTGCCCATCAAGACGTGCATACTAAATACTGTAACTTACGGCATGGCAAGTTCCAGCTATTTAAGCACACGTTGTCTTTGGCAACTGGGGGAAGAGTGTTCAGATCCCACTATAAAAACTATAATACAAAATGATTTTTACGTAGATGATCTCATCACTGGGTGTGATGAAGAGGCACTCTTAAGCCACATACTTCATGGGGTATCTGACACTCTCAAACAAGGTTGCTTTAATCTAAGAAAACTTAAAACTAACTTACCTTCAATTTTTAGTTCGTCCACCATCGATTTAGACTCCGAATTAACTCTAAGCGAATCCTCAAGTACACTAGGTTTAGGATGGGTACCAGGTACCGATACATTACATTTCCCCATTCAACTTCAAGAATTTGATCAATCAAATGAGCCCACTAAACGTTCTATATTATCAAACTTATTCAAAATTTTCGACCCATTGGGGTTGTTAAGCCCATGTGTAGTTTCAACTAAAATATTACTTCAAAAACTTTGGGTTGAGAAATTAACTTGGGACGAGCCAGTACCTAAAAATATTGCAAAAAATTGGAATGATTTTAACGATAACTTACCTATTTTATTATCCATTACAGTTCCGAGACAAGTTTTATGTGACAAACCTATTTCAATTCAACTTCAATCATTTTGTGATGCATCCCAAAGTGCATTTGGAGCATGTGTCTATTTGAGATCTGTAAATTCAGCTAACCGTGTTACCGTTCACCTACTATGCTCGAAATCAAAGGTTTCTCCCATCAAACCTACAACCATACCTCGTTTGGAGCTCTGCGCTGCGGTCTTAGCAGCGCGATTATGCCAATCTGTTAGACAATCCTTACGATATAAAGTTACTAACGAGGTCCATTGGAGCGATTCAAGCGTAGTATTAAGTTGGCTCCAAAGCAGCACTAGCAACTTAAAATGTTTTGTTGCAAATAGAATATCAGAGATATGCGATTTGACTAACCAGAATTCATGGCGTCATGTGCCAACATCCCTTAATCCAGCCGATCTTATTTCAAGAGGTCTAAGTCCTGCTCAAATCAAAGAAAATGGACTTTGGTGGTCAGGTCCACAATTTTTAAAGCAGTCTCCAGATACATGGTCTAATTTAAATACAGATTTAAACATTAAAGACTTGCCAGAGCTCAAGGCAACATCTATTTCTGCTAATGTGTCTATGCTTAAGGATCCAATTTTACATTTCGAAAATTTTTCAAGCTTCAATAAACTAAAACGATGCTTTGCCTATATTTTAAGGTTTATACACAATGTCAGAAATCCAATTTACAATCGCCATTCAGGTTCTCTTACCGTCGATGAATTACATAAATCTTTTACCTATTTATGCCGAATAGCACAACAGCAATCTTTCCCACAAGAGTATGATATACTAGCAAAAAAACAGTCTTTAAATTCTAAGTCCAAGATTTTGTGCCTCTCTCCTTTTATAGGTGACGATACTTTAATCCGCGTCGGTGGCAGAATTCAAGCGTCAGATGTAGGGTATGACAAAAAACACCCAATTCTGCTACATGCTTCCCATAATTTTACTAAGTTAATTTTTGATTACGAACATAAACGGAATTTACATGCCGGTCCTCAACTTTTGTTATGTGTCGTACGCGAATATGTTTGGCCAATCAATGGTAGGCACCTTGCTAGAAGGACAGTTCACAACTGTGTAAAATGTAGACGGTTGTGCAAACAAACACTGCAACCCATGATGGGCAATTTGCCATCACAACGGGTCACGCCAGATTTTCCATTTCGTTCCGTGGGAATCGACTTTGCTGGACCTTTCCTCACTCTAAATAGGAAAGGTAGAGGTGCGAAACTAGTCAAGAGCTATTTATGCCTTTTTGTGTGTCTCAGATACAAATGCTTGCATCTTGAAGCCGTGAGCGATCTCACAAAGGACGCTTTTATACTAACTTTCCGGCGATTTGTTTCGCGACGAGGAAAGCCAGGTGAGGTTTTCTCCGATAACGGGCGCAATTTTGTATCTGCAGCGAAGGAATTAAGTCAATTTTTAAAATCTAATGAATCTTCTTTATCTGACTTTGCAACTGAAGAAAACATCAAATTTATATTTTCGCCATCGTATGCCCCTCACTTTGGAGGGATTTGGGAAGCCGGTGTGAAATCGGCTAAGCATCATCTTAAACGAGTTATGGGTAACTCCCACTTGACATTTGAGGAGTTGTCCACCCTATTCGCCCAGGTAGAAGCAGTTTTAAATAGTCGCCCAATATGTCCACTTTCCGCTTCTCCTGACGATTTTTCCTGTTTAACCCCTGGTCACTTTCTTGTTGGTCGGGCACTCACCGCCCTTCCATCACCATCATTTGAAGACTACAACGCCAACAGCTTGCAACGTTATGCTCGTCTTCAACAAATCAATCAACATTTCTGGAGACGGTGGCAGCAAGAATACCTCGCAGAGCTACAACAGCGAAGTAAATGGAGAACTGATAAAAAGTCTGCGAAGGTGGGAGACCTGGTACTACTGAAAGATGACAACCTGCCTCCACTTAGTTGGAGACTTGGACGCATCCATACATTATTTCCTGGCCCTGACAATATATCAAGAGTTGCTGACGTGAATACTCAGAGGGGAATCACAAGAAGACCTTTAGTTCGCCTCTGTCCATTACCATCACTAGAAGACATACAAGGTTGAAAGCTGAGCTTTCCACGGGCAGGAGGATGTTTGCGCCTGTGCGTTATATACCAGCAACGTCGTCGATTACTATTTTATCAAGAAGCGGCAGGAGTACAATATTTTTCATACATACTACCTCCACTTTTTTTCTCTCGAAAATCTCATACGAAACTGTCAACATTGATCGCTTTCAAAATTATTGTTTTTCTTTAAAATTCATTATAAACCAAGTATATGTCCACAATTTGGAGTTTCATTTATGTCCAAAGAAGAGACAAATGCTTTACTTTTCTTTTAAGGATGTCTCGCTTTCACAACTACTAATATTTTTACTATTGAAATAAAATAAAAATAAATTAAAAAATATTATAGGCGTAAATTTTTTATCATGTTACTAACCAAGCATTTTCACAGACGTGTTATATCATACCTAATTGTAATAGATAAAGATAAGATACTTATCAACTTAAGTCGGCATTCTCTCTGTTAATTTTCAAAAAGTTCTTATAACATAAATAATGTAAATCTTAGCATTAAACTGATATGTTAAATAGGTAAGTAATTTAATGCACATTTGATTCCATTGCTTACTTTAGATCTTACAGAAAAATGGATGGATAACTAAAAAAAAATGAAGAAGGTATGGTAACATTTTCATGGATTTAGCCAGACCTTTTAGCATGACCCTTGAAACGCAATTATGATAGCAAGTACATACATACATACATACATACACTCACGCCTGTTTCCCATGGGGGTAGGCAGAGACTATGGATCGCCACCTGCTACGATCCTTGCACACTTCTTTCGCTTCATTCACATCCATCAATCTTTTCATACATGCCCTGCGGTTTTTGTCACTGCGTACACCAGCCTTTTTTATAATAACCTCTATCTGGTCCGCGTAGGTTTTTCTGGGACGCCCTTGCGCAATCGTTCCTTCTACATTCGCACAATATATCTCTTTCGTGATTCGCCTTTCATTCATCCTCTCTAAGTGACCTAACCACCGGAGCATTCCTTTCTCAATTCTTGTCACTATATCATCTTTCAGACCACACCTTTTACGAATCACATCATTACTCACTCTATCACTCAATTTGACTCCACATATTTTCCTCAACGATCGCATCTCTACCGCATTTATTCTGCTTTCATTCTTCTTCTGCCATACCCAAGATTCACTTCCATACATCAGTGTCGGTACCAGCACTCCGTTATGATAGCAAACTATCATGTTTATCTGTTAGTAAACCTAATACTTATGCTAAGGTATCTTTTTTAGAATCTTTTTGTGTTTCAGACATGGATCTCATGTGGGTAAAAGCCTCTTCTATAAATTTGGCTGGACCACTTACACTGGTCTTTGTAACTAATAAATTAGTACAACTTTTAAATGGATCGATACATTTTTGGGTTAGTTCAAGCATTGTCCATTATTTGTACATTTGTTCTAAGTCCACATTCTTGTTATTATCTTCCGCATTTAAAAAGCTTATCTGAAAATTGGTTGATAAGTTTATTTTAAAGATATTTAATCAAAAGCGCGTAAGCTTGAGAAGTGAATATTTAATCAAATTTCCTTGTTCAATCTTACTTCATCAGAGAAGGTAGATTTTTAAATAGATAACCCTTTTTTATACCGCAACGAAATAGACCTTATAGTGACAAACTATTCTAAAGCTATTAAAAACGTAAAAGTAATTAACCAGTTCAACTTTAACAGTAATCATAGATTAGTCAGAGCAACTATATACTCGGAACAAAACAAAAAAACAAGGAAATTGCATAAATCTGAGTCCAGTAAAATTACAAAAGAAATGATCAGCCAACAATCAAACACATCAAATGAAATACAAGAGATATACGACAATAAAATAGAGAAATTGTACCTATGCAATAGACCAAAAGCAACAAATAAAAAACAATATATAAGCCAAAAAACAAAACAACTATTAGATACGAGGAAAATGCTATTTAAAAGTAAAAAAGACAAAAACACACTAAAACAAATAGCAAAAATTAGTAAAGAAATAAATGCTAGCATAAGAAAAGACAAAACTGAGAGAGAATTCGAGTGCATCAACCGCCACATCGCTAAGACAGGGGGGACAAAAAAAGCCCTGAAAGAACTACAAGAATCTAAGCCATGGATACCAACAATGAGGAATAAACTTAATAAAAAATCTACACAAAGAAAAGCAATTATCGAAGTCGCAACAAACTTCTACAGAGACCTATACTCAAGTGGTAACACCAAAATAACAACCGACCTAGACGAGGAAGATGCAGAATTAATTCCACCTATACTCAAGAGCGAAGTAATAATGGCCATCAAAACCCAGAAAAATGACAAGGCACCAGGCCCCGATTACATAACTAACGAGACATTAAAACGTCTGCCACCTGATTCCTTGACAGAATTAACTAGCTTGTTTAATCAGATTCTAGATTCCGAACACATCCCTATACAATGGACAAATAGCAACATAATACTGATCCTCAAAAAAGGAGACAAGGACGACATAGCCAACTACCGGCCCATTAGTCTCATGTCCAATGTGTACAAAATATTTGCTAAAATTATTCTCCACCGTATAACAGCAAGGCTAGATGAACAACAACCCAAAGAACAAGCTGGATTCAGGTCTGGGTTCTCCACTCTCGACCACATGCTTACACTGAAACAACTAAGAGAGAAATGCCAAGAATATGGATACCCGTTATACTTGGCCTTTATCGATTTCAACAAAGCATTCGACTGCCTAGAACACGAATATATATGGCAAGCACTTAAAAAACAAGGCATTGAAAATAAATATATAAGGCTTATAAGAAACGTCTATAAAAACAGCTCAGCTCAAGTCCAACTAGAATCCAAAGGAGACACTTTCCCAATAAAAAGAGGAGTTCGTCAAGGAGACCCACTGTCACCAAAAATATTTACATCAGTATTAGAAGAAATATTCAAACAACTGCGATGGGAAGATCAAGGACGTAATGTAGACGGTGAAAGCATTACTAACCTAAGATTTGCAGACGACATTGTACTCATTAGTGACAACTCTGAATCCTTACAATCAATGATTCAAGAATTAGCGTTCGAAAGCAGGAAAGTCGGCCTGACAATGAATGAAACCAAAACTAAAGCAATGACCAACAGATCGTATGACCCCATCACAATAGACGGTGTAAAAGTCGAATATGTAACTAGCTATATATATATATACCTGGGACAGCTAATTTCTATGAAAGATCAAATGGACCACGAAATCGAAAGAAGAGTTACAAATTCCTGGAAAAGATTTTGGTCACTAAAAAGCATTATGAAGAACCAACATTATTCTCTTGCAGTCAAAAAGAGACTATATAACACTTGTATCCTTCCAATTCTCACATACGGATGCGAAACATGGGCAACAACACAAAACCACATCCATAAGTTAGTAACATGTCAAAGAAGTATGGAAAGGAGCATATTAGGGTATACAAGGATGGACAAGAAAAGAGCAAGCGATTTAAGGAAAGTGACCAATTGGAAAGATGTCGAAATCAAAATCCGAACCCTGAAATGGAGATGGACGGGAAAAATTATTAGAGAGCAACGACAAAAATGGACAAAGAAATTGGTCGAATGGACCCCTCGAGGGAACGTAAAAAGAAAAAGAGGGAGGCCAATAAGAAGGTGGTCTGATGAGTTCAAAAATTTAATAAGCCCACTCTGGCCAACACTGGCCAGATATGAGGAAAGGTGGAAAGGAATGGAGGAGGCCTTTGTGTCCAAATTACAGGACAGACTTACAAAGGAAGCTGCTGTTTGAATCGAAACTTAATTTAAAAACTGTAATCATTATATTTATAATTATGTATCTTTCTTGAAAGTAAATAAAGGCTTATAAAATAAAAAAATAAAAAACCCTTTTTTAGGTTAGGCAAGTTATTAAATGTCATTAAGCCAAGTCATTAGCCATTTATTTAGATAGCTAGATATCATTTAGGCCAGAGGTGCCCATACTGTCGATCATGATTTACCGGTCGGACGCGAGAGGTTTTAAGGTCGATCACCAAGGATACCTAAAATTATTTGTTATAAATATCTATTTTAGTGGGTAAAACAGTGGCTTGATAAATATTTGGTAGGTTAAATGGTCCGTGAGGAGGCCCGGGTTACCGGGCAGCCGCCAGGTCGCATTTGGTCGGTGACTCTCACAAGGACCCCCCATTGCCAGACAGCGACGAGTGGGCAGGTACTGAAGTTTTTTAGTGGGTATTCCGTCCTCCTGGGATTCCACCGAGCTTTGACTTGGTGGAATTACGGGAGGCAGTTGTGGAGGGAGCCGCAACATTGAATGTTGCGGTCCCCTCCTGGCGAGTCCCACATACCCCCCTCCCGCTCACCTGTGGGGGGTGAAGCGCGTAAATGCGTTTTTCTTCAGTATAAAAAAAAAGGTTAAACGGTCAAAATGGGACCTCTTAGTCATAATTTTTTTCTAGATCTCCTTAAGAAAAAGTATGGGCACCCCAGGGGCCGTACCGGCTAACTTACATGGCTAACGTAATCGTTTTTATTAACAATGTATTTCAGCCATCTGTCAAATGAAAGCGATTACGATAGCCATGTAAGTTAGCCGGTACGGCCCCTGATGTGGGCCATTAATTGAATGGCACCATTAAATGAAAAGGTTGTTAATAGAATGACTGATTAAGTTGGCTGCGACATATACATAATGCAAAATTAAGTTCTTTAAGCTTTTTCATTCAATTATACAGGGTTATTTGTAAAACACCAACAACCTCGCAGGAGTAGTTACCAACATCATAAGCAACAACATTTGTTCGACGACTTTCCAGAAAACAGACAAAAAAACATCGACTTTTCATACAAAACTCGATCAGCTCGGGTTCGGGTCATTTGTATGGAGAGTCGATTTTTTTGTCGGTTTTCGGAAAAGTCGTAGAACAAATGTTGTTGTTTATGATGTTAGTAATCTACTCCTGCGAGGTTGTTGGTGTTTTACAAATAACTCTGTATATACCTCATTAGAAGAGTACTAGGAACATTAATAGTAGTACAACTAGCATAACTAATTATCTATATATAAGCCCAATAGATAGTCTCTTCAACACGGTTAGCTCAGTTATTACTTCCTGTTACAACACATAAGCAACACAACACTTTGACCTAACGATTAGGGTTGCCAAAACTACTATATAATATAGTAGCCTACTATATTTTATGCCATGGACTGTTGGAAAAATATACGGTAGCCAAATCTAAAGTCTGTCCATCCATTCTTGTCTTATACGGTTAACAATCTTCATCCAACTTTTTATTGAAATAATCATTTATAAAATACAACAAATGGTTTTGCACACATAGATTACGAAATAAATTGTTAATGAATTAATAACAATTTCATAAAGTTACTAACATATTTTTAAATAACGATTTAAGTATAAAAGACGTATGACAACTGTCAAAAACTGTTTACTAAATAAGACAAGTAAGGATGAACAGACTTTACTATATTTCAGCAATACAGCGGTAACACTGTCGGTCGGTCGGGTTATTATTTCAATAATTTCCATTCCGACTTACCGCGTTTGGAAACCTAAAATAAAAAAAACTGTTCCTCATTAATAAATAAAGTACACTATATTTTTTAATATGGATACTGTTTTTTTTGGCCCCATAAATGGAAATCTACTAAGTATAGTTTGCTTCAATTTCTTTGGCAACCCTACTAATGATCCTTTGTTTGTAATACGATAGATTACAGACAGCTGATTATTTCCCCATTCCCCAACAAGAAACAGGCTATACAAAGTTATCTTTGATTATATAAAAAGATATATGGACTTAACCATTCCACTTTAACAGATGTTATCAACTACAATTTTTTTATGTGATGAGCTTAGAAACAATTTGATACTTACCGCTTAAACACAGTACTTTATGCTAATGACCTACATACAACCACTCATACACTTTAAACACGACACGTTTAACTGAAAAACGATAAATAATAATATCTGTTCGATTATACTTCGCTATTATTAGATTGCAGTTTCCAAGTCTATAACAAATGCAGAGTATATCACTGTTCGTTATTCACACGGTCGGAGATTATAGTTTTGTGGAAAAATTACACCATTTTCCCTATGAAAATTACAAAAGAATAGTGATAGAAAATAAATATTTGAGAAAATCAACTTTTTATTTCATTTACATCACATCACAGACATTCAAAATTGACACTATTGACAGTGCAGTGAGTGACAGTAGGTGCATTCCAGTCGGCCAACCGCTAAGTCATCGGTCACCATCACCAGTCACCAGAATGCATTTTTTTATGCATGCAGATTTATAAAATGTTAATGCATGCAGACTTTTCAAAATGACAAAAACTGAAGGCTCGATAGATGGCATTGATTTGATATACAGGCAAGTGTCAACTGTAGAAAATGTAGGTTTTTTTTTTGTGGGCCGTTTATTTTTCAAAACCAAACTTGACTTTTCACTTGATCATCTACGTGACCGAACGTGAGGCAAGTTCGTTTTTTTTATGTCACTTTGAAAAGCCCTAATGTACTCTATGGGGATCGCTAGCTCAGTGATTAGACTGCTGGAATGCACCCATTGACAGTCAGTCACAGACTAGTAAACAACTTAAGATTAGAGGACTGACCATGACATTATGACAACGCAACTGACCAATGAAGCAGCTGACGGACGCTAAACATATATTACGCTAGAAACATACTATTGTGTTGTGTTGTGTCGTGTCGCAATCTGTCGCGTATCGGTTTCATACATTTAGTATGGTTAGAAAAACATTACTACCACAGTTTAACAAATTCTTACAGTTGAAAAACGAATGTTCTTGCGCAGAGCAACGAAGGGGGTCTCGAGGGGGGTCGGGTGGGGCGGCTCGGAGTACCTAAACTCGCCGAGTTTGGGTACTCGAACGCGGAAGGACGGCGCGAGTGACGCGACCGAATAAATCTCGCATTGCGAGCGACCATTTTAAAAATCTTTTATGTCGCTATCGTTTATTAGGTATAATTTTATTATTGTACATAATTATAATGGTGCACACTTGTTCCGTATACGGATGTGCCTCGACGGCGACATACAACAAGGACTTAAAATTTCATAGATTTCCCCGTGATGCGAGGTAAGTTTATTTATTCCTATTAATTTCGTATTACTTACCTACTTAACCAATCATCATATCGTGCTGTTAGGTACTTATTTTGTATAATTCAATAATACCTGTCGTGTACAGTTTTATAGTAAAATTTAATTGTAGCTAAAGAATAACTTTAAGTAGATTTGTGAAATAAATAATGATTATATTTGGTAGGTATGTAGAAACTAGGTACATAAGCATATTGTGTGTATTGCTATGATCACAAAATAGCTAGGTACCTACGACCTTGTGTGAACCAGAGTTTTACGTATTACACTACTAATTTATTTTCTGTGCTACTGGGTACTCGACCACTAATAATTAGCTAATGACGCCACAGCCGTTCTGTTAGAGTAAGTAGGTACTTAAAAGCAAGCTAGGTAGGTACCACTTTTTAAGTTTATTTGATACTAGCTTTTGCCCGCAACATAATTCGCGTGATTAAGGTAGATGTGCATTTATTTTGAAAGTCATGGATTACCAATAGACCTAGGTATTTATCAGTAGACCTAATTTCACACATTAAAATTTTCCCATAAAAAACATGCACAAACTGGAACACTCTGTAGCACCCTGTATATAGGGATTTTCCAAAACCCTTTCTTAGGGCTCACCTACACCATGAAAGGTATCTACCCTCCAAAAATGGTGTCTCTATCTCCAGCCCTATACAAATCCCAATACAAACTGGAACACGCTGTAGCACCTTTTTGACCATGTATAACGGGAATTTTACAAAACGCTTTCTTAGTGCTCACCTACACCATGAAAGGTATCTACCCTCCAAAAATGCTGTCTCTACCTTCAGCCCTTTACAAATCTCCATACAAACTGGAACACGCTGTAGCACTCTGTATAACAGGAATTTTCCAAAACCCTTTCTTAGTGCTCACCTACACCATAAAATGTATCTACCCTCCAAAAATGGTGTCTCTACCTTCAGCTGTTAGGGCTCTACACCTATCCCAACAATCAATCAATTTAGAGTTTTATATTTATAGATAGGTATCTACCGACTTACCTACATACCTACGCTTTGCGCACGGGCTATAGGCACTTGAACACTGATCGCGTAATGTTACTGTTAGATTATTTATATCCTTGTTCTACTAATCACTAATCCTACTTTCTACTAATACCTAACTACTATTATGAATGCAAAAGTTTGTGTGTGTGTGTTTGTTACTTCTTCACGCCTAAACGGCTGGCTGGATTTGGATGCAATTGGGCACACAGATAGGTAGTTTATGGATTAAAAAATAGGATAGGTACTTTTTTATCCTGGCAAAATGTGTCCTAAGGTACGTGGGATGACCGCCCGCAACATCGTCTGCGTGAACAGTTATTTTTCTACCCCTCGGGATTCTTTTCTGGAAAAAAGGTACTTAGGTATATATTTTTCTGTAACCCTGCCTGATAATGTGTATGCAAAATTTCATGAAGACTGGTAGTAGTTAAGGCGTGAAGGCGTAACAAACAAATAAAGAAACTTGGGTAAGGCCGTAGATTATTAGAATAACTAGCGACCGCTCGCGACTTTGTCTGCGTGGTCAGTTTTATTTTATTTTATAAAAATACATGCAGGCTTACAGACTAGGAAATCCAAAACACCAGCAAGTAAGTTATTTCTATATCCCTCGGGAATAGTACGTTTTTCGGGATGAATGGTACCCTATGTCCTTCTCTCTACCCCGGGCAATATGTACGTACAATTTTATGATGATCGGTTCTGTAGTTAAGATGTGAAGGCATAAAATAAACAAACGGACTTTCGCATTTTACTTTCGCATGAAACCGAAACATAAAAATGCCTATGTAGAAAAGTAGAAAAATCTTGTAAAACTTGTAAATAAATAATTACTTATTAATCACATTTATTTTCTATTTTGACAACCCTTGCACATCTGCGGCTGATTGCGTAAGTACTTACACGGGCGGCGGCACGCGGCGGCGTCGTCCAACATCAAAGGCGTTTAACAACTGTATGGAGTTAAATTGTGTTACTAAAGTGTGTCGTGTCGACACAACACAACACAATAGTGTGTCTCTATTGTGTTGTGTTGTGTCGTGTCGCGATCTGTCGCGTATCGGTTTCATACATTTAGTATGACTAGAGTCTAGTCATACACGAGACACGACACAACACAACACAATAGTATGTCTCTAGCGTGATTGTGTTGTGTTGTGTCGTATCGCGACACGGTACGTATCGGTTTCATACATTTAGTATGGTTAGAAACACATTATTACAGTGTGTCGTGTCGACACAACACAACACAATAATGTATTTCTAACCATACTAAAATATATGAAACCGATACGTACCGTGTCGCGACACGACTCAACACAACACAATAGTATATTTCTAGCTTGACTTGCTTTATTGCTCTTGACAGCGACCTCAGAAAAAGGAAACCCATGGAAGTGGCACAAACTGCAATAACAAAGGATTTTTGACGTAAGGCGCGTGCCCTGTCCACCATATTGTGTTGCGTTTACATGTTACAATTTTGACTCTATGCAGTTTACATAAGGTGTAGGTATGTACACTAAGCTAAGCCGCCATGTTTAGTTGTGTTTGAATGGAGAACAATGAAGTAAGGTATTCACGCTTTTTTCGTAGGTGTGTCAGGTCCATATTATTCCTTCGTCATTGCTGCCGACGCATCACTGACGTCCATTATACAAGTACGCTGGACAGGCGAACGTCACCAGTCGTTTGTTCCGATTTGAAAATTGCCATATTGGCGCTGAGAGCGGTAGATTCTATACTACGGCGGTAGTGCCATAGTAGAATCTACTGTCCTCAGCGCCAATATGGCGATTTTCAAATCGATTTTCAAACCTTCGACAAATACCGAGTTCAATCCTAGCAAAGATCACAGTTTTGTTTTTGGTGTTTTGTTTCGATTTATTCTTTTATAATAATATTTTTTTTATACACAACGTGGTAGTGCTTGGCCTTCATCTCACCTGATGTTAAATGACGATAAGGCCAAAGGTGGAAGCGCACTACACCCGGAATACTGGCTATCTTACCTCTAACTGCCGGAACACAACAATGGGGAATGTCCGAAAAAAATCAAATTGGCTGAATATTTTTTCATAGATAGGAATAAGCTCCCCTAGTAATAGAAAAAAATTCTGAATTTTCGGTTGCGTGAAAAAATTTAAAAAAATTAAAGTCTATTCGACTTCACAAATGTAGGAAAGTAACAGCAGAATGGAGATTATACCTTTGCCAACACCTGCCACTATGACAACAAGAATTAAAAAAAAAAGTTTTGACATTTTGTCATGGAAATAGTACTATAAACCGGAATGAGCGCTTCGCCCCAAAACGAGCCGACAGAGAGGTCAAGTAGATGTATGTGTCCTTTTCTTCATTAGGGTGACCAAACCGTATGGTTGGCCGGAGACATACATAATACTTTAAACTGTTTAATATAAACTTAAATACCTAGGTAGTTCTTTATTTATAATTAACACTTTTTACCGCGTTTTTATTAGGTTGCTTGCTCTTTTGTTTGTTTGAGCACAAATTTTGCAAACGATTTTATACTAAATTCCCGATGAGCTAGAGACTTGAAACTTTGAACACAGGTCAGAAATGGAAGGAAATGCAATATTACAATGTCATTAAGCTGATCTGATGATGGAGCCGGAAAAACGCCACAGAAACTCTATGATGAATGAAACTATACAACCCCATCGTGTTTGGGCTTGTTAGAATTGTCTTGACAAGTACTCTGACGGGAGACGAGGTTCAGGGTTGGATGATGAAGTCTGGAGGCCATGCCATAGGAACTCAATATTGAAATCATGCAACCCCATCGAGTTTGGGCTCGTTTGAATCGTCTTGACGAGTGCTCTGTCGGGTAATAGTATCCAAGAGTCTGATGAAGGAAGCCGGAAGAAGGCCACAGGAACTTTGTAATAAAACCTTTCAACCCCATCGAGTTTGGACTCGTTTGAATGGTCTTGACGAGTATTCTGATAGGCAGTGGTATATTTTTAATTTAGCTCGTTAACTAAAAAACAGAAAATAATTATTTATTAAAAAAAATTTGGAACAATTTATTTATCACGTTTTTATTAAATTGCTTTTTGTTTTTATTTTTTGAAATATGGTAGTTCAACCAATACAAAATCTAGTTTATTCAATTCAATTTAAGCTCAAGTGTAAATAATTACGCAACTTTAAAGTTTATTCCATTTTTTTATAAAAATACAATGTGCGTGAACTTCGGAAAAACAAATGAATGTTGGAAAAACAAGTAAAAGTAGGAAAACATTGTCTAGTGATCTGTAGTCAAAAAAAGATGCAAACGATTTTCCATTTTATTGACCTTTGAAATTCGGTTGCTTTTTCCCATAATTATACTTGTTCATTTACTTTGCTGTTTCATTAAAAACTGTTATTTTGGTAAATATGTCAATAAGGTCTAAAATTCTTGCACCAATTTCTTTACTTGTGAAGTTAATAAAATGGGTGCATGAGATTTACGACGACATAATGTTAAAAATATAACAAGAAACCAAGATGGCGGCCAACTATATTGTTCGTGGGCCGATTTTGATGAAACTCGATTTTGTTACTATTTTGATAAAAAATAACAACGAAATGTTAAAAATATAAACAAATATGGCAGCCAACTCTTTTATTTGTGATTGGGGCTGATTTTAAAGAAACTCGGTTTTAGGACTAATTTGACAAGAAAACAATAACACAATATTGAAAAAATTAAAAATCCAAGATGGCAGCCAACTTTTTTGTTTTTGGGCCGATTTCGATGAAACTCGGTTTTTGGTAATATTTTGACAAAATAATAACAACGCAATTTTTTAAAATACTTAAAATCTTAGGCGGCGGCCAACTTTTTTGTTTTTTGGGCCGATTTCGATGAAACTCGGTTTTTGGTACTATTTTGACAAGAAAAAAACCACTCAATATAAACTGATGGAAAAATAAAAAAAAGATCAAAATGGCTGCTAATTTGTTTTTGAAATCGGCCCAAGAACAAAAAAGTTGGCCACCATCTTGAATTTTGTAAGTTTTCAACATTGCGTTGTTATTTTCTTGTCAAAATCGTACCAAAAACAGAGTTTCATCAAAATCGACCCTAAAACAAAAAAGTTGGCCGCCATCTTGGATTTTCAGTTTTTTAAAAATTGCGTTGTTATTTTCTTGTCAAAATAGTACCGAAAACCGAGTTTCATCGAAATCGGCCCAAAAACAAAAAAGTTGGCCGCCATCTTGGATTTTTAGTTTTTTAAAAATTGCGTTGTTATTTTCTTCTCAAAATAGTTCCGAAAACCAAGTTTCATCGAAATCGGCCCATAAATAAAAAAGTTGGCCGCCATCTTGAATTTTTAGTTTTTTAAAAATTGCGTTGTTATTTTCTTGTCAAAATAGTTCCAAAAACCGAGTTTCATCAAAATCGGCCCAAAAACAAAAAAGTTGGCCGCCATCTTGGATTTTTAGTTTTTTTAAAATTGCGTTGTTATTTTCTTGTCAAAATAGTTCCAAAA